>JAGFNQ010002432.1:0-113474 GCA_024364735.1 Boesenbergia rotunda
TTTTAATTTGTAATCCTAGGAAAAAGTTAAGCTCTCCAACTAAGCTCATTTCAAATTCATTTTCCATTATTTTAACAAATTCTTTTAGAAAGTTTGAGTTGGTGGACCCAAAGATTATGTCATCTACGTAGATATATCTTTTCCTAGGGTCTTAATAAATAGGGTTGAGTCAATTTGACCTTGTTTAAATTCTTTAGAAATTAAGTAAGTTGATAAGCGTTCATACCAGGCCCTAGGTGCTTGTTTTAATCCATATAGTGCTTTAGTAAGTTTGTAAACGTGGTCAGGTCTTTCTAAGTCCTCAAACCCAGGGGGTTGTCCTACATAAACTTCTTCTTTAATGAATCCATTTAGAAAGGCTGACTTTACATCCATTTGGTATAGCTTAAATCCTTTATGGGATGCAAAGGCTAATAACATCCTGATGGACTCAAGTCCAGCTACTGGGGCATATGTTTCGTCATAATCTAACCCTTCTACTTGACTGAACCCCTTTGCTACTAAGCGGACTTTGTTTCTGACTATTTCTCCTTGATGATTTAGTTTATTCCTAAAGACCCACTTAGTGTCAATGATGGATTTACCTTCAGGTTTAGGTACTAGTTCCCAGACTTGGTTCCTCTCAAATTGGGCTAATTCTTCTTGCATAGCTATGATCCCATCAGGATCAGGTAGGGCTTCATCTATAGTCTTAGGTTCTATTTTTGAAATCATTGCTATTTGACTAAGGTTTCTATAGGAAGATCTAGTCCTGACTCCTAGAGTTGGATCACCCACAATTTGATCGGTTGGGTGACTGAGTCTGGGTTTCTTGGTTTTTCTAGAACTTGATTCAGCCTCAGGTCCGGCTGGTCGGTTTGGTTCACTATTTGATTCCACTCTTTGAGTTGGTTCAATTATTGGTTCAATAATTGGTTCATTTGACTCACCAGTTGGTTCAATAGTTAGTTCGTTTATGGGTTCAATTAAGGATTCACCAACTTGTTGATTATCTTCTTGATCAGTGTTTGATGAAGTTGGATTTGGATTTGAGTTAATTTCTTCATCGAATATTAGGTTGGTTGTTTCTTCGATTTTCTTGGTTTGGTTGTTGTAAACCCTATAGGCTCTACTTGTTGTTGAATATCCTAGGAAGATGCCTGGGGTTGACTTAGACTGGAATTTTCCTAAGTAGTCTTTGGTGTTTAGGATATGGACTTTGCATCCAAAGACCCTTAGGTAGTGTAGATTTGGAAGTCTATGGTAATATAGTTCATAGGGTGTTTTGTTGTGTCGCTTGTTGATTAGGACCCTATTTTGGATGTAGCAAGCCGTACTAATTGCTTCTGCCCAATATTGGTTGGCTAAGTTAAATTCATTGAGCATAGCCCTAGCGGCTTCCTGTAGAGTTCTATTTTTTCTTTCGACTATCCCATTCTGTTGGGGGGTTCTAGGACATGAAAATTCATGTATGTATCCATTTACCTTACAGAATTCCTCGAACCGTTGATTCTCAAATTCTCCCCCGTGGTCACTCCTAAGTCTTTTGATTTTAGTATCGTTTTGATTTTCAATTAACCTACAGAATTCATTAAATAGGTTTAGGGTTTCATCTTTGGTCTTTAGAAACCTAACCCAGGTAAACCTTGAGTAATCATCAATTATTACTAAGCAGTACCGGTTTCCGCTTAGTGACTTGGCTCCATGTGAATCAAATAGGTCAAGGTGCAGGAGCTCAAGTGTGGTTTGAGTTAGATCAGATTGAATTAGTTTGTGATTAGACATGGTTTGTTTACCTTGATTACATGATTCACATATTAAGTTTTTATGGTTTTTAATTTTGGGAATACCTTTAATTAGGCCAAGTTGGGTGATTTTTGAAATAATTCTTAGGTTAGTGTGACCTAGTCTCCTATGCCAGAGATTTGATTGTTCTAACTGAGTTAACATGCATTTAGGTACTAGGGGAAGGTTTATAGTGTAAACATTATTTTTCCTAGTGCCCTTAAGCATGATTTCTGAGTCTTGTACGTTTCTAATCAGGCAGTTAGAATTGTTGAAGGTAACTATATAACCAGAATCACACAACTGACTTATGTTAAGCATGTTAAAATTGAAGTTTTCAACCAAAAGAACTTTCTTAATAATAAAGTCAGACTTAAGTTCAATATTACCTGACCCAATTACCTTTAGTGTAGCATTGTTGCCAAATTCCACTGAGCCTAGGTTCTTGAACTTGAGTTTGGTGAATTTCAATTTATCTCCAGTCATGTGTCTGGAGCAACCGCTATCCAGCATCCATTGGTCCAACTCTTTATGTTCCTACACATAAAGAGTTTTGTTGATTTGGATCCAATTAGAGTCAGGAATAGCTTAAATTGATTTTCACTGCCTAGTCTGTCTCACCCAAATCTAGGGTTTTCAATCACGTTAGCCTTACAGGTTTTGTGAGACAGGTTTTGATAAGTAAAGTTATTGTGAAAAATTATGATTTATTTTGAAAAACTTAAATTAATTTTGAAAACAATTGAATTTATTTTGAAAAGAATGTTTAAATCTACAACTAACTGAAAATTTGTGTTAGATTCGAATTTGACAAAAAATAATTTGAATTTGAATTTCAAAAATTGGCTTCCAGGTCTTGGTGAGACACTAGGCTTTCTTTGGCCGTAGCCTTATTGGATCATCAACCCTTTCCTTGACAAAGCCTTTTAATGAAATTTCATTTTCAAAATTAGTCTTTGAAAAATTCTGGTCTAACTAGTTTGGGTTTTGGATCGGTAGCTTCGGCTAGTTTCACCAGTCTAAAGAGACCAAGTAGAGTATACTTAACCTTATTAGAATTGGTTTCCCTAACGTACTATTATCTCACCGCCACCCAATACTATGTTGTTCAAATTTTAATTAAGTTGGTTCCGTCCTTAAACTAACCATTCCTAAGTCTAAACATGGTAAATTGCAGAAATTAAGTAAACAATCAATCATGCAAATTTCAAGCAAGAATTGAATTTTATCTAACAATAAATATTATTTTCAATTTGGCTCTCCCTGGACTAAAGCCACGATAATGGTTCGGCAAGATGTGAATCTTGTCCTTGGGGATCCAATACTGATTTGATCCAATTTTGTTCAGGTACAGTTTAGGTACCCTTGCCTGAACTTTATTTCTGGACTGATTCAGTATAGCAAAGTAGGATCTTTGTCTAGATTTGGTTCTATAGCCTAGTCCGGATCGATTTAGAACCAATTTCTGTTTTCCAAGAATCATGTCAAGATTCTTGGAACCAGAAGTAAATCGTTCTAAAGCTGATCTAAGATCCTTAACCTGAGTTTTCAGGGAGGAGTTCTCTTTATCAAGTTTTTCAACTTGAGTAGAGGTTCCTTCTTGAACCTTCTCAGTTAAGGGTCTAGAGTCAACTCCCTCTTTCAGGAGTTTTACTTCCTGTCGGAGGGATTCGACTCGGAGTTTAGCTTTCGCCAAATCTCGATAAAGATAAGAAATTAACTCATTTAACTGACTTCTAGTAAAACCACTTACCTTGATTTCGCCGTCTTCTGAGAATGTCAGTCTGCCGTCGTCCTGTTCTGATTCTGACTCGGTCTCGACTTCTTCTGAGGAGGTTAGTGCGAGCAGGTTCGACTGTGGGACCTCTTCTTCAGAGGAGGAGGAGGACTCGTCCCACGTTGCTTGAAGTGCCTTTTTCCTTCTATTCTTCTTGGTCTCCTTTAGGTTCGGGCACTCGGTCTTGTAGTGGCCCTTCTTCTTGCACTCGTAGCAGGTCACGTTGGATTTGTTCTTTTCATTTGAGGGTTCTGCTGGTTCATCCTTTCTTCGGCTGGTTTTCCTTCTGTTGGTTTAGTTCTTCAATTCCTTGTAGTAGTTCCGGGCCAGTCGGACCAGCTTTGGTCGATCTCCTTCATCTTCTGAGTCTGAGTCTGAGTTAGACTCGGGTTCAGGTTGAGGCTTCTTCTTGGTTGCCCTTCCAGTTTTACCTGCAACAAAGGCAATACCTTTCTCGGTCAGATTGCAGTTAGTCTGTTCATGTAATTCTAATTCAGAGAACAATTCATCTAATTTAATTTTTGAAAGGTCCCTTGAAACCTTATATGCATCTACCATAGATGCCCACAAGGTGTTTCTCAGGAAAGCATTTAAAGCATACCTTATTAGGTCACGGTTTTCTACCTTGTGACCGATGGTGTGTAGTCCGTTCATTAATTCCTGAATTCGGACGTGGAATTGAGCTGCTGTTTCGTTGTCGTTCATCTTGATCGTGTACAGTTTGTTCAGGAGGAGATCTCTCTTGCTGATCCGAGTGTTTGAAGTTCCTTCGTGCAGCTCTATCAGTTTCCCCCACAGCTCCTTGGCACTGTTGAATGGACCCACCCGGTTCATCTCCTCTTTTGTTAAGCCGCACTGGAGGGTCTAGGTCGCCTTTGCATCAGCTTCAATCTTCCGTTTCAGAGTGGTGTCCCACTCTGTGTAGGATTGAGGTACTCCTTCAGCATTTTTTGGAATCTCCAGTCCGGACTGGATGATTATCCACATTTCCACCTGAGTTTTCAGGTGGACCTCCATTCTGCTCTTCCAGTAGGAGAAGTCCTCCCCACTGAAGAGAGGTGGTCTTGCGGTGCTGAAGCCTTCTTGCATGGACATTATATCTGACAAAAAATAAACTAAAAGCAAAGAAAATATCCCAAGACTTGGTCTTGGATTAGTAGTGCGGGATAAAGAGAAATACTTATCGAGGGGTGTTGCATCAACCTCGATTAACGAGAAAACTTCGAAAAAGTAAAAGAAAAGTAATTTAAAAAATCGAAAAATTCTCAAACTGGTGGTTGCACCAAATTTGAGCTTCCCCGCTCTGATACCACTTATTGGATCGAGAGAAACGATAGAGGGGGGGTGAATATCGTAAAACGTTCGGATTAAAGTTAGAGCAATTACGCAGCGGAAATTTAAATCAAGCACACGCAAACACCAAGTTTTTTACTTGGTTCAGAGTCGCGGTCGGCTCCTACTCCAAGGCCCACGGTCGTTGACCGTTTACTACGGGCAATTTTATATGTGCGCAAAACAGTTTACAGAGAGATATTACAAAAGTAGTATAGTAAACTTAAAAACAGCTCTTCGTTACCGACGTTCGGTGTAGATGGAATTTTCGGAGCAGAGGGACGTCGTCGGCGCTTGTATCTCGAGTTGGGAGGTTTTCAGAGCAGAGCGCAGGAGCAGAAGAGCGTAGGAGCGTTGGAAGAATTGTTTTTTTGAAGCCTTGGGGTCGAGGGCCTATTTATAGCCCCTGGGGGTGCCCGGAACGTCGGGGGCGCCCCCCCCCCCCCCCCACGTGTCAGCTGATCCGAGTTCTTCTCGGTCAGCTCTGATCCCTTCAAACTCGGGATCAGATCTTGACTGGGGCGCCCTGGACGCTGGGGGCGCTCGGGTTGACCGGGTCAGACTCTTATCCTGTTGGCTTCTCGCTGGCTTGCTTCGTTAACTTGAGCTAGGGGCGCCCGGGAGCATGGGGGCACCCGGGAGCACGGGGGCGCCCCGCCCAGTAAGCTGTTGAAGCGAACACTTGCTCCATCTGTTTTGTGTTCACCTTGGGGGCGCCTGGGACACTCCGGGCGCCCTACTCAGTTGCTGCCTCACTCCTTTGAGGCTCTCTGAGCTGCAGACACTCGTTCCTTCGGTCCTGCATCCAGGGTTAGTCCAAAACAACACAGAGCAATAATATATTAATTTTATACAGCCTTAGCTGTCTTGGTTCTGACTTTGGGGCTCCAAAATGGAGCCCTAGGTCGAACCGACGCCTACTGTTCCCTCGACGGGGAACGCGTCCTCACCTACTCCTCTCGGGAGAATGCACCTGATGCCAACCGGCTCCTCCGATTGGACTTTTGCCTAGCGGTCCTTCGCCAGGTCTCGGATACCAAGCTGTCCTTCGCCCGGTGCCTAGTAGTCCTTCGCCAGGTCTTCAGTACCAAGCTGTCCTTCGCCTGGTGCCTAGCAGTCCTTCGCTAGGTCTTCAGTACCAAGCTGTCCTTCGCCTGGTGCCTAGCAGTCCTTCGCTAGGTCTTTGTATCCTAGCATTCCTTCGCCAGGTACCCATAGTTTGCAGAATCGCGATCCTGGATCGTAGGATCGTACGATCCTACGATCCTACGGCAGAAAACGATCCAGAATCGCGCAGAATCGTTTTTTGTAGCAGGATCGCAGCAGGATCGGTAGGATCGGACAGAATCGGACAGGATCGTATAGGATCGGACAGGATCGGAATAGAATCGGAACAGGATCGATGAAAGCTTTAAGAGGTCATAACTTTTGACTCGGATTGAACCACGTGACCTATAATATATCAAATTGAAACTCGTTCAAAGATCTACAAGTTAGTTTTAAGATTGAATCCCAAAAAATATTGTTTAAAGCCTTTTCAGAGGCCTAGAAGATTATTAATCTTTTTTATTATTTTTTTTATCTTTTACATCGTTAGTATTAATGTTTTAAGATTATTTAAATATCTATTTAA
This sequence comes from Boesenbergia rotunda, assembly GCA_024364735.1. Classification (NCBI taxonomy): domain Eukaryota; kingdom Viridiplantae; phylum Streptophyta; class Magnoliopsida; order Zingiberales; family Zingiberaceae; genus Boesenbergia; species Boesenbergia rotunda. The sequence continues at coordinate 6,507 of JAGFNQ010002432.1, forward strand.
TTATTTTTTAGTTAGTTTTTGATTAATAATATTATGTTATATTTTTTTTCTAAAATGATAAGTCTTTAGATGTCTATTATCTAATAGGTTGACAATTAAATTGGATCATCTTGTAATAAATAGAATATTATTGAAGTTAAACGTGATTATTTTCATTATAGTGTTAATAAAAATTGTATATTTTTTCATTTTAAGGGTTTTTGATAGGATCGTACGATTTTACGATCCGATCCTGACCGATCCGATCCTGACCCCAAATCGATCCTGTGTAGGATCGCGATTCTACGAACCTTGCAGGTACCTAGCAGTCCTTCGCTAGGACTTTTCCTGCATACTTGAGTAACATGTTAGATAAACATTATACCTTAACTTTTGAACCCTTTTGCCATTATCAAAACACAGGATTGACTTGGGTGCTTTCTGCACTAACAGAAACCGAGCCCTACAAGAAGCTGCTAGTACTATGCTTAATGCATGTTCCCTTCCTAGCTATTTTTGGGCCAAAGCGGTCAACACCGCTTGTTATATCCAAAACCGGGTGTTGGTACATAGGTTTTTAGGAAAAATACCCTTTGAACTGTGGAATGGAAGGGTACCACAAGTCCATTATTTTAGAGTCTTTGGATGTAAAGTCTACATCTTAAACACCAAAGACGACCTAAGAAAATTTGAGTCAAAAGCCGATAAAGGAATCTTAGTAGAATACTCTTTAACTAGTAGGGGCTATATAGTGTACAACAAGAGGACAAAAGTGATTGAGGAGTCCTCTAATGTCAAATTTGATGAAACCACTAGTACCTACCCTAGAAAGGCTTATATTGATAAGGATATAGAAGAGGTCCAACCCCTTGCCCAAAGAATTCAAGACCTACATTTGGAGGGCAATGATCAAGGGGGAGCAAGAAACACACTAGAGGATGAGGAAGAAGGAGTAAATGAACCTACAACCTCTAGGCCCTTGAGACATCACCATGATCATCCTATTGACCAAATTGTGGGTGATGTCACTTAAGGAGTAAGGACTAGATCATACTTTAGGGACTAAACGAGTCAAATAGCTCTAATCTCCCAATTAGAACCCAAGACCATTGATGAAGCATTGGGAGATGTTAATTGGGTCTTAGCCATGCAAGAAGAGCTAAATCAATTTGAGAGAAGTGAAGTTTGGGAGTTGGTTCCTAGGCCCAATGATTGTACTATTGTAACCACTAGATGGGTGTTTAGGAACAAACTAGATGACCAAGGTAAAATCACTAGGAACAAGGCTAGATTGGTAGCTAGGGGGTTTAACCAAGTTGAGGGATTAGATTATGATGAGACCTATGCCCCCGTAGCTAGGTTAGAATCAATTAGAATTCTACTAGCCTATGTCGCTCACATGGGTTTCACACTTCACCAAATGGATGTGAAGTCGGCATTCCTAAATGGAATCATTAAGGAAGAAGTCAATGTAGAACAACCCCCCGGGTTTGAAGACCCCAACTATCCAAGACACGTATTCAAATTAAGGAAAGCCTTATATGGACTGAAACAAGCTCCCCGGGCTTGGTATGAGAGGCTTTCTTCCTTTTTGGTGTCTAAGGGGTTTAGAAGAGGAACAATTGACCCTACATTGTTTCTAAAATCTAAGGATAAGGACATATTTGTTGTCCAAGTCTATGTAGATGATAACATTTTTGGGTCAACAAATAATGACTTCCTACAAGAATTCATCAAGTGTATGGAAGATGAATTTGAGATGAGTCTTGTAGGAGAGTTAACCTTTTTCTTAGGCCTTTAAGTTAAGCAAACTAATGAAGGTACACATATATTTCAAACCAAATATGCTAAAGAGATTCTAAAGAAATTTGGTCTGGAACATGCTAAGGAAGCATCTACACCCATAGGAACCAATGTGAAAATGGATAGTGACATTGAAGGGAAAATGGTAGACTCTAAACAATATAGGAGCATGATTGGTAGCCTCCTATACCTAATCGCTAGTAGGCCCGATATACTTTTTGCGGTAGGAATGTGTGCAAGGTACCAATCATGTGCCAAAGAGTCCCATTTGTAGTAGTCAAGAGGATCCTAAGGTATGTGAAAGGTACCCTCAATGTCGGACTTTGGTATCCTAGAACCCCTAGTGTTGATCTAATTGGATACACCGACTCAGACTATGCGGGTTGTAAGTTAGATAGGAAGAGTACAAGTGGAGGGTGTCAATTCCTTGGGTCTTCTTTAGTTAGTTGGAGTAGTAGGAAACAACCATGCGTTGCCCTATCAACAACGGTGGCAGAATATGTGGCAATGGGTGGATGTGTTTCCCAACTCCTTTGGATCATGCACACCTTAGAGGACTATGAGCTACATTACACCAAGGTCAAAGTCTTGTGTGATAATATAAGCACCATCAACCTAACTAAAAATCCAGTTCACTATTCTAGAACAAAACACATTGAAGTGAAACATCACTTCATTAGAGACCATGTGGCAAGGGGAGACATAGAATTACACTATGTTGAATCAAAGTCGAACCTAGCCGACATCTTTACCACGCCTCTTCCTGAATCGGAGTTTACATCCTTAAGAAGAGGCCTTGGAATGTGTTTTGTGGAAGTAAATGAACTTGGAGACATTAGCTTTGAAAAAGGGTGCTTGATCCATTAGGGTGATACATTTGGCTCACTTGTGCTTGTGGCACATTGTTGAACCATTAAAAGTATCAAAATATCAAAACTAGACCAACTATGGGGGAGGCAAGTGTTTAATCAATGGACACTTTGCCAAAGATCATAGTTGGACATTTTAAAACTTTGAAAACCATTTTATGTTTTACATACTTTGCCATGTCTTTCAAAGACACATGATTGCAAAATTGATTTCAAAGGTTGATACAAAATGTAGTAGTTTTGAAAACTTTTGGATTTTTATCAAAAGTCATGCATGTTTGAGATTTTATATGGTTTAATTTTTTTCCCTGATAGAGTATAATATTTTAAACATGTATGCAAAATTTTACAATTTTTGGAATTTTTTGGAATTTTCTGGAAGTTTCTGAAATTCGGCAAAAAACCTGAAATATCAGACTGATAGCGTATCAGTCGACTGCCCTATGGGCAGTCGACTGGCACGCCTGTTTTCAGCCACTGTGAGAAATTTCAGAAATCGAAAATTCTCACATTTGATGCCGTAGGGTTTGGTTGCTAGAGGCAATCATTTTGATGGTGTCAAAGGGGGAGAATGGGTGGTTTAAGTTAGAATTTTGACTTAAAATGGATGATTTTAGGTATTTTGTCTAATTTAGACCTTGAAAGGTTAAAATTTGGAGAGAAGACATGGATTAACGGGGAGGTACCTCTTAGGTTTTGATATGTCTTACATTCTTACATATATTGATGTTGTTAAGTGGAAACTTAACTTGGAATGTGATTAGAATTGAAAATTGGGAGAAGACATAAGTTAAGGGGGAGGTTACCTCTTAGGGTTATTATGTCTCATAATGTTTCAATTGCTATCTTTTGCTATTGCTATTGCTATTGCTGTTATTTATCTCTAACTTAAACATATTGTCACACATCAAAAAGGGGGAGATTGTTGAGGCAATCGGCCCTTAAATGATTGGAAGATCATGGTTTTGATGTGTGGGCGAATAGATTTAAAGTTAGAGTGTTATGTTGTATTTGATTTGTGTGATTGAGTTTGCAGGACTTGGAGAATCACACTTGGTGGACCTATCCGAGGGACGAGAGCCGAGGGACGAGAGCTCCAAGGGCAACCCGGGAAGTGGATTTCAAAGGGCACACGTGAAGGGTGGCATGGAGGCAAGCCAAGGGAAGGCTTGCGTGCGTATCCGAGGGACGATAGCCAGAGGAAGAGGACTTCAAGGGGCGAGCCAAGGGAGCAGACCTGAAGGCACACACGAAGGAGAAGGTTCGGAGTGGCTGGAGCTGAGCTGGGAGGCAGGGCAGTCGACTGGCCCAGAGGCAGTCGACTGCCAAAACCCACAGAAAGTTCGCAGCTTCGGACCAGTCGACTGGCCTTGCGGCAGTCGACTGGTATACCCCAAAACTAGCCGTTGGCTAGCTGTTGGCTAGCCGTTGGCCGACATTTAATGTCGAGCCAGTCGACTGCCCTCAGGGCAGTCGACTGGTGCAGGTCTGGACAAACTGCGAATCTGTCCTTTTCACCTATAAAAGGAGCTCCTCGTTACACGTGCACGTACAGTTCCGTACAGTAACGAAGTGCTGCCAAATTGTAGAGTAACTTTTGTTTCCTCCATCATATTTCTGCATCTGTAAAGAGGAAGATCTTTCTGTAAAGGTTTCTCCACCTCAAGGAGACTTTTCGATAGTGAAAAGTGGTGCTCGCGGCGTGGATCCTTGGTTTAGTCACCCATCTGGGTGGATACCAAGTAAAACATTTTTTGTTAGCATTGTTTACTTCTTTTACATATTATTTCCGCTGCGCTAACAACTCTGTAGAGATCAAAACGATCCGCGAAAGTGTATTCACCCCCCCCTCTGCACACCTAAATCGATCCTTCAAAAAGGTTGAGCTTCAACATGGTGGGAGCAACTTCGATGATCACGAGAGAGACAAGGTAAATCCAAAATCACTGATTGGGAAAAAATGAAGAAACTAATGAGAATGCAATTTCTTCCCTTCGGCTACACCCAAACATTGTATCAACGACTCCATACCTTGAGGCAAGGAGCTAGAACCGTTGACGACTATACAGAGAAATTCTATCAGCTTATTGCTCGGAATGATTTGTCCGAGACCGAGGAGCAGATGGTAGCGCGATATTTAGGGGGATTACGTCAACCCTTACAAGACACCCTGAGCCTTCACTCACTCTGGACCATTTCGGAGGCCTGTCAACGAGCCTTGACAGTTGAAAAACAAGTAAACCGAAGACCGACGACTAGGAGCGATCAAAACAATCGAGTTGTTCGCCCTCAAGAGTCGCGCCCTTCTCAGCAGCCACCACAAGGTAACCCTAAGTCCACTATCAAGTGTTTTCGATGTGGTGAACAGGGACATCGAGCTTCGAAGTGTAAAAGATCCCCAGATCAAAAAATCAAGACTCCGCTAGTTGAGGAAGACATAGAGGATGAACTCGAACAGATTGATGAGCCAATTTATGATGACGATATTGATGACGAGGTTCTTTATGGCGATGGTCATGAGACTCTCATCGTACGCAAGAGCCTACTGGTCCCTAAGGAAGAATTTGAAGATGATTGGCTGAGAACCAACATCTTTCACATGACGTGCACGGTTGCAGACAAAGTTTGTAAGATGATCATAGATAGTGGAAGCTGTGAAAATATTGTATCCGAAGAAGCTGTTCAAAAGCTACAGTTGAAGACAGATCGTCATCCAAAACCCTACAAGTTATCATGGCTAAGTAAAGGAAGTGAGGTAACCGTAGATAGGAGGTGTCTTTTATCTTTTTCTATTGGCAACAAGTATTATGATCAAACATGGTGTGATGTTGTGTCAATGGACGCATGTCACGTATTGTTGGGACGACCGTGGCAATATAATCGCAGCGTCATTCATGATGGGCGGAAAAATACATACACCCTCAGCATCAAAGGGAGGAACATCGTATTGGCTCCCCGACGAGAAGGAACCCCTTCAAATTTGGTAACTAATAATTCTACACTACTTTCTATGTCCAGATTTTTAAATGAGATGAAGCACAGAGATGTAGTCTATGTTTTGCTTCCTTTCAAAAGCAATGTAATAGACCCGGACTCGGATCTACCAGCTGAAGTGCAACAACTCTTATCAGACTTCGCTGAGTTGATGGTCGAAGACCTTCCTCTAGGACTCCCCCCTATGAGAGATATTCAGCACCAGATTGATCTCGTCCCAGGGTCAAGTTTGCCTAACAGACCGACATACCGTCTTAACCCTAAAGATGCCGAAGAGCTACAATGACAAGTTATGGAGCTATTGAGACAAGGCTGTTGATGCAGTCTGGCCCTGATTGTTGTTTTGGTGTTGACAACGATTTTAGTTTAGGTTGATGATTATGATGATTATGATTAAGTCCTGATCGAGGATTAGGCATGATATGGAGAATCCTAGTCTGGAGGGCTAGGTGTTGAAAAAATCCTAACCTGGAGGGTTAGGTGTGAAAAATCCTAGCTTGGAGGGCTAGGTGTTGGAAAAGTCCTAATTCAGAAGGGTTGGGTGAAAAGTCCTAGCTTGGAGGGCTAGGTGAAAAGTCCTAACTTGGAGGGTTAGGTGCAAATTCCCATCCTGGAGAATTAGGTGAAAAGTCCTGGCTTGGAGGATCAGGTGCCTAGCTTGGAGGGCTAGGTTGGATGAAGTTCTAACTTGGAAGGGTTGGGTGAAAAGTCCTAGCTTGGAGGGCTAGGTGAAAAGTCCTAGCTTGGAGGGCTAGGTGAAAAGTTCTAACTTGGAGGGTTAGGTGCAAATTCCCAACTTGGAGAGTTAGATGGAAAAATCCTTAGCTTGGAGGGCTAGGGTGGATGGAAACTTAGCTTGGAGGGCTAAGTTTGAGTCCCTGGATCGGTCAGGTGACCGATCTAGCAATGACTGATCGATCTGGTGACCGATCAGGGAGCACACAGTGAGGTTGGGAACCTACTGTACTGCTCCTGATCGATCCGGTGACCGATCAGGGAGTGCGTGTTTCACCCACTGCTTGACTCCTGATCGGTCTGGTGACCGATCAGGGAGCAAACAGTGAGGTTGAGTTCCCCTGATGATCTGCACCTGATCGGTCTGGTGACCGATCAGGATCACTATGCAGATCGTTCTGGAGAACGATCCAGCTTCGCGGGTTTCTCACTAAGATCGATCAGGACGGTGCCTGATTGGTCTGGTGATGATCTGATTGGACTGGAGACCGATCAGGAGAACCCATGATCGGTCAGTTGACCGATCAGAAGGCTTAGGCTGGGAAACTCAGAAATCGCACGATATAAGGGGTGGATCTGTCTGGTGATCGATCCACAACCTGGGATCGGTCTGGTGATCGATCCAAGAGAGTCCCAAAGAAATCACGATTTCTAATCGAGCGTTGGGGATCGATCAGGACGGAGCCTGATCGGTCTGGACCCAGCCTGATCGGTCTGGTGACCGATCAGGAGTCGCTCTGATCGGTCGGGTGACCGATCACTTTAATTCAAATTGCACTGTCAGACGCTCTGATCGCGTCTGACCATATCCGATTCGCTGCTGTTTGCCTCTGATATTTGATTTACTGTGTGATATACTGCTCTAACAGTCTGATTAAGCTGCAGGTGACAGGGGAGGATTCAAACACTCAAGGAGAAGTCAATGGAGGCTTTCCTTGGAGCAGGTTTGTCCGTTTCTCATCTCAGGTTGCAACGGCTGGAGCTGCAGGACTGAAGCCGCTGACTGAAGCTTGGCTGAGGGAGCTCAGGAAGTTCAGTAAGGGTTCAGTGGTAGCTGGCGTTGGCAGTGAGGCAGCTGGAGGCTGCTGGAGATGAGGTCACTTGATGCTTAGTGGAGAAACAAAAGGGACGGAGGATAGCTTCAGTGAAGCAGAGTTCTACAGCTTGTGTTTTGAGTTCTTGCCGCACTTGTGTTCTCCACATCAAGCTTGCACATTCTGAAGTTTCATCCTCTTGAGCAAGCTGCTGAAAACTTGAATCAACCTTCCCTTACTTGAGCGCTTGAAGGAGAGAACAAGGAGCTGGGAGTCCGACAGCGGAAAGACACGAGGAAGGGTTTCTTGAGTGAGATCGCCGCTGGGTGGAGCTCAGGAAAGCTTGCTGTGTTCTTATCCATGCTAAGTGTTTGAGTAAGATCTTTCTTGTTGTTTCTTTGTGCTTAAACTTAAATCCATGATTGAAACACTGTGAAGAGGTTTCTCCACCGAGAAGGAGGTTGTTTCTTATCCGGTGATAACCGGGGCTTGATCTGCCGACGATCAAGGGATCGCCCACCTTAAGGGCACGCCAAGGAGTAGGGGCAAGTTATCCCCGAACCTTGTAAATTCTCCTTGTTAGCGATCTTGCTAATCTTGCTAGTTAGTTTTCTGTTTTAGTTTCTGCACATTCTATTTTTCATACTTCCGCTGTACTACTAACAACTCCAAGTGCAAAAACTCGCTAAGTTCTTCAAGTCAAAGTGATTAGATATATTCACCCCCCCCCTCTCTAGCCATCCCGTTTCCAACAAGTGGTATCAGAGATTGGGGCTCTGTACACGGCTTAACATCCGAGAGTTTTCAACAAGATGGCATTGAGAGAAGGCTTCTCCTCCACCCGACCTCCATTCTTTGATGGCGCCGACTTTCAATATTGGAGATCAATGATGGAATACTATTTGAAGATGGATATCCATACTTGGTTCGCGGTGAAGGAGGGATTCACCCCTCCTAAGGATGACGAAGGCAAAGAGCTTGAGTCGTGGAGGTGGACTGCTGAACAAACTCGGAAGAGTGAAGCCGACGCGAAGGCGGTTGTCACTCTACAATGTGGCATGAACAAAGACCAACTCATCAAGGTTGGTCTTTTCACAAGTGCAAAGGACTTGTGGAACAAACTCATTGAGCTCCATGAAGGCACCCGAGACTCTAGAATTGCAAAGAGGGACTTGTTCCTTAATCAACTTCAAAATCTCTCCATGAAGGAGGATGAGTCGGTAAGTGAGCTTCATAGCCGGTTCAAGGAAGTCCTCAATGGACTTCATTCAATTGATGAAAAAGTCGAGAATCGCGACCTTGTGAGGTATGTCTTGAAAGCATTTCCAAGGAATGCTTTGTGGTCATCCATGGTGGATGCCTACAAAGTATCCAAGGATCTATCCATTGTTAAGTTAGATGACTTATTTTGTGAGATGGAATTGCATGAAATGGTTAACAAAGGCCCCAAGGAGAAGGGGATTGCCTTAGTTGTAGGGGACCGAACCACCAAGAAGAAGAAGAAGGAGAAGGAGGTCTCCTCATCTTCATCCTCTTCCGAATCCGAGTCCGATTCCGAGGAAGATGGCAGCGGCTCTTCTTCCTCCGAGATGGCGAACTTTGTGCGAAGAATGATGCGAAGGGATAGACGCTTCAAGGGTAGAGGTAACTCTAGTGAAGTTAAACTTGATAAGACTAATGCCTCTTGCTTTGAGTGTGGTAGGAAAGGGCATTTCAAGAATGAATGTCCAAAGCTAAAGAAGAAGGAGGAGAGGTCCAAAAAGAAAGAAGAAAAATCCAAGAAGAAGAAGAAGGCATTGAAGGCCACTTGGGATGAGTCATCCTCAAGCTCATCCGATGAAGAGAAGGAGGAGAAGAGCACAAGGAACGTGACACTCATGGCTCTTGGAGAGGAAAGCAGTGATGAATCTTCAAGTTCCTCAAACGCGGCTTCATCATCTTCGGATGATGAAGAGGTAACTTCTCCCGAGCTTGAAAAGTGTTATAGAGCAATTGCATGTTTAACTAGTATGCTTAAGAAATCAAAGAATAAGGTTAAAGCATTGCAATTAGAAATTGATCAATTGAAAGCTTCTAGGGATGATAACATTGATGATTTGCATGTTGAATTGCTAGAAGATGAAATTAAATCTTTGAAACATGAGATTGTAAATTTGAAATCCTCTAAGGTTGAGGAAGTAAATGATTTGCATGATAACTTATTAGTAGAAGAGAACAAATCATTGAAGAGTGAAGTTGAGAAGCTCAAGAGTATTCTTGGGAAATTCTCAACTAGCTCTAAGACCCTAGACATGATCCTAAATGCCCAAAGGGCAGTTTACAATAGGGTCGGTATTGGTTACCGTCCTAAAGAACCCTCATTTGTGTCTTTGATGTCTAGGACTGATATGAGACAATCTAGGACACCCAAGACTCAAAAGAAAGTTGTCAAGGCATGGGTGCCTAAGACATGTTTAGTTGATGCTTTAGGTCCCAAGGTTTGGGTACCTAAAACTTATATTTTTCGAATTGTGTAGGTTATGATTGAGGGGGAGCATCTATCAACTTGGTTCGTTGATAGTGGATGCTCCAAACACATGACCGGGGATAAATCATTGTTTACCACACTTCACAAGAAAAGTAGAGGTAATGTATCATTTGGTAACAATGGTAGTCTTAAGGTCATAGGAATAGGAGACATTCAAATATCCGAATGTCTTAGAATTTCAAATGTCCTTCTAGTCAAGGGGATGAAATTTAATCTCCTAAGTGTCAGTCAATTGTGTGACACGGGTTACACAATTGACTGCCAACCAAGTCAATGTCTAGTTAGACACAATGACACCTTGGACACGGTACTAGTAGGAACAAGAGTAGACAATATTTATCAAGTTTCATTTAAAAGTGCTACTAATGTTTCTGCTAAATGCTTCATGTCAAAAGAAGAAGAGACCACCCTTTGGCACCGGAGGCTAGCACATGTGAACATGAAGAACATCCGGAAGTTGGCCAACAAGGGACTAGTCCGTGGCTTACCGAGCATCAAGTATGAAAAAGACAAACTTTGTGATGCATGTCAAATGGGTAAGCAAACAAAATCTGCACATAAAGGTAAAAGCGCTGTAAGTACTTCCAATGCATTAGATTTACTTCATATGAATCTATTTGATTGTAGTACCATCATATCATTGAATGGAAGTAGATATTGCTTTGTGATCATTGATGATTTCACTAGATATACATGGACTTACTTTTTAAAATATAAGGACCAAACCTTAGATATTTTTATTTCTTTTTGTAGAAGAGTTGAAAATGAAAAATCATCAACCATTAAGACAATTAGAAGTGATCATGGAGGTGAATTTCAAAATCAAAGGTTTTTAGAATTCTGTCAAGATAGAGGTTATAAGCATGAGTTCTCTACTCCTAGAACACCACAACAAAATGGTGTTGTAGAGAGGAAGAATCGTGTACTTCAAGAGGCTGCACGAAGCATGCTTAATGAGTACTCACTCCCGAGTTACTTGTGGGCTGAAGCTGTAAATACAGCTTGCTATGTGCAAAACCGGGTCCTCATTCATAGGTTTCTAGGAAAGACTCCCCATGAGCTTTGGTTTGGAAAACCACCTACGGTTAAACACCTTAGGGTGTTTGGTTGTAAGGTGTTCATCCTAAACACTAAGGATCATCTTGGAAAGTTTACGACAAAGGCTGATGAAGGGATACTAGTCGGGTATTCTCTCGTTAGCAAAGCCTATCGAGTCTACAATAAGAAGTCTAGATTAGTTGAAGAGTCTTCTGATGTGGTTTTTGAAGAAGTTCCAAAATCAAGTAATCAATCAGAAAATGTAGAAGGAGTCCAACTTGAACTTAGGAGACTAAGTTTGAATGAAACTCCAAGTGTTGTTGATGGTGATGAATCCGATGACGGTGAGCCTAGACAATCCATAGATCAGCCGGATCCTGAGGCTGAATTGGTGTCTGGTGAACCCATTCAAGATGCACCACCAACTCCTAGGCAAACTAGATTAGCCTCTAGTCATCCCCAAGACCAAATTGTTGGAGACATCCATCAGGGGGTTAGAACTAGATCATTCTTCCGGAATGAGGCTAATGAAGTTGCCCTAATTTCAGAAATTGAACCTAGAAAAATTGATGAAGCATTAAATGATCCCGATTAGATCATTGCAATGCAAGATGAGCTAGGTCAATTTGAGAGGAGTCAAGTTTGGGACTTAGTCCCTAGACCCAAGAAGACCACCATCATTGGAATCAAATGGGTTTTCAAAAACAAACTGAACCATAAGGGAGAAATCATTAGAAACAAGGCACGCTTGGTAGCCAAGGGCTATAGTCAAGTTGAAGGCCTTGATTATGATGAGACCTATGCTCCCGTGGCACGATTAGAGTTCATCCGATTGATGCTTGCATTTGCAGCTCATCGTGGCTTCAAGTTATATCAAATGGATGTCAAATCGGCCTTTCTAAATGGTTTGATTAGAGAAGAAGTCTATGTTGAACAACCTCCGGGGTTTGAGAGTACCGAATTTCCAAACCACGTGTTCAAGCTCAAAAAGGCACTTTATGACCTTAAACAAGCACCCCGGGCTTGGTATGAGCGGTTGTCGACATTCTTGATTGAGAAGGGCTTTGTTAGAGGCCAAATAGACCCTACACTATTTCTACGAAGGGATAGTGACAATATATTTGTAGCCCAAGTATATGTCGATGACATAATTTGTGGCTCAAATAATAAGGGCTATTTAAATGAGTTCATTGGACACATGGAGAGTGAGTTTGAAATGAGTCTAGTGGGAGAGTTGACTTTCTTCCTTGGACTTGAAATCAAGCAAACTCGCGATGGTATCCATGTGCACCAATCAAAGTATACACAAGAAATGCTTCGAAAATTCAATATAAGTGATTCAAAAGAGGTAACCACTCCCATGGCGACAAACACAAGATTAGACAATGATGAGAGTGGTAAACCCGTTGATTTAACTCAATATCGAAGTATGATAGGTAGTTTGCTATACCTTACAGCCAGTCGACCTGATATACTATTTGCTGTAGGTATGTGCGCTAGGTATCAAGTTTGTGCCAAGGAATCTCATTTAATTACTGTTAAGCGAATTTTGAGATATCTCAAGGGCACAATTGGTGTAGGTCTTTGGTACCCCCGTACCGAATCTTTTGATTTGATTGGCTACACGGATTCCGACTACGCTGGATGTAAGTTGGACCGGAAGAGCACAAGTGGGGGTTGCCAATTCTTAGGTTCGTCCTTAGTAAGTTGGTCAAGTCGGAAGCAACATTGCGTTGCTCTCTCCACGACCGAAGCAGAATATATCGCCATGGGAGAGAGTGTATCACAATTGTTATGGATGATACTTACTTTAGAGGACTATGGATTGAGTTACAAGGGTGTGCAAGTGTTATGTGATAACATTAGCACAATTAACTTAACCAAGAATTCAGTCCATCATTCTAGGACCAAACACATTGAAGTAAGACACCACTTCATTAGGGATCATGTAGCTAGGGGAGATATTGTACTCTCACATGTAGAGTCCAAATCAAATCTAGTTGACATTTTCACTAAACCACTCCCCGAAAATGAATTTAATTTTCTAAGACGGGAGTTGGGAATGTGTCGCGCTTCATAGTTTTTCTATTTGCATTCAAACCCTCTATGATTATTTCAAATTGTTGGAGAACAATTGGGTAACTTTGGGGACATCTCAAAAAAACTATAAGGTTTAACAAAACGTTTTTGCTTGCTAGAAATGGGGTGAGATGTTAGGATCAACTAAATTTCTCAAAATGTCGATGCATCCCTTGAGAAATTAAGTTGACGAGATAATAATCACGGTGGTGACCAAGTATGGGGAAAACCAATGCATAACATATGTGTATTTGGCTCCATGATCATACTTGGACATTCCAATCAAGGAAACTTGATTGGAAACCCAAATTTGTTACAAATTTAATTGAAATTGCTTGAATGATTGTTGATTGAGTTTGATTCCATTTGGATGGATCAAAGTGATTGTTGAACCTATAAGGACTTTTGATTCTTGTTCAGGGATCAATTCTAGTCATGAGATCATGTCCAAGTTCGATAAACTTCACCAGATCTCGTTGGAAAGTTTCAAAAATTCTGAAACTGAACATTTCAGTTGTATCAGGGAGTATCAGGAACCCTGATCGGTCACCGGACCGATCAGGCATAGGGCTGATCGGTCCCCGGACCGATCTGGCTCCTTCCTGTGGTGATCGGTCCACAGACCGATCAGCGAGGCAAGCCGTGACCTTCCGAAATTTTGACCAAGTGTTCTGAGCTAGCCTGGATCGATCCTCGGACCGATCTGGCACCCTATGGTGATCGGTCCACAGACCGATCAGGGAGCTCAGAGGTTTCTCTCCGAGCCTACTGTTCGTGTCCTGATCGGACAGCCGACCGATCAGGAGCTCTCCTGATCGGTCACCCGACCGATCAGGCTCTGGTCAGTCCGATCAGGCTATATCCTGATCGGTCTGGGCGCGATCAGATCGAACGGTGATCCGTTCAGACGCATTAAATTCTGGTTGGTGGACCGATCCACCAACCAAATAACTTCGCGAAACACTTCCATCTCCTGAACCCTAGCGCCGAAAACCCTTCTTGCACGACCCTGTGTGAGCGAGAGTGTTCCGGCGTCTCCCTCTTTCTCGTGTGTGTGAGCTCTTGCCAAGAGCATCTCTCTGTTCCCTGCGAGTTCCCTACTTGCCTTGAATTCTCTGCGTACGAGGGCTTCTCTTGTGCAGACTCCTTCCTCTCAACCTGCAGAAACCAGCTTCTTCCTCTCTTGCACAAGCTCCTCTAATGGCACCAAAGTAAGTTCTTGTCTTGATTTCTTCCTTCAAATCAGTCTATAGTGTTTGTTTGTGAAGCTAACCATGTTTTGGTTCTTGTTCTTGCTGTTGTACCGTGACCCTATTGCACTTGCCGTGAACCTTCTTTCCATACTTTATCATATGAACAAATCTATCGTTCATCTCATTTTCTATCTCTGATTGGGTGTTATCTTATATGATCAATTCTTGATTTGGTCTATGTTCACCTTGCCAAATTGATTCAATCATGATTGTACAATCAATTCAACTCCTTAGGAGATCTTCCAAGGGCAAGGAAGCTGCTGAGGGCAGCTCGAGGGGGAAAGCCCCTTCCTCCTCTGCCCCTTCCAGAAGGCCACAGCCGTCTTCTAGCTCCCGGTTCCCAAATGTGGCCTGTGAACAGGCCTTTCAAGCAAGGACCTTCAATCTATTACCCTGTCGATCCATTGATGTTCTCTTCCTAACTGAGTACTGCCCCTCTGTCATGGAGATTGTCACTTACTACAATCTAGGTTTTCTTCTTTCCTTGGAACGGATCATAAATTACGACCTAGTCTCTGAATTCTACAACAACCTACAACAAGGTCCTCAAGGGGGTTTCGAGTTCACTACCTGAGTCGGCAAAATGAACCTTGATTTTTCGTATGAGATCTTAGCAGAGTTCTTAGGTGGTCGACGATCATCTAACCTCTATTCGATCTATCCAGAGCTCCCTGATCCTCTGCTGGCCCCATTTTCAGATGTTACCCCCGACTCTATCTATCAGCACTTCTTTGGTCATCCTCGCCCCGCCGGGCTTGACGAATTGGGCTGGTGGGCTTTTGCGAAGTCTGGTATTATCATTCGTGAGCGTGATGGGGTCTTGGTGTGGAAGGATGGACGCGGACTTGCTGATCTTCCTGGAGGAGCACTGCATTTTCAGGCACCACACGAGGCTCCTCCTGCTGACGTCGAGTATGACGACGAGTCGGAGCCTGATCTGCGCTGGCAGATCTCAGAGCTGGATCAGACGCTACAAGAGGTTATTCAGTTGGGGGCGACAGATCGCGAGGAGTTTCGGTCGGGCTTTCGCTCCCTCGATTGCCGACTGACCAGGATCGAGACCGAGGTCTCAGGGACCCGTGCACTCCAGCAGACATGGTATGATGAGTGGCGCAGCCACACATTTCCAGGAGGTGCACCTTCTTCGAGTACTGCACCAGGGTCCTTTGCTCCTACTGATACCACGATGGATGATCTCATGGACGATGACGACCCTCCCGCTGATGTTTGAGCTTGGATGTCTCTTACCTTTCTCTGTGGTCTGTATGGATGATTTATGTGACTTTTGGGCTGTATGCCCTGCGACTTGACTATAGTGGCCTTGTGCCACACGTATCTTGCCCTTGATGCATGTGTCTTGCATCTTGCTACTTTTCTGGATGTTTATGCTTTGACTTGTCTAACTTTACCTCACATGCTTATCTAATCTTAGTATGTCTATTGTTGATGCCATGATTGTTTATATGAGTTTTATCTGCATGTTTGCTACATTGTCTTGATCATGCTGTCAATGTCATGTCTAGTTGATACATATGACTGTCATGACATGTTTTGTGAGTTGTTACTTCATGTTCGTATGATGCATGTGATTGCTATATCTTGCTCTATCTTTTTCACATGTGTTCATATGGTTATTCAACAACCTATCACATCTTTGTTGATTTGGGATACCCCTAGGGTTGAGGGGGAGTTTGTTTTAATCTTAACAGCCCCTCTAGCCCCTTTTCGGTGTTCGACAAAGGGGGAGAGTGTGGATTGGTTAAATTTAGAATGATCATATTGTAGGGGGAGGATCTGGATTCCCCTATGATTCTAAATTTGGAAAACTTGATTAAGAATCCCTAAACTTAAAATCGGGTTGTCAAACAACAAAAAGGGGGAGATTGTTGATGCAGTCTGGCCCTGATTGTTGTTTTGGTGTTGACAACGATTTTAGTTTAGGTTGATGATTATGATGATTATGATTAAGTCCTAATCGAGGATTAGGCATGATATGGAGAATCCTAGTCTGGAGGGCTAGGTGTTGGAAAAATCCTAACCTGGAGGGTTAGGTGTGAAAAATCCTAGCTTGGAGGGCTAGGTGTTGGAAAAGTCCTAATTCGGAAGGGTTGGGTGAAAAGTCCTAGCTTGGAGGGCTAGGTGAAAAGTCCTAACTTGGAGGGTTAGGTGCAAATTCTCATCCTGGAGAATTAGGTGAAAAGTCCTGGCTTGGAGGGTCAGGTGCCTAGCTTGGAGGGCTAGGTTGGATGAAGTTCTAACTTGGAAGGGTTGGGTGAAAAGTCCTAGCTTGGAGGGCTAGGTGAAAAGTCCTAGCTTGGAGGGCTAGGTGAAAAGTCCTAACTTGGAGGGTTAGGTGCAAATTCCCAACTTGGAGAGTTAGATGGAAAAATCCTTAGCTTGGAGGGCTAGGGTGGATGGAAACTTAGCTTGGAGGGCTAAGTTTGAGTCCCTGGATCGGTCTGGTGACCGATCAGGGAATCTGGCACGCTGCTCCATCGTGGATCGGTCAGGTGACCGATCCAGCAATGACTGATCGGTCTGGTAACCGATCAGGGAGCAAACAGTGAGGTTGGGAACCTACTGTACTGCTCCTGATCGATCCGGTGACCGATCAGGGAGTGCGTGTTTCACCCACTACTTGGCTCCTGATCGGTCTGGTGACCGATCAGGGAGCAAACAGTGAGGTTGAGTTCCCCTGCTGATCTGCACCTGATCAATCTGGTGACCGATCAGGATCACTGTGCAGATTGTTCTGGAGAACGATCCAGCTTCGCGAGTTTCTCACTAAGATCGATCAGGACGGTGCCTGATCGGTCTGGTGATGATCTGATCGGACTGGAGACCGATCAGGAGAACCCATGATCGGTCAGTTGACCGATCAGAAGGCTTAGGCTGGGAAACTCAGAAATCGCCGATATAAGGGGTGGATCGGTCTGGTGATCGATCCACAACCTGGGATCGGTCTGGTGATCGATCCAGGAGAGTCCCAAAGAAATCGCGATTTCTAATCGAGCGTTGGGGATCGATCAGGACGGAGCCTGATCGGTCTGGACCCAGCCTGATCGGTCTGGTGACCGATCAGGAGTCGCTCTGATCGGTCGGGTGACCGATCACTTTAATTCAAATTGCACTGTCAGACGCTCTGATCGCGTCTGACCATATCCGATTCGCTGTTGTTTGCCTCTGATATTTGATTTACTGTGTGATATACTGCTCTAACAGTCTGATTAAGCTGCAGGTGACAGGGGAGGATTCAAACACTCAAGGAGAAGTCAATGGAGGCTTTCCTTGGAGCAGGTTTATCCGTTTCTCATCTCAGGTTGCAACGGCTGGAGCTGCAGGACTGAAGCCGCTGACTGAAGCTTGGCTGAGGGAGCTCAGGAAGTTTAGTAAGGGTTCAGTGGTAGCTGGCGTTGGCAGTGAGGCAGCTGGAGGCTGCTGGAGATGAGGTCACTTGATGCTTAGTGGAGAAACAAAAGGGACGGAAGATAGCTTCAGTGAAGCAGAGTTCTACAGCTTGTGTTTTGAGTTCTTGCCGCACTTGTGTTCTCCACATCAAGCTTGCACGTTCTGAAGTTTCATCCTCTTGAGCAAGCTGCTGAAAACTTGAAGCAACCTTCCCTTACTTGAGCGCTTGAAGGAGAGAACAAGGAGCTGGGAGTCCGACAGCGGGAAGACACGAGGAAGGGTTTCTTGCGTGAGATCGCCGCTGGGTGGAGCTCAGGAAAGCTTGCTGTGTTCTTGTCCTTGCTAAGTGTTTGAGTAAGATCTTTCTTGTTGTTTCTTTGTGCTTAAACTTAAATCCGTGATTGAAATACTGTGGAGAGGTTTCTCCACCGAGAAGGAGGTTGTTTCTTATCCGATGATAACCGGGGCTTGATTTGCCGACGATCAAGGGATCGCCCACCTTAAGGGCACGCCAAGGAGTAGGGGTAAGTTATCCCCGAACCTTGTAAATTCTCCTTGTTAGCGATCTTGCTAATCTTGCTAGTTAGTTTTCTGTTTTAGTTTCTGCACATTCTGTTTTTCATACTTCCGCTGTGCTACTAACAACTCCAAGTGCAGAAACTCGCTAAGTTCTTGAAGTCAAAGTGATTGGCTATATTCACCCCCCCCCTCTCTAGCCATCCCGTTTCCAACAAAGGATATATTCGCGAGAGTATGAGCCCCTGTGCAGTCCCTGCCCTGCCTGTACCAAAGAAAGACGGTTCATGGCGCATGTGTGTTGATAGCCGAGCTATCAACAAAATCACAGTGAAGTATAGATTTTCGATTCCTTGTTTAGATGATATGTTGGATCAACTTTCTGGTTCTAGATCTTCTCCAAGATCGATCTTAGGAGTGGATACCACCAGATTCGAATCAAGCCAGGAGATGAATGGAAGACAGCCTTCCAGACACAACATGGGTTGTACGAGTGGATGGTCATGCCTTTTGGACTGTCCAATACCCCCAGCACGTTCATGAGATTCATGCATCAAGTCTTGCGGCCTTTCCTGGGAAGATTCGTAGTTGTATACTCTGACGACATCCTTATTTATAGTCCGACGAGGGCTTTACACCGTGATCACCTTCAAACTGTTTTTGAGAAGCTAAAGGCGGAATCCTTGTTCGTCAACAAAAGGAAGTGTTCTTTTTTCACGACTACAATTTCTTTTCTTGGATTTATAGTGTCTACTGAGGGTGTCCGTGCAGATCCATCAAAGATAGAGGCAATCTTAGAGTGGCCACAGCCAAAAACCATTCATGACGTCCGAAGTTTCCATGGATTTGCCTCTTTCTATCGCCGGTTCATTCAGAACTTTAGTACCTTAATTGCTCCTATAACTGAGTGCCTCAAGGAGCGTGAGTTCAAGTGGAGTGAAGCAGCTATGACTAGTTTTCAGCTGGTGAAACAAAAGATGACCGAAGCACCTGTTCTAGCACTTCCATATTTCAACAAACTGTTCAAAGTAAACTGTGATGCATCTAGCATTGGCATTGGTAGTGTTCTAAGTCAATCAGGATGCCCTATTGCCTTCTTCAGTGAGAAACTATCTAGTGCCAAGAAAAATTATTCTACTTATGACTTGGAATTCTATGCTATTGTGCAATCCTTAAAGCATTGGCACCATTATCTCGTGCAGAAGGAATTTATCTTATTCACAGATCATGAGGCTTTGAAGTACATCAATGACCAACATAAGTTGAGTAGACGACACGCTAAGTGGGTAAATTACTTGCAGGAGTTCACCTTTACACTGAAGCATCAATCAGGGAGTCTCAATCGCGTTGCAGATGCTCTAAGCCATCATTCCTCCCTGCGTACTACCATGAAAATTAGGATTGTTGGCTTTGAAACTTTCTCAAATATGTATGTTGTTGATCCCTCCTTTGGCAAGATATTTCAAGAGGTAACTAATGGTCTTCGCAATGATTTTATTCTACATAACGGCTACCTATTTCGTGGACTACAATTATGCATTCCAGACTGTTCCTTAAGGCAACACATTATCAGAGAACTTCACAATGAAGGACACTTCAGCCGAGATAAGACATTAGCCCTTATCTCTTCTGACTTCTATTGGCCCAAGCTTACCAGTGATGTAGCTCATTTTGTGGATCGTTGGTTTGTCTGTCAGCAATCTAAGGGAACCTCACCAATGCCGGTTTGTATACTCCCTTACCTATTCCCGAAGTTCCTTGGTGCGACGTCAGCATGGATTTTATATTGGGTTTACCCCGCACCCAATGAACTTCCGATTCTATTCTAGTTGTGGTGGACTGATTCTCCAAGATGGCTCACTTCGTACCATGCAGAAAAACCATGGATGCTGTTCGGATTGCCTCCCTTTTCTTCAAAAGATTGTGCGTTTACACGGTATTCCTCAAACTATTACTTCAGATCGTGATACTAAATTTGTTAGTCAATTTTAGAATAGTTTATGGGGAAAACTAGGTACGAAGTTAAACTTCAGCAGTGCCTATCACCCTCAGACAGATGGTCAGACTGAGGTAGTGAATCGGAGCTTGGGAAATCTTCTAAGATGTCTCACAGGAACCAAACCAAAGCAATGGGATCTAGTTTTACCTCAAGCAGAATTCGCATACAACAGATCAAAGAATAGGACCACTGGATTGAGCCCTTTCGAAGTTGTTTATGGACGAAACCCATCCAGGATATTGGATTTAGTCCCTATTTCACGTCCAAGACAAGCTAACCCCAAGGCTGAGGAGATGGCCGAGCATCTTTGGGTCATTCATGAGCAAGTTAAGCAGGCTATTCAGGAAAGCAACACCGAGTACAAGACCAAAGCAGATCGGCATCGACGTCGGGTCCTTTTTGACGTTGGTGATATGGTTTGGGCTGTATTAACTCGAGATCGCTTTCCTATTGGTGAATACAACAAGCTCAAAGATCGGAAAATTGGACCTTGTGAGATATTAGAAAAGATTAATGATAATGCCTACAGGTTGCGTCTTCCTAGTCACTTAAAAACTTCTGATGTTTTTAATGTGAAACACTTAAGTCCTTGTGCTATGGAGTCGGATACACTCACCCTAAACTCGAGGACGAGTTCTCTTCAACTCCGGGAGACTGATGCAGGAGGGCATCCAAAATAATATTCAGATTTATATATTTAGGGTTTTTTTAATTGGTTATATATTTTTGTTTAGTTTGTTCCTAAATCTTAGAAAACCAAGTCTGATTGGTTAAATTTGTTCCTAAATTTTAGGAGACTAAGTCTGGTTGGTTTAGAATTTTTTTAGGGTTATGAGTGCTATATAAACTCATGCTTAGATGATGTTTAAGACAAGTTTTTTAGATATTGAATCAATTTGCTTCACTTAAGCCACGTTACGGCTATATCTCTATTTTTCTCTTCTCGCTCTTGTTTTTCTCAATAAGGTTTAAGCTCAGTTTTGGCTACTCCTTATCTCGTTATTACTTTCTTATTTTTTCTCGTAAATCCCTATGAAACTTCTCGCCCCAGAATAATCTATATTCTGCCCGGCGTCAATATGATATCATCTTACATTTTTATTTTAAATTTATAAACATATAATATTATTATACTTAAATTTAACTAAAGGATAATACGGTAAAATATTATATTATGTCATAGACTATTACATTCAAACAAACAAGATTTTATTTAATTACCTAAGTTGAACCAAACAGTTTCAAGTTATATTTCATTCCCCATTATCTTAATTATATTATTACTTGGTAATCACATAATTAAGATTATATTTGATTGAATAACTCGTCTCACTTAGTCAAATAAAAAATTAATAAAGAAATTATTAATTAATAGATTCATAAAAAAATCAACAATAAATATATTAATAAAAAAATCTAATTTAATAATTAATATATATAAATTTATTTTGACTCGGTCAGAAATATTATTAAATAATTATTATCTTTTACCTCCCAATAAATTCAACAGGAGATCTCTAACGTTGAGTTTGTTTGTTAGTCTGTTGAAACGCTGTTTGGATAATGGCTTAATGAAGATATCAGCAATTTGATCCTCTACAAAAATATAATAAACCAATAATTGTTGAGTTGTCACACGCTCTTGAACAAAATGTAAATTAATTTCCACATATTTTGTACAAGCATGAAAGACTGGATTTGCTGTGAGATATGTGACTCCAATATTATCATACCAAATTTTGGGTGCAATATTTGATGCAAGATGTAGTTCAAAGAGAAGTGATTAAAGCCAAATAATTTTAAATGTTGCATTTGCTATAGTTTTATATTCAGCCTCATTGGTTGAACAAGATATTGTAGGTTGCTTTTTTGAATTCCATGAGATAAGGTTTCATCCAAGAAATATTACTTATCCACTAGTAGAGCGTCTGTCTTCAGGAGAGTTTGCCCAATCAGCATCACTATATGCATGTAAATCTCGAGATGATTGTTGATATAAAAGAAGACCATGTAGAATAGTACCTTTGAGATAATAAAGTATTCTTTTCACACCTTTCTAGTTTTGTTCAGTAGGAGCATGCATGAACTGACAAGCACGATTTACTGCAAATGTGATATTAGGTCGTGTGATAGTGACATATTGTAAAGCTCCAACAATACTTCTATAAATCTGGGGATCAGACATAGCAAGAGAATATGGGTGTCAAAAATAAACCCAACCTGACAACCCAACCCGAATCGACCCGAAAAAAATCGGGTTTGGGTTGGAAATTTTCGGGTTGGGGTTGGAGGGTTTCGGGTTGAAAATTTTCCGGTCGGGTTCGGGTTGTGTTCGGGTTGACCCAAATTTAATGTCTAGTGGGTTTTTTGAGATTAAATCAAATTTTATTTAAAAATTAAGATACTTATATATTAATATTAGTATGATCATGATAGAGTATTGAGATAAGAGTATAGAATTATAGGGAAATAGCCAAAAAAAAGTCGTTTTGAATCAGTTTTTTCGTGTTATTCGGGTCGAGTTCGGGTTGGTCGGGTTCGGGTTCGGGTTCGGGTTCGGGTTCAGAGTTTAAAATAAAAAAAACAACCCGACCCGAACCCGACTCGACCCACTCGAATTAACACTCCTACAGGAAAAGGTGCAGAGAAATTGATAATAGCAATTGGTGTAGAGATCGGGCATGCTCTATCCATTTTAGCTCTTTGAAAAATCTTAGTAATATATTTATTTTGAGAGAAGAGACCACCTTCTTCATGTGGAATAAGTTCAATACCAAGGAAAAAACGAGTATTACCCAAATCTCAAATAGGAAATTTTTGATTGATATGACTTAATAGAGTTGTAATATAGTTTTGATTATTGTCGGTTATTAAAATGTCATCCACGTAAATGAGAAAAAATATCATAGATCCGTCATTATTTTGATAGAATAGAGAAGAGCCAGTCTTTGATCCAGAAAATCCTTAAGTTTACAATCAGTTTAATAATCTACGAAACCATGCACGAGGAGCTTGTCGAAGACCATAAATAGATTTCTTTAATTGATAAACATAAGTTGGAAATTATGGATGAATAAATCCAGGTAGTTGTTCCATAAATATTATTTCCTCAAGATTGCTATGAAGGAATGTATTAAAAAGGTCTAATTGTCATATAGGCCAATTAGAACTAACAGCTACCAATAACAATAGTCGGACAGATGTAATTTTTATGGCTGTGCTAAAGGTGTCATTAAAGTTAATACTTGGTTCTTGATTAAATCCTTTGGCTACAAGTCGAACTTTATATCGTTCAAGAGAACCATCAGCTTGATGCTTAAGGCGAAATACCCATTTAGAGCCTACAACATTCATAGAGGAAGTGCGTGAAACTAGACTCCTTGTTCCATTACGAAGAAGTGCATTAAATTTTGTAGTCATTGCATTATTCCAATTCAGATCCTTATTTGCTTGAGAAAAATAAGTCGGTTCAACAAATTTTAAAGAGACTACTAGAGTTTCTGGAAGAGGATACTAAGTTGCCATTGGTGGACAATGTGCATAAATGTCGCTTAACGGAAGCATGCGATGAGGAGCATTATCATTTAAATCATTTGTTGATAGTGATGAGGAAGTAGGCTGATATGGTGATTTTGATGATGAGCTTATATTATTTGAGGATACAGAACTAGAAAGCATATTATCTTTGACTAGTAAAACTTTCGAGATTGGAGCAATAAATTGAGGTGATTCTGATGGTATACGAGAGTTATTAGAGAACTCTGAAGTAGGACCTAGTATATCATCACTTCTGACAATGTTAGGTGACATCAAGAATGTGTCACCTGTATCTAGAGGAGAGATTGAAGAAGCTGTTGAAAAAGGGAATAGAGACTCATCAAAAGTAACATGTCATGAAATATATATCCCGTCCTGTTGATATGTAGCATTGATATGTTAGCGATCGTGCGTTCGACTAGAGGGGGTGAAATGCCCCTATAAAATATTAAACTATTGTTTGTCTTCCTTAAATAAAGATGGAGGTTAATTCAAAAGCAAAATAATAACATTAGAAATAATAAGCAAAAGAAACAGAGACACAGACAATTTACTTGGTTTGCAACCATGAAGGTTACTAACCTAAGATAAAGTGAAGCTCGATCTCCTGATAAATTTCTTGGGGCGGAGAAACCTCTTTACAAATTTAGAACTCAGAAAATAGAAGAGAGAATTAAAGAAGAATTTCGTGTACCATTGATTGAATGAAAGTAACTGAGTTCTGAGGTATATTTATAGCCCCAGTAAAAGTCTATCCAGTTGTTGGCGTGGCCCTACACAGGCGCCCGAGTGCACACGAGCACCTAACACATGGTTCTAGGCTTATTGTCGTTGCATCGGATGTGACATGGCTACTTCTCGATAAGGTCAAGGCATCTTGGGCACCCGTATAGACTCGGGTGCCTATATGGTCAAGCGCCCGTATCCATACAGACGACTGAGTGCTCGGAAGCCTAAAACCACTCGGGTGCCCCAGTGCTTACTAGTCAGCCTTTGGTTGACCAGCCTTCTCTCGATTATCTGGGTGATCTCTAGCCATCCGGATTCGAGCCCACCCAAACCCTTCTCCAGCCATCTCCTTGAGTGTGCTTCCTCCCGGCTTCTCATCCCTCCGACGTCACGCGCATCCTTCTCACTCCACTATCATACTTTTCCATAGACCTCCGCGTCCCTCGGATGAACCGAGCCCGTCGGCTCCCTTCTTGTGTCATCCTTCTCGTCTGCTGCGTCTTCCGCTCGACTTCCTGTACTCCTATGTTCCAGCACACTTAGACACAAGGATCAGATACCAACATGACCTAACTTGAGTCAGTTGGCCACATCAAAACTCACCCGAGGTACTTACACGATACCCATGGTGCAAATTACTATAACTGAGGAAAACACATTGTAGGGAACGAGAGTCAAGTTTGTGTTTAGAGTAGGGGTGTAATCATGGATAACATGCGCAATCAAGAATTCGAAGAAATGTGTAGTTAGGAGTTTGATAATAAAGTTTTTTCAAATGACACTTATGATTGAGAAATGTGACAGGTAGTTGATTTATGAGATATAATGTAGTACAAGCAGCTTCATCCCAAAATTTATGCGAAACCGATGCATGATAAAGAAGAGCTAAGGCAGTTTCAACTATATGTCTATGTTTTCTCTCAGCAAAGCAATATTTCTCTGGAGTGTGAGGGCAAAAGACTCGATGAATAATTTCACAAGAGACAAGATGATGATGAAGAACTTGATATTCTCCTCTCCAATCAGAATGAAGAGAGAGTATTTTACGATTAAAATATTGTTTAACTTAGTTTTAAAAATGACAGAATATGTCTAATAAATGAGATTTTGTTTCATATGATAAAACCAAGTATATTTACTAAAATAATCTATAAAAGTAACATAATATAAGAAACCTTAATTAGACAAGATAGGTACAGGGCTCCAAACATCAGAATGAATTATTTCAAGTGGAAAATTGAAAACACGATCGGATGAAGAGAAAGGTAACTTATGACTTTTAGATTCCATGCATGCCTAACATAAATGAGATGGAGAGGAAGTGAAGAAAATAGGTAAATCATACCTATTTATGATCGACTGAACAATAAGAAGGGAAGGAAGACCAAGTCGAGCATGCCAAGCTGGTTTATTTGTGCGTTCACCAATAAAAGCTTTGATTGAAGAATTTTAAAGATAGTAAAAGTCATTTTTATTCTCCCGTGAAACACAATAGTATTTGATCATGATGAAATTCAAAAAGGATATTGTTATCAAGGTAAAACTGACATACGGAGAGTAAATTTTTAATAATAGATGAACATAAAAGATGTTTGCGCATGTGAAAAATACGATTGGACAAATAAATATATGAGTTTCCAAGATTAGTAATTTATAAACCTGAGTCATCACCTACTTGTATCGTATCCGAACCAGTATATGGTATTACTTCTGTAAAGATATTGTAATTTGATGTGACATGATGAGTTGCTCTAATGTTAATATACCATTTAATTGATTAAAATTTTGAAGGTTTGCCCTGAGTAGGCACAGACGAGAGAACTTTAGGATCGACTTGTGAAGTAGTTAGTTGTCTTAAAGTTATAGGACCACGAATCAAGGCTCTGTCGAGTCTTTTAGAACATTGAATACTAATATGCCCAATTTGAAGATAAATTTGACATCTGCTTAAAGCTGAAGGACCGTCAATGAAGGTTCTATCGAGTCTTTTAGGACATTGAATACCAATATGTTTAATTTGGAGACAAATTTGACATCTGCGAATATCTGACATCAAAAATAAAAGCAACAAAAATAATACAAGTTGTTGTTGCTGTATCTTGGCTTCTTAATGAGAAAAATTGCAAGAGTAGAAGAGAAAATGCAAAACACTAGCCGAATAGTGATTGAGTCCAGGGCCAAAGGCACGGAGGCTATTCCTCTTTTCTCCTACTATCCCGTCATGAGTTGGCGGGTGATAGAAATGAAGAAGGAGGGTGGCGAGCAATAAATCGAGGAGAAAGAGACAAGACACTTAAAAAAAATTCTCTTCGAAAAAAATAAAAAAAATAACGGTGACAGCAAGTGTCACATGGAGAAGAAGAAAGATGTCGCATAAGAAAAAACGACTCGTAAGGTAAGAAGAGCT
Organism: Boesenbergia rotunda; assembly: GCA_024364735.1. NCBI lineage: Eukaryota > Viridiplantae > Streptophyta > Magnoliopsida > Zingiberales > Zingiberaceae > Boesenbergia > Boesenbergia rotunda. The sequence goes on from JAGFNQ010002432.1 coordinate 33,414, forward strand.
ATGACTCTGAACCAAGTAAAGAGAATAGAAACGGAGAAAAGAAAAGAATTAACAAAATAACTTTTATTGATTGAATAAATCATACATGAGATATACAATTTATAGATGTCTTAGGATGTTTAGTCAAATAAAAAATTAATAAAAAACTATTAATTAACATATTTATAAAGAAATTATTAATTAACAAATTGACAAAGAAAATGTCTAATCTAATAATTAATATATATAAATTTATTTGACTCAGTCAAAAATCTTATTAAATAATTATTCTCTTTCATTTCCTACATCGACGACGACGACATCATTCTCCTCCCCGGATACATCCCGACTTCCCCGCTAATGTCGTCGTCCTCTCCACTCGTCTCTCCCGCCGCCTACTCCTCGCCATCCCCAATGTCGCCTCTCCCATGGACATCGTATCTGAGGCCTCCATGGTCGTCACCACAGCCGCCCTCGGCGCTGTCGCTGTGATCCACTGCAATGACATGACTGTTGATGCAGTCTGACCCTGATTGTTGTTTTGGTGTTGACACCGATTTTAGTTTAGGTTGATGACTATGATTATGATTGAGTCCTGATGGGGGATTAGGCATGGTATGGAAAATCCTAGCTTGGAGGGCTAAGTATTGGAAAATCTTAACTTGGAGGGTTAGGTGTGGAAAATCCTATCTTGGAGGGCTAGGTGTTGAAAAGTCCTAATTCGGAAGGGTTGGATGAAAATTCCTAGCTTGGAGGGCTAGGTGAAAAGTCCTAACTTGGAGGGTTAGGTGAAAAGTCCCAACTTGGAGGGTTAGGTGAAAAAGTCCTGGCTTGGAGGGTCAGGTCCTAGCTTGGAGGGTCAGGTCCTAGCTTGGAGTACTAGGTTTGGAAAAGTCCTAATTCGGAAGAGTTGGGTGGAAAGTCCTAGCTTGGAGGGCTAGGTGAAAAGTCCTAACTTGGAGGGTTAGGTGAAAATTCCCAACTTGGAGGGTTAGGTGAAAAATCCTTAGCTTGAGGGTTAAGGTGGATGAAATCCTAGCTTGGAGGACTAGGTTTGAGTCCCTGGATCGGTCTGGTGACCGATCAGGGATATTGGCACGCTGCTCCTTCGTGGATCGGTCTGGTGACCGATCCAGCGATGACTGATTGGTCTGGTGACCGATCAGGGAGCGCACAGTGAGATTGGGAACCTACTGTGTGGCTCCTGATCGGTCTGGTGACCGATCAGGAAGCAGGTCGTTGCCTTGTTGCTTGGCTCCTGATCGGTCCGATGACCGATCAGGGAGCAGGCAACTTCCTCACTGCCTTGCTTCTGATCGGTCTGGTGACCGATCAGGAAGCACTCAGTGAGTTGAGTTCCCCCGCTGATCAGCTCCTGAACGGTCTGGTAACCGATCCACAACTTAGGATTTGATTTCCGCAGTTACTATTCACTCAGACGTGGACCGATCAGGCTTGAGCCTGATCGGACAGGGAGCTACCTGATCGGTCTGGTGACCGATCAGGCTTCACTCTGATCGGTCTGGTGACAGATCAGGCTTGTGTTGCCGCGAGAGCTGGGAGTCCCGGCTAAGCGGTGGATCGGTCTGGTGACCGACCCACAAGCCCTGGATCGGTCCGGTGATCGATCACTTTAATTCAAATTGCACTGTCAGACGCTCTGATCGCGTCTGACCGTATCCGATTCTCTGTGCTTAACATCTGATACATGATTTGCTGCTTGATATGCTGTCCTAATACTCTGATTAAGCTGCAGGTGACAGGGAAGGATTCAAACACTCAAGGAGAGTCAATGGAGACCTTTCCTTGGAGCAGGTTTGTCTGTTTTTCCATCTCAGGTTGCAATGAGCACTGACGCTGGCTAGAGCTGCTGACTGGGGCTGGTCTGACGGAAGCTCAGGGAGTCCAGAAGAGCTCAGTGGTGGCTGGTGGTTGCAGGTGAGCAGCTGGAGGCTGCAGGGAGATGTTGTCACTTGGCGTTCAGGAGAGAAACAAAAGGATCGGTGTGGAGCAGAGCAAGAAGAAGTTGTTGCTTTGCTTTTCTGCTGTGATTCTTGCTGCGTGCTTGTGCTCCTTGTTGATCATCCACTCTTGAGAAAGCTACTTTGATCTTTGAAGCAACCAGTCCTTGCTTGAGCACTTGGAGGAAGGAACAAGAAGCTTCGAGTCCAACAGCGAGAAGACACGGGGAAAGGGTTCTTGCGTGAGATCGTTGCTGGGTGGAGCTCAGAGGGAGCTTGCTGTGTTCTTGTCTTTGCTAAGTGCTAAGTAAGATCTTTCTTGTGTTTCACTGTGCTTAGACTTATATCATTGATTGAAACGCTGTGGAGAGGTTACTCCACTGAGAAGGAGGTTGCATTCTATCCGGTGTTCACCGGGGCTTGATCTGCCAACGATCAAGGGATCACCCACCTTACGGGCACGCCAAGGAGTAGGGGCAAGTTATCCTCGAACCTTGTAAACCCTCCTTGTTAGCGATCTTGCTAGTGGTGTTAGTTTGTTTTGTTTCCTGTTTTTCTGCATACTTTGTTTTCGATACTTCCACTGTGCTACTAACAAAGTGAAGTGCAGAAATTCAATAAGTGCTTAAAGTCCAAGTGATTGACTATATTCACCCCCCCTCTCTAGCCATCCGGATTCCAACAATGACCACCCGCCAGGCCGCCACCGTCCGTGCTACCAAGGCCCACTGAATCCCATTCATCACCGACTCCGTCTTACTCTCTCTCTTGGATTCCGTCCTCGATTTTGACTTTGCCCCCTACGCCCTTGTCATCAAGTCAAGTGATTCCAAGTCGACGGTCGTCGGCATCGTTGCAAAGTTCGACTGGGAGGCGCGGACAAAAACTCCACTATGGTAGCAGAATACATGCATCCCGCGCCGACTTTGGTTCCCATCAACTACGACTTCGAAAAGGGAGCATCTTTCCTCGTCGGGGGGGGGGGGGGGGGGGGGGGGGGGGGGGGCGGGGGGCGGTTGGAGTGCACGTTGTCAGTGGCCTAGCACGAGGAGGTGGTGGATCTAATCACCAAGGCTGACGTGGAGACGATCCAGACATTGCCAAGGCTAGGAGTGCCATCTCTAGGTTCAAACGGGCGATAAGGAGTGGCTAGAGCATCTCGTGAAGTCCGAATGTGGTGGACAACTCACAGGGGAACTCGATATACCAGCTGGACACGATCAAGTATGCGATGAACAAGCACCCGGAGCTGAATGTGATCGGCGGCAATGTGTCACGATCGCCCAAGGCTAAGAATCTGGTCAACGTCAGAGCCGACAGACAGATAGTGGGAATGGATCGGGATCCATATGCTGATATGCACTAGCACTACTATGGCTGCAAACGAATCGAGATGATTCGTAAGTTTTTCGATCCAATTCGAAAAATATTCGATTCGTATTTAAAATTATCGAATTTGAATCAAACTCAAACATGTTTAAATATTTTTTCGAACCAAATTTGAATTTATACTATTTTGTTCGATTGTTCATGAGTCACTCGCAAACTGAATTCGAATTGAATTTAATTATTTTTATATAAGTCTTATTGAAATATATTCAAATAATTCAAATCTGAATTTAAGTAATTTCGAATTATAATTGAATTTGTTCGAATCCAAGTTCGAACTATTTAAATTGAACTTGAGTTTAAATTTTATTTTGAAATGAATTTGAGTTAAAATTATTTATATTTTCGAACTTTAAATATCGTATAAATTTTTTCAAATTTAAATTTAAAGATCAATATTTTTTTATTATTCAGTTTTTCGCGTGCACCGCTGGGTATTACCCAGGCGGTACATGCTGTGTTATTTTTGTCAATTTCTTTGTTTTTTTCCTCCTATAGGTGGATGTAAAAAGATGGAATCGACATCTTATCGGTCCCTTGGTCCCGACCCCATAAGTATCCAGAGGAGATAAATTATGATTTTTACTGATGGGGTAAGGCGCCTGGGATAAGGCGCCTGTGGCTGAGAGGATTTAAGCCAGCATATCAGGTTTTTATCCCATGTGCGACTGGCGACTCTCGAATCTGAGACCTCCGATGTAAACAGGTAGACGTCTTACCAATCAAGCCAGCCCGTAGGAGCTCCCGCCCCTAGGTGGAGCAGCTTAGGCAGAGGGAGGAGTTATGGATTGGTATCGTATGAAAATAAATTCTTCCTGAAGGTAGGCGAGGTTCGCAGATTCTTGATTTTTGAATGGAAAGAACAAAATATTTTGTATATCATAATTTTTTATGAGTAATTTAGTGTTCAAATTTCACTCGACAGAAGGTTTTTTTTCTTTATTTGTCGATGAGATATATCTGAAATGAAATTACTCATTTGGATATTCGTTCTCGTTAATAAGATTGAATAATGTCAAATTTTAAATGATGAATTCGATTTTATAAAAAATATTTTATTGATCACTAAAATAAATTGAAAGCGCTTATGATAGACAGTTCAGAAACTTAATATTTTAAAATTCACATTTATTTAGAGAAAAAATTCTTATAAAATATGATATAATTAAAAATCAATTCATGAATACTTTTTAATTACTCTTCTATTATATCATATTCCTGGAGTTTCTTTTGGATATTGGTATTCAATTTCAAGTTGGAATTCTAGTAATATTATTTTATATAATAATATTATAATAACAACAACTATCGATTATCTCCCATTATATTAGCATGGTTAATCAAGTTTTATTTATTTATTTATTATTATTATTATTTTTTGCATATGCCATAGTTTGATGAAGCATTAAAGGCTGTGTTTGGTGGGGGTAATCCATCCTGTAATGTAATAAAGATTATATTACAAGTTAGATTTTTTATTTGAAATAATTTTAAAATTGTAATGTAATGAAATTTCGATTATAAAAATGATTCAAGATTTGTAATCTCAATTACAAAACTAAAACGATGTAATCTGATTATATTCCCTACCCTCTATTCTCGAAATCTATCGGCAGAACCCTCCGCGACCATGGTCTTACAGGTCGCCGGTCGCCGGCCGACCAGCAACGGTCGTCGGTCGCCGACCGACCGGCAACCGTCATCGGTCGACGGCCGACCGGCGACGGTCGTCGGTCGTCGGTCGCCGGCCGACCGGCGGCGGTCGTCGGTCGCCGGCCGGCCGGCGGCGGTCGTCGGTCGCCGGCCGGCCGGTGGCGGTCGTCGGTCGTCGGTCGTCGGCCGGCCGGCGGCGGCCGTCGGTCGCCGGCGGGCAGGCGATGGTCGTCGGTCGTCGGGCGACGGTCGTCGGTCGTCGGTCGCCGGCCGGCGCGGTCGTCGGTCGCGGCCGGCCGGCGACGGTCGTCGGTCGTCGGCCACCAATCGTGGTCGTCAGTCGTCGATCACCAATCGTAGTCGTCGGTCGTCGTTGTCGATCATCAACCGCCAATCTTTAATTACATTACAGGATGGATTATCACTCACCAAACGCAGTCTATGGTTATCAAAGATTATATACAACTTGTTACCAAATATATTAATATAATCTTGATTATATTACATTACATTACAAACTTAATTACATTATAGACTCGATTACATTATCCATTATGAAACGCAGCCAAAAAAATAATATAATCAGAGCCCTTTTATTATATATTTTACTATTCTTACTTACATATAGTAAGAGTAGAAAGATAAAAAAATGAAAAAAAAATATTACAGCTTGTTGAAAATTTTAAAACTTTGTGTACTATAATTTTTAGAATTCCAATAAAGTTATACGTTCGAAGTCTCCTTTTATTCAATTTCAAAACACTCGAATAATTACAACTCATTTTGTAAATAATAAATTATTAACACTAAAATGAAACTTTCGAAACTTCTAGGTGCAAACAGGAAAAGGTTCTCAACACGTTTAAGGAGTGTTTGGGAGAACTTCTACTATCTACTTTTTAGATTCTGGCTATATAGAATTATTTTTGAATGTTTGAGAAGGCTAGATTCTACTTTAGCTTCTGTTACTTTTGCTCAGAAGTTAGAAGCAAGAATTTGATACTTCTACCTGCTTCTACTTTTTTATTTATGATATAACATTAAAAAATAATATTTATATCCTTAAATAATATAACATTTTACCTGATTGCCACTTGACCTAATTTTCAGAATTATATATATATATATATAATATTTATATAAATTATATTTTTTTATTTTTTATTTTTTATTAATTTTATATATTTTTTCAAATATTTAAATTATAAAAAAATTAATTTTTATACTATATTTAAAATATAATAATAATTATATCACTATTTAAAATATAATGATAATTACGTAATAAATTATAATACAAATATATTTAAAAAATGATTAATTTATATAGTTTAAAGATGTTATTATCATTCAATTAAAAATTAAGCTTAGAAGCAATTATTCTTTTAAACACTCAAACTTTATCTTGTATTAGTTTTGACTTCTATTTTCAAACACTGCTTACTTTAGCTTCTTACTAACTTCAAGATAATCATTATAAGAATTACTTTTCAAGAAATAAAAGCTCTCCCAAACACTCTCTTAGGATGGTAAATGAATGAGAAGATTTGATATTCAATTTGATAAAAATTTATTTATATTAATTCAATATACATTTGATTAATAAAATAAATAAATTTAAATAGTTTATTAAATTACATAAATAAATTTGAATATGTGTCATTAATGTAATATTCATAAATAATATTTATGATTAATATTTATCTATAAAATTCTTATCAATATATTTAATAAATTAGTTTGTATTATTAAATTCAATAATTAAATAAATATGTTTAAAAATAAAATTTTTAAATAATTAAATAAATTTAAATTGAGAATTTAATAATATTTAAATATATTAAATTTAGACTTATGAAAAAATAAATTAAATTAAATTTAAATAATCATTTTAGCGATTTGATTGAAATTCGAGTTCACTCAATTATTTAATTAAATCAATTTAAACGCCACAAACTTGACTCCACTTGTTCGTTTACAGTCGGGTGATGCTAAATAGTCAAATCTGACGGTTAGAAAAGGTAAAAAAAATAAAATTTTTAATATAATATCTTTTTTCTTATTTATTTTTTGATTAAATTATATCATTTTCTATTTATTTTCATATTAAATTGTATTCTTTCTTATTTATTTTTATATTAATTTAATTTTTTAACTTATAAAAATATATAAAACTATTATAAATATTTTAATAATTTTTAATATGATTATTAATCTCAATTATATTCTTTCTTATTTATTATCTACTAAATTATATTTTTCATATTTAATTTTTTATTAAATTATTTTTTTATTTATAAAAATATATTTTGGGTGTCACAATCTGACCACGCAGCTTTATTGTTACAGACCTAACAGCTTCCTTTACCTCTCGGCGTCTGCTATCCGCCTAAGAAAAGAAACACGTGGCATGATATAAATATTAGATCCGGAAATATGCCCTAATTCGTCCCTGCTTCCGCTTTGTCCACCGCCCCACGCTTCCGATTCATCACTCAGGCGCCCGCAGCTTCATCGCCGGTCTCCAGTGAACCCGTCGCCTCTTTCTTTGTTAAGGTTTTCTTACTTCTGCTCCCCAATTTTTTCTCAGTTCTTTTCCGGTGGATCTTTTCGGGTTGATGAATCTTGTTTTAGTACGATTTCGTTATCGACGATGGGAAGGGCATCGGAAAGAGGGGAAAGAACTAACTTTGGTGCTTGTTTGTTATGCGAGAGTAGTGGGACTTGAATAAATGCGTGTTTTAAGCTTGTAGGTTTCTTCTGGTTGCTTTTCGACTATAGTGTTTCATCAGTCGCTTCGAAAATGTCGCGTAAAGGGTTAATGGAGCAGGACTTGAGTAAACTTGATGTGGCAAAACTTCATCCATTGTCGCCAGAAGTTATCTCACGGCAAGCTACCATTAACATTGGTAAGTGCTATACCTGCATAATATTTTATTTTTAAAATTTTAATTGCGGAGCGTGTTTATTATTGTTATTTTCCACAATACGTGTGGAGAAACTAGCTTGTCCTTCTTGCTATTTGTCTTTCAAGTAATTTATTAAAAAAAAATTAACGGCAATTACATGAACTCTCTCGACTCCTTTTTGTGATTGTAACAAATATCATATTGGTACCCCTTGAGTAGCCATCATCGTTGTAGTTAACTTATCATATAGTTCTTATCAATAAAATTTTGTTGAAGAACATGCTCCTTAGGCAAATTAGGTAAGCCTTAGAATTATTACCTTTTGGTTGATGATGCTCTGAGTAATGTTAACTTCATATTGCTTCCTTTTGGCTTTAATTTTAGGCTCAGTACACTTAACTAGAAGTCAGAAGGGAAGGCAACATAGGAATGTACAAAACTGAACCATGATTAACAATTTTGCAACCTTTTAAACCTTCTCCCTCCCACTTCTCCAATCATTCCACCCTTTTAAACCTCAACTCTAGAGATTTCCAACTGAGAATCAAATAAAAAATTTGTACCTACATTATACAGAGTATGTTTAAATTTTTCCTAATACATTCTTTGTCCCAATTTCACCTGCTAAAGATAGTTGACAGGGGTCGAGATTAACCATCAATGGTTTTCTTCTTAAACTTCAATGTTGGCTTTAAAGTGTCTGAACTTTATGGTCATGAATCTTGTGTTTTATCAATTAGGATAAGATCCATAAAGCTGACACTTAATAGTTGTGACAATGAGAACTTGCTGCTGCTGTTTGTTTTTTTCTCTAAATCTCGGAATTAGTTGACCTGAAGCAAAAAATCTTTTTCTCTCTATCTTTACAACTTAGAGATTGAACCATCAGACAGAAATCTGAACTATGTCTAACCAAATGAATACATATAGTTTGATTCACGAGAAGTTTTTGTAAGTTCTTATATAGTTCATTCTTGTCCTACATATCCTTCATTTCTTTTGTATAAACACTGATCTGCAATTTTGTATTGAACTTTAGGTACCATTGGTCATGTGGCTCATGGAAAGTCAACTGTGGTGAAAGCAATATCTGGTGTGCAGGTACTTATTTAGTTTGAATCAGTTAACATCTTGGTAACATACTTTTGTAAAGTTTTTTAGTCGTCAAGAATCAAGGTCTAAGTTAGATTTGACTTTACTAAGATAATTTAACAAGAATGTTATGAAATACAGTTTCATGATTCTTGCTTTCAGTAAGAGGACATATTTTTATCATCTTGCAAATGGCTACTAGGAAGAGTCCAGACAACTCCTTTTTCTATGCCCGTTGGCATTTCAAATACGTTTTTCCTGCACTTGTTGTATTTAATTATCAATTTTCACTTAATGCTCTACAATGGCTTTTCTTGTTGGTTTTATGCTGACTGAGTCCCTGGATATGATGATGTAGAATCTGAAGCTGCAAATGCCAGCAACAAATTGTTGTCGTGCATGTTAGAAAAGACAAGAATGTGTCTATACCATAGTTTGCAGAATCGCGATCCTGGATCGTAGGATCGTACGATCCTACGATCCTACGGCAGAAAACGATCCAGAATCGCGCAGAATCGTTTTTTGTAGCAGGATCGCAGCAGGATCGGTAGGATCGGACAGAATCGGACAGGATCGTATAGGATCGGACAGGATCGGAACAGAATCGGAACAGGATCGATGAAAGCTTTAAGAGGTCATAACTTTTGACTCGGATTGAACCACGTGACCTATAATATATCAAATTGAAACTCGTTCAAAGATCTACAAGTTAGTTTTAAGATTGAATCCCAAAAAATATTGTTTAAAGTCTTTTCAGAGGCCCAGAAGATTATTAATCTTTTTTATTATTTTTTTATCTTTTACATCGTTAGTGTTAGTGTTTTAAGATTATTTAAATATCTATTTAATTATTTTTTAGTTAGTTTTTGATTAATAATATTATGTTATATCTTTTTTCTAAAATGATGAGTCTTTAGATGTCTATTATCTAATAGGTTGACAATTAAATTCGATCATCTTGTAATAAATAGAATATTCTTGAAGTTAAACGTGATTATTTTCATTAAGTGTTAATAAAAATTGTATATTTTTTCATTTTAAGGGTTTTTGATAGGATCGTACGATTTTACGATCCGATCCTGACCGATCCGATCCTGACCCCAAATCGATCCTGTGTAGGATCGCGATTCTACGAATCTTGGTCTATACCCAAGTTTAATCATGTTAAAAGTTGGGAACACAGAATCTTGTGACCGTGAGAATAATTTGCTATCAGATGAATAACTCATATCAACAACCCAGAACATGAGGCAAATACTGCCAATCAAGACTATCTTTTTTCCCAATCAACAATCTGTTATTAAAATACATTTTGAAATACTACTTGCATGAAATTGTTTTATTTAGAATATGACCAAATAGAAAATCTATCTAATGATTGGCTGATGTTTCCAGACTGTTCGATTCAAGAATGAATTGGAGCGTAATATTACTATCAAGCTTGGATATGCTAATGCAAAGATTTACAAATGCGAGGATGACAAATGTCCTCGGCCTATGTGCTACAAGTATGTTTTATTGCGTGAATAAATTGGTGTTTTTTTTATCAAAAAAAATCTTATGTCTTCAGTTCCTGACGTTTTATGCTTATGCAGGGCTTATGGAAGTGGAAAAGAAGACAGTCCTTTTTGTGATGTTCCTGGATTTGAGAACACAAGGATGAAACTTTTAAGACATGTTTCCTTTGTTGATTGCCCAGTGAGTTACTTTCCTCTCTGGGAACTTAAGCAAAAGATTGAGATTTCTGTTTGTTACTCTGAAATTCTTTGTATTTTCTTGATAGGGCCACGATATTCTTATGGCTACCATGCTTAATGGCGCTGCAATCATGGATGGAGCTTTGCTTCTTATAGCTGGCAACGAAAGTTGCCCACAGCCCCAAACATCTGAGCATCTGGCTGCTGTCGAAATTATGCGACTTCAACATATTATTATTCTACAAAATAAGATCGATCTTATTCAGGAAAGTGCTGCCATCAATCAACATGAGGCAATTCAGAAGTTCATTCAGGTTAACCCTTAACAAAAACTTTCTTTTTCCCATTTCTAATCTCAAAAATAGTTGCTAACAGAGTTAGTAATGAATAAAATGGCAGGGTACAATTGCTGATGGGGCTCCTGTGGTGCCAATATCTGCTCAATTAAAATATAATATTGATGTCGTCTGCGAGTATCTAGTAAAGAAAATTCCCATTCCGGAAAGAAATTTTACTTCCCCTCCTAATATGATTGTTATCCGTTCGTTTGATGTGAACAAGCCTGGCTCAGAGGTCGATGAAATAAAAGGCGGTGTTGCCGGAGGTAGCATCTTGAGGGTATGCGACATGTTATTAATATTAATATAAGTTGAGTGATACTTGCAAGTATTCTACACGTCCTCTAAATTTTCTTAGGTTCTCTATAAGGTGATAGATTGCATTGTTTGAAGCTTTAATAATCTAAGTAAATGCTTTATTGTTTAACTCCTCTTGTGACCATGAGAATGGAATTCTCTTGTAGTCTATGTTTGGTGTCTATAAGATAATTTTCCCCCTCCATTTCTGCTTTCGTCTAGCTTAATTTATGCTCATCTCTTATCATGATACTGTTTTTTTTAATAACAACGCATTGGTAATGTTTTATACAGGGCGTTTTGAAGGTAAACCAATTTATTGAAGTCCGGCCTGGTATTGTTGTCAAGGATGAGAGTGGGAATATAAAGTGCACCCCTATCTACTCTAGGATTGTTTCCCTGTATGCTGAGCAAAATGAGCTACAATTTGCCGTACCTGGTGGGCTCATTGGTGTGGGTACAACAATGGACCCTACTTTGACTCGTGCTGATAGATTGGTCGGTCAGGTGCTTGGTGAAGTGGGTTCACTGCCTGATATATTTGTGGAGCTAGAGGTTCTACATTCTTACTTTGCTTTTGATATTTTTTAGTAATCTTTTAATTGCTGTGTTGTTTTTTCTATCAGTAAAACAACTTGTGTTTGCTTCGGGTACTTCAATAGTATTTTCCCTTCTTTCTTGTTTTTGTCTATAATACTAGCAGCTTGTGTGAAGTATAATTAGCAATCTTCTTAGCTCAATTTTGAACTTTGTTTAATATAATAAAACCATTAGTCGTATTTCAGTAAGACCAAACCCTACAACAAAGAAGGTACAGATTCTTTGGGACCATTATCTACAATGAAGTTAGGCCAATTTGTGTGCTATCCTGTATAATATCTTGTTTCCCAACCCCAGATGGCAAATTCAAGATGACATGTTCAGTGTTATTTCCATCTTTAGTTTAATCTCAACATTGATAATTTGAAAATGGCTATATTCATAAGATTCTAAAGAATTATATTAATTAGTAATGACACAAGGATGGAGCAAATTAAAATGCGGAAAAGTACTTCATAGCATAGTGAATAACTATGAATTTGACAACTAATGAATTGAGCAATGTTAAATATGCCACGAAAACTGCTTCCATTGAATGCAAATACTTTGAAAACCTGCTTCTCTTTTATTTTGTAGTGTATTTTTTAGTTTGAATGGCTTGATTTAGTTTCCTAGAGAAGAAAATATCACAAACGTGGGCATTGTGGTGGAGAATGTGAAATGTAATGATCTTAAGTTGATGATATTTGCCTTTAGTATACCTAAAAAACATTACAATAGCAGGGGTAAATGGGTTGTGCTGATGACTTTTGGATGTGAAATGTTTTGTCTCGATCTTTGCAGGTGAACTTCTTCCTTCTCCGTCGGCTCTTAGGTGTCAGGACAAAAGGAACTGAGAAACAAGGGAAAGTCTCCAAGTTGACCAAGGGTGAAATCCTGATGCTCAACATAGGATCCATGTCAACTGGGGCTCGAGTCGTCGCAGTGAAGAACGATTTGGCTAAGCTGCAGCTCACTGCTCCAGTGTGCACCAGCAGAGGGGAGAAGGTTGCACTTAGTCGGCGTGTTGAGAAGCATTGGCGTCTGATTGGTTGGGGGCAGATTCAGGCTGGTTCGACACTTGAAGTCCCACCCAGCCCTATCTAATACCCCTCTCAGCCCTCACTTCACATTCTAATCCAAAGAAGTAAAAGAAGAAAAGAGACCAGGATACTATAGTACAAGTGTGTTGGTAGGCAGAAACAATAATTGCAATTTTCTTCGAGTTTCTTGCAGGAGTTTTGTGTTCTTTTGTTGATTTACATTGCCAAATGTTTATCGGCCATCTAATTTAGTGTTCTACCGTACCTGTGCGTTGAATGAGCAGTAGACGACATGCAAATTGGTTATGCATTGTGGCGTAGAAGCATTGCTTGTCTTCATGGACTTGCTTCAGTCAGTGGTGTTACAAGTTCTGAGGTTTGGGTTACTTTAGCCGTATTTATTTTGATTATACTGATAAATCAAAGTTGTAGCAGGAGCAATTTCAGCAAAATTGATGGTTTAATTTTTTTTTTTGGCTCCAATTAATTTTTTTCCTTCTTGAGAAAATTTGTTTCCTGTGAGAATAGCATAGTTCTCTTGGTTTTGTGGAGGCGGCCTTTGTATTGAGATACTAAATGGATGTTTGGCATTTTAGTAAACCGTGTGCAGGTAGATTTTGGAATTTTTTATTTTTCGTATCTAATTTTCATAATGATTAAATCACGCACCATATTTTCTTTATATTTATTCTTTTTTTTTCATGCTCTTAGAAGTTTCTTTTTTTTATCCATTTAAAATTTGAATATTTTTTATTTACTCCTTCAAATTCAGTTATGATAATAACTTAAAGAGATATTCAAGAGTATATTAATTTTAATTAAAGAGTTTTTTAAGAGTATATAAATTTTAATACCAATGTCTTAAAAAGTCTCGTTAAAAATTTAGTATGTTTATGTCCTTAGATGTGAATTCGAGGACAAAATTAGTCGATGGACATAGATAATTTTAAATAATTTTAAATTAAAATTAATATATTTCAAAAAGTCAATATATTTATGAAAGTTTGCTTTAATATAATTGTGCCTTCGTATTTAAATTATAAATTAAGAACATTTAATATTTAAATTTATAAAAAAAATTGATAAAATTTATCACAAATTCATCTTAAGATTTAAGATAATGATACTCATTAATCAACATCATCTATAGATATAAGTTCCCTTTTGAAAATATCAAAATTTTCAATTTTCAAATAATATAAATTTATCGATTAATTTTATCTAAAATTGGTTGATGAATTCAGAAAATTTTAAATCATTTTAAAATCAAGCTAATATATTTATGAAAATCTCTTTTATTTATCTATGTTTTAATATTTGAATTTAACTCTGAATTTTTAAATAAATAAGATATAAATTTGAAAAAGAGAGAAATTTTTCACAGAAAAAAAAGGATATAATGAGAATGGACTGATTTTATAAGGTAAGAAATAACATGATTAACTAGTATTTCACTTGTGTGATGCACGAATTACCTCTTGGATAAAATATAATAAAAAATTAAATAACTATTAATTCAAAATTGGATAATGATTTTTAACAAATTGATTTCGATCTTATTACGATTAACGACATTCAAAATAAAAGCATATCTAGAAAATTTACTTTCTATTTGAGAATTACTTTTATGATATTTTTATTTAAAATTGTTAATTTTGTCAGTCACTGCTAAATGACATATATATGAAAATGCCGTCATTTCTATCTATATTTAAATCATTATATTTTCAAGTACTTTTTACCATTTAAAAAATAATATCAAAAATTTATCATGTTTTAAGTGACTATGATTTAAACAATAAACTAATTTGATATGATAAATAAATATATATGTCACGCCCCGAGACCCAGGAGTCGCTGTTCCAATATAAAATCGGACAGCACCTCCCCTGTCCGGCGGACAATTTACACATATACAGAACATACTAGACATCACCACGCAGTTTAATTATATATATTTGGCCTCAGGCCTCAAAACTAAAACATAAACTGACCATAACACAAAATAAATCATACCTGACTACGGACCGGTCCGACTTACGATGAAACAACCAATACACAACCCCTTAGGTTACAAAACAACATTCCCAAGACATATACAAATCCAATAACTGAATATGAAAACCTAGACACTACTAAGTACAAAACAAACTTTATCGTCGCGATGGGTAGGGACTGGCTGCTGGGCTCTTCTGGCGACTCCAAGTACCTCAACCTGAAATAAAAACATATGGCAACGGTGTGAGTCCATAAACTCAGCGAATACCCAGTAGATATGCATAGTATGTTATAATAACAATAGAAGTCTACGCTGATACAACCTCATATGAACAATAGGAAAGGGTATACCGAAGATACTGAATAAAGATACATACCCGAATCCATCTATCCTGAAAAGAGGACAATAAGTACCAAGGGAATATCAATAGACATATAATCTCAGATAACAAGTCTCCAGAATATGCATGTCAAACAAGTGCAGCAATCAAGTGTAGCAAACAATGCACGATGCAAAATATGCACATGGTGCAATGCCATGGTCACCCCCTAACTCCAGTCAAGCCACCGAGACAGGCGATACTGTGTCGGCCGAGTGGGTAGAGCTGTGACACTGTCAGCACTCTGCCATCACTACTCCTGAGTGACCGAGTGGACAGGATGCTGGTGGAGTAAATACTCCGCCCCATATATATATGGGGGAGATATCTCTCTCATCTTCTCTGGTCTATGGGTAGAGAAGGGATCCCTGCCTGCTACCACGCTCCGAAACCACTACCCATGAGCGGACGAGCGGAGCAGTACAGAGCAAATGCACACACCCAGCGGTATCCACTAACCCATGAGTGGCCGTGTGTGCATATCATGTGCCGGAAGACGATTAGGCTCAACCACAAGGGAGTCGCCGATCGCCGGCATGCAACAATGTAAGGATGGTGTATGATAGATACACATACCTCCCTCCCAAGTCCTCAGTATACTAGGTCTCAGTCTGAAATCCTATAACAGGAAATACAGGTAACCTACAAGGTATACTGGCCGAAAACTACAGATCCCTCAAGGTCAAAGGCAGGAGATACATCACGATCTCTAAGCATACATATAGATATGACACTACCTGATACTGTAGGGAACTAACAACATAATAACTCAGGGATAAACCACAGGTATCCAGGACAGGCATAATAAACAGGGATAACCAACAAGTATCCAGAACAGGCATAATAACCAGGGATAAATAACAAGTATCCAGAACAGACATGATAACTCAGGGATAACTAACAAGTATCCAGAACAAACATAATAACTCAGGGATAACTAATAAGTATCCAGGACAGGCATAATAACCCAGGGATAGCTAACAAGTATCCAGGACAGGTATAATAACTCAGGGATAACTAATAAGTATCCAGAACAGACATGATAACTCAAGGATAACTAACAAGTATCCAGGACAGGTATAATAACTCAGGGATAATTAATAAGTATCCAGAACAGACATGATAACTCAAGGATAACTAACAAGTATCCAGGACAGGTATAATAACTCAGGGATAACTAATAAGTATCCAGAACAGACATGATAACTCAAGGATAACTAACAAGTATCCAGGACAGGTATAATAACTCAGGGATAACTAATAAGTATCCAGAACAGACATGATAACTCAAGGATAACTAACAAGTATCCAGGACAGACATGATAACTCAAGGATAACTAACAAGTATCCAGGACAGGTATAATAACTCAGGGATAACTAACAAGTATCCAGAACAAACATGATAACTCAAGGATAACTAATAAATATCCAGAACAGGTACAATAACTCAGGGTAGCGTATAAACTTACTGCTATCTATAACAGACAATGCATAGCAATATGACAATATCTAAAAGATAAGTCAAAGGGTACCCGCCTCAAAGTAGGAGTAATCCGTATCAAATAGGAACCTCCCGTCCAGAAGTCCAAAAGCAACTTAGTGTCCTGTATCAAAAGATATAGTTTAGCTGTTATACCAACTGATACTAACCAAACTAAGTACTCAGTCGTATTAGGATTAACTCAACTATCCTTATTAGGTTTAATCCCACGGAACTAAACCCAAACTTAACCCCTCCAAGCACCATTCTTGTAACCTATCACAGAACATCACGTCAACCCATAACACAGACCAAAGCCACCAATCCACCATACGAATCATCTACGATCATTTACCAAATAATACATATCAATTAGTATCACCAATCAATACTAATATCTATAATCCAATTGAGCAGAGGTAAATTCTCATAATGATCCAATCAACACAAATCCACAGCTCAATTCCAGCCAAAAACTTGATACCAAACTATGAATTCAAAGTCAGACACTGCTCCCTCAGTAAGAAAAACACTAACTCAAAACAGGACAATCTCAGGACTTATAATAACCTTAAGCATGAGCAAATCACATCAGAACAGACCTATCCAAATGCTCAGATGCCAATAGCGGAGTTCAAACCAATTTACCATAAAATCTACAATCTAATCGCAAATAAACACCAAATGGACACCTACCAAATTTGAACAACACAACATTGGATTCAAAACAGATCAACTGCCCAAGAACACAATTCATCTCCATTATAAACCTCATGGCAATAAAACCCAGCCATCGAAAATACAAGTGATTCCCTAGTTCTAGTATCCTTGAAAAGCCAACATAGGAAATCTAATAACCCATCACAAAAACTCTCGGCAGCTCAAGAATAGAGCAAAGATCAGAAACAACTTCTCATAGCAATTCGAAATCAAAGTGAGCAACAAGGGATTTCAAAAACAGAATCCTATTTCAACATATTCATCCAAGGCTCAAGGCTAAAGTAAACTTTACCTCAGTGATGGCAAGCGCAAGCAGTCTGCCCAGCATCTGCTGCATTCAATCCTCACAAGAAGAATATGCCATTTAGAGTCTTCTTCTCCAATGGAGCACCTTCAATCCCGAGCCCAAATCATAGCCTTCAAGGGCAGCCCGTCACACGGAGAGAACCAGATCTAAAAGGGGTCAGCAGCGAGGAAACCTTACGGCATGTGTGTGATGCTCCTTATGGCGGAAGGATGAACAGCTCCACGATCTAAGCGCGATCGGCTGCGAGGAAAAGAGCATCGAGAGCGGTAGCTCAGCCCCTCCCTTTACCTCCTTGCTCCCTACCATAGGCAAGGCGACGACGCACCAAATCCTAGCGCCGCAGATCGGAGGCAGGTGACCTTGCCTGAGTGACGCTCGGTGGAGAAGAGGAGAAGGTGATGCCGTCGGTTGTGGGTTAGGGCTTGCAAACGAGAGAAGAGAAGAGAGTTTCGGGTGCTTTGTGGCTGCGGGCGACAACTAAGAAAAGAAAAGGGGGAGGGATCTCTTTAGGTCAAGCCATCTTACACTTAAGCCCCTCATTTTTTTAACTAATCTCACATCAACCCTTAGCAGTTAATGCATATTTACAAAACAGCCCTTAAAACTTAATTTTCAAAACAATTTAATCCTCTTTATAGTTTGGGTCCCGGAAATTCGTAAATTATCTTCCGAAAAAATTTTCTGGCTCGCGCCAAAAGTGTCGGATTTAGCATCCTCCCCCACTAATAAAAATTTGGTCCCCAAATTTCGTTATTCCTCATACGACAAACACTAGCATCCAAAACATGTCTGTACTCATCATGAGTAATCACTCCTTCTGATACCCTAAGGTTACACCGTTACGGAGCAACTGGGACTATCAATCCAGATGTTATCATCCAATCACCGGGTACACCCGAAATAACCAATCAATCATCACACATATTCAGGGCACACAATCCTAAGATCACGGGCACCAAGTCTATATTCCGTTCCTCAAACGTAAAACGTTCAAATTCATGAGTATCACATCCTCAAGCCAATAACATCCTCCAAAACATTACAAGTCATATATATGTATATCTATATCCTCCAATAGACCATCAAAAGATAACCTATAATTTAGAGATTGTGTCAATATGTCGTACCACATGCTGCTATCAATAACAAACTTCCTAATTAATCAACCACCAAAAGATCATTTATCCACCAAATGATCCATCAAAAAGTTATAAATCCAGTAGGACCATATCCCCTAATAGAATCCTCAAAATACAACATATCATAGAGATTCGTCAATCTCAATCCACCTCTCAACACCTATGAGAAAGTCCATGGTGATATCAACCTTATCATCCCGTGAACTAATAGGTCCAATATGGAGATATAATAACCGGAAACAGTGGGCATCTTTAACCTCCTGATTAATGTCCAATATCTCAACGAAAGGTAAGGATATAGCTAACTCCACATTCTCCGCACCCTAACGGATCGTACATCCCGATGCACCATCGAGATTATCCAACCATATATACCCAATCTATGAGTCAAGATCCCTCATAGCATAGCGTAGCCACTAGCGAGTCACACCGACTGTCGACTCGTATTCTAACAACACAGTCCAATTCCTCCACTCTATGGTTAAACCCTCTAAGGTCCTACTCCGTAACAAGGAGCTAGAGACATGCTATCTCTCAGGAGTATCTCCACATACTCATGAAAAATTCCTTTATTTCCCGACGGGTCGTCCTTGGTATCATTTAACTAGAGGTCGCCTAGTTGTGTAAGTGATTTGCCTCCACGCAAATCATAAGTCCGTATATACCTTTTTAGTTATTCAACCAGGTACAAGCGGTAACCCATAAGTGTCAAGCAACTAGCTTCACACTTTTCTATATTAGCCCAAATCATCTATAAACATGTACCTTCTAGGTCAACTACCAAGTACAAGTGATCCATGGTCAAAGTCCCCAAGGAACAGATTGTATCAATCCTCTACTAATCATAATAATATGTAGCTACTGCTACCCTATTGCATCAATGCAGATCATGTACTCAAAACATGACATCTAGCTTATCTGTCCAGATATACGCAACATAAAAAGCTTGCAGCTCCATGAACTACTGTGAATTGATCCAATAATGATCGAGTTAATTACGGTAGGCGTGCCTAGTTCTCACTCCGCTGATAGTAGCTAGTACAAGCGCTGTGAATAGTAAGGTCTAGGAACAAATCAAAAATCCTCAATCTCCAATATCTGGTTGACAGGTTTGACCCTCGTCTTCCAACCCGTATGTCGGTGTCACACATGAATCCACATTTTCCACCTTTAGACAAGTTCGCAACAAGCCAACTAATCTCTTTCATAGTCGATCCTGACCATGATTACTATAAACTGATTCTTTAAGTCATCAGATCTAACCAAGTTACTAGACGGGTACAAGAATAATAATATGATCCAATAATGCGAGAAATTTTAACCATACCTAAATATACAAGAATGGAAACATAATCCAATAACAACAGAGAATTCCTAACTATACCCTGATATACAGGAATAGTAACATGTTCCAATACCATGAGAGGATTTCTAACCATACCTAATTATACATGAATGGTAACCTTATCCAATAATATGAGAGAAAAATCCAAATCATACCTAAATATACAGGTATAGTATCATGATCCAGTTACATGAGAGAGTTACCTACCATACCTACATACACAGGAATAGTAACATGATCCAATAACATGAGAAAAACTCTAACCATACCGAAATATGCTAGAATAGTAACAGAATCCAATGACATGAGATAATTTCTAACCCTACCTAAATACAGGGATAGTAACATAATCCAATAACATGGGAGAATTTCTAACTATACATAAATATACAGGGATAACAACCTGATCTAATGACATGAAAGAATTTCTAACTATACATAGATATACAGGAATGGTAGTATGATCCAATAACATGAGAGAATTTCTAATCCTACCTAACCAGGATAAGGGATACAAGAGATTAGAAGAAATACCTGTTGCCTGAAGAAGTCCCATCGCGCCAAGTCCCAGACAACCACATCGAGAAAACTACTCCGAACAAAATCGACACGACTCATAAGACAAGTAGGCATCACAAACCTACGCTCTTATACCAAAATAAATTGGTATCGGACAGACACCCATAATCAACAAGTCCTCAAGGTATCCGACAAAACCTCGCTCTGATACCAAAATAAATTGTCACGCCCCGAGACCCAGGAGCCGCTGTTCCAATATAAAATCGGACAGCACCTCCCCTGTCCGGCGGACAATTTACACATACACAGAACATACTAGACATCACCACGCAGTTTAATTATATATATTTGGCCTCAGGCCTCAAAACTAAAATATAAACTGACCATAACACAAAATAAATCATACCTGACTGCGGATCGGTCCGACTTACGATGAAACAACCAATACACAACCCCTTAGGTTACAAAACAACATTCCCAAGACATATACAAATCCAATAACTGAATATGAAAACCTAGACACTACTAAGTACAAAACAAACTTTATCGTCGCGATGGGTAGGGACTGGCTGCTGGGCTCTTCTGGCGACTCCAAGTACCTCAACCTGAAATAAAAACATATGGCAACGGTGTGAGTCCATAAACTCAGCGAATACCCAGTAGATATGCATAGTATGTTATAATAACAATAGAAGTCTACGTTGATACAACCTCATATGAACAATAGGAAAGGGTATACCGAAGATACTGAATAAAGATACATACCCGAATCCATCTATCCTGAAAAGAGGACAATAAGTACCAAGGGAATATCAATAGACATATAATCTCAGATAACAAGTCTCCAGAATATGCATGTCAAACAAGTGCAGCAATCAAGTGCAGCAAACAATGCACGATGCAAAATATGCACATGGTGCAATGCCATGGTCACCCCCTAACTCCAGTCAAGCCACCGAGACAGGCGATACTGTGTCGGCCGAGTGGGTAGAGCTGTGACACTGTCAGCACTCTGCCATCACTACTCCTGAGTGACCGAGTGGACAGGATGCTGGTGGAGTAAACACTCCGCCCCATATATATATGGGGGAGATATCTCTCTCATCTTCTCTGGTCTATGGGTAGAGAAGGGATCCCTGCCTGCTACCACGCTCCGAAACCACTACCCATGAGCGGACGAGCGGAGCAGTACAGAGCAAATGCACACACCCAGCGGTATCCACTAACCCATGAGTGGCCGTGTGTGCATATCATGTGCCGGAAGACGATTAGGCTCAACCACAAGGGAGTCGCTGATCGCCGGCATGCAACAATGTAAGGATGGTGTATGATAGATACACATACCTCCCTCCCAAGTCCTCAGTATACTAGGTCTCAGTCTGAAATCCTATAACAGGAAATACAGGTAACCTACAAGGTATACTGGCCGAAAACTACAGATCCCTCAAGGTCAAAGGCAGGAGATACATCACGATCTCTAAGCATACATATAGATATGACACTACCTGATACTGTAGGGAACTAACAGCATAATAACTCAGGGATAAACCACAGGTATCCAAGACAGGCATAATAAACAGGGATAACCAACAAGTATCCAGAACAAGCATAATAACCAGGGATAAATAACAAGTATCCAGAACAGACATGATAACTCAGGGATAACTAACAAGTATCCAGAACAAACATAATAACTCAGGGATAACTAATAAGTATCCAGGACAGGCATAATAACCCAGGGATAGCTAACAAGTATCCAGGACATGTATAATAACTCAGGGATAACTAATAAGTATCCAGAACAGACATGATAACTCAAGGATAACTAACAAGTATCCAGGACAGGTATAATAACTTAGGGATAACTAATAAGTATTCAGAACAGACATGATAACTCAAGGATAACTAACAAGTATCCAGGACAGGTATAATAACTCAGGGATAACTAATAAGTATCCAGAACAGACATGATAACTCAAGGATAACTAACAAGTATCCAGGACAGGTATAATAACTCAGGGATAACTAATAAGTATCCAGAACAGACATGATAACTCAAGGATAACTAACAAGTATCCAGGACAGACATGATAACTCAAGGATAACTAACAAGTATCCAGGACAGGCATAATAACTCAGGGATAACTAACAAGTATCCAGAACAAACATGATAACTCAAGGATAACTAATAAATATCCAGAACAGGTACAATAACTCAGGGTAGTGTATAAACTTACTGCTATCTATAACAGACAATGCATAGCAATATGACAATATCTAAAAGATAAGTCAAAGGGTACCCGCCTCAAAGTAGGAGTAATCCGTATCAAATAGGAACCTCCCGTCCAGAAGTCCAAAAGCAACTTAGTGTCCTGTATCAAAAGATATAGTTTAGCTGTTATACCAACTGATACTAACCAAACTAAGTACTCAGTCGTATTAGGATTAACTCAACTATCCTTATTAGGTTTAATCCCACGGAACTAAACCCAAACTTAACCCCTCCAAGCACCATTCTTGTAACCTATCACAGAACATCACGTCAACCCATAACACAGACCAAAGCCACCAATCCACCATACGAATCATCTACGATCATTTACCAAATAATACATATCAATTAGTATCACCAATCAATACTAATATCTATAATCCAATTGAGCAGAGGTAAATTCTCATAATGATCCAATCAACACAAATCCACAGCTCAATTCCAGCCAAAAACTTGATACCAAACTATGAATTCAAAGTCAGACACTGCTCCCTCAGTAAGAAAAACACTAACTCAAAACAGGACAATCTCAGGACTTATAATAACCTTAAGCATGAGCAAATCACATCAGAACAGACCTATCCAAATGCTCAGATGCCAATAGCGGAGTTCAAACCAATTTACCATAAAATCTACAATCTAATCGCAAATAAACACCAAATGGACACCTACCAAATTTGAACAACACAACATTGGATTCAAAACAGATCAACTGCCCAAGAACACAATTCATCTCCATTATAAACCTCATGGCAATAAAACCCAGCCATCGAAAATACAAGTGATTCCCTAGTTCTAGTATCCTTGAAAAGCCAACATAGGAAATCTAATAACCCATCACAAAAACTCTCGGCAGCTCAAGAATAGAGCAAAGATCAGAAACAACTTCTCATAGCAATTCGAAATCAAAGTGAGCAACAAGGGATTTCAAAAACAGAATCCTATTTCAACATATTCATCCAAGGCTCAAGGCTAAAGTAAACTTTACCTCAGTGATGGCAAGCGCAAGCAGTCTGCCCAGCATCTGCTGCATTCAATCCTCACAAGAAGAATATGCCATTTAGAGTCTTCTTCTCCAATGGAGCACCTTCAATCCCGAGCCCAAATCACAACCTTCAAGGGCAGCCCGTCACACGGAGAGAACCAGATCTAAAAGGGGTCAGCAGCGAGGAAACCTTACGGCATGTGTGTGATGCTCCTTATGGCGGAAGGATGAACAGCTCCACGATCTAAGCGCGATCGGCTGCGAGGAAAAGAGCATCGAGACCGGTAGCTCAGCCCCTCCCTTTACCTCCTTGCTCCCTACCATAGGCAAGGCGACGACGCACCAAATCCTAGCGCCGCAGATCGGAGGCAGGTGACCTTGCCTGAGTGACGCTCGGTGGAGAAGAGGAGAAGGTGATGCCGTCGGTTGTGGGTTAGGGCTTGCAAACGAGAGAAGAGAAGAGAGTTTCGGGTGCCTTGTGGCTGCGGGCGACAACTAAGAAAAGAAAAGGGGGAGGGATCTCTTTAGGTCAAGCCATCTTACACTTAAGCCCCTCATTTTTTTAACTAATCTCACATCAACCCTTAGCAGTTAATGCATATTTACAAAACAGCCCTTAAAACTTAATTTTCAAAATAATTTAATCCTCTTTATAGTTTGGGTCCCGGAAATTCGTAAATCATCTTCCGAAAAAATTTTCTGGCTCGCGCCAAAAGTGTCGGATTTAACAATATACATTATTTTTGAACAATAGTTAATTAGATATCTTTACAAATAAATATATATATTAGATTATATATGAAATAGTCTGTCAACAAAACTAAATGAAGGTTTTAAATTTATTCTCGTTATTTGATTTTTCATTTCAAATTATTAAGTTAATTAATTTGATTGTAATTGAAATTGTAAAAGCATTTAAAATTATTTTAAAATTTTGATATAGTTGATGTAGTAATCAAGAGAAATTGAAAGTTAATTGATATTTTAAAATGAAGATTTAACCTTTCAAAAATAAGAAATAATAATTTATCTATAGGTAGAATTTGAGATATTTTTATTAATTAGATTTTCTTTTATTTAGGCAGGATGTTTGATAGTTATTATTTTTAGATTTTTTTTGTTTTTATAAAATTAATAATACATTGTACCTAATTTTAAAAATAATTTTAAATGATTTTACAATTTTAATAAAATAATATCAAAAGTTTACTATATTTTAAGTGGCTATGATTTAAAAAATAATTCAATTAGATATGATAAATAAATATATGTATATAGTAATCTAGAAAAATTCAAAGTTAGTTGACCTTTTAAAATAAATATTTGACCTTTTAAATTGAAAAATAATGATTTATATGAGTAGAATTCGAGATATTTTTATTATTTAGACTTTATATTTATGAAAATGTTATTTAAGTAGAAAGTTTAGTAGTTACAATTTGTTGATATATATATATATATATATTATATATATATATATATATATATATATATATATATATATATATATATATATATATATATATATATATATATATATATATATATATATATACGATTTTGATATGTTGTGGACCGTCTGCTGCGGACGATGTGCGGACCGCGTACGTGGCAATTGCCTGATCGGTCAGGGATGTCCTTGACCGATCAGGAGTTGCCTGATCGGTTAGGGATGTCCCTGACCGATCAGGGACTTCCCTGACCGATCAGGAAGTTGCCTGATCGGTCAACCTGACCGATCAGCCGTTATCCAGTGCTGACGGGTTCATCGCTACCCGACGGGTTCACCGGCGCCGATGGGTTCACCGCTACCCCTAGGGTTCATCGCACACCCCCTGGGTTATAGTTTTGTCCGGTTGCGAAGGCCGAAGGCCGCCGCTGGTGTCCGATCGACGATCGGAGGCGCCGACGAGTTGGGACGGGAGTGTAGTCCCGGACCGAACAGGGAACTCCCTGATCGGTCTGGCGCCTGGTCCACACGTGGTCCGCAGCGCGCGGTCCGCAGCAGATCATTCCTATATATATATATATATATATATATATATATATATATATATATGACAGGGAGGTTAGTCACGTGCTGCCACGTGGCTCGGATGGTGTTAGGTGGCATGAGAATTCTCAGGCGGATTCGTCCGAGTAGTCAGGTGTTGCTCCCGGTCAAGGTTTGTGTGTTGCTCTTGTTCAGGAATTAGTTCATAGCTCTCCGTCGGGATCCCGAGTGCGTGCTATCTTCGACTCGGAGAAATATAAGGGAGTGGCTGCAAAGAAGGGTGAGCGCTGATCTGATTGGTGTGGTATGGGTGGCTCATGGTCGAGAGTGTTTGTATATTGGTCGGTCGATGGGGTTAGCCCCTCTTTGGTCTGGGTAAACTTCAGGGGCACCTCGTGAGGGGCATCCATTAAGGAGAGTATTTAATACTTTTGGAGGCACCATCAATTGATTAAATGACGAAAAAGGAAAACTGCCGTATGCTTTAAGGATCACTGGTTGTTATTGGAATGCTAATATAACAGCTACATAAAATATCATTATGAACCAAAGAAGGGAAACGGTCAGTAGACAGAATAAAATGGTAATTAAGGACCTTTAGAAAGGTCAGAATTCTCTCATTCTTACTAAAATACTGCTGCCTCTTTTCTTTAAAGAATACTGAGAGTGTCGGAGTGGGATCGCCGGAAGGGGTCGGAATCTCTTTCGGCGCCCTTCTAACGTTTCTTGAAGTTCATTTCTTAGGTTATTCTCCTCGCTAACTCATTTGTTGCATCATCGGTGTTGTCATCGTACCTGTCAATTTCCGGATCATTTTGGCGCCATCTGTGGGAACACTTTCTAACCAGAGGCTATTAATCCGATGGCAAATCCCGACGACCCGGCGACTATAGTTCTTACCTGCGAGGAGTTAGATCAACTCATAAGGTCAACGGTACGAGGGGCGCTGGAACATCATCAGGTTCAGTAGACTACTTCCATGTCTATAGGGAAGCAGGTGTCACCGTCACCGCCGAGAGCATGCTTAGACACTACCCAAGGATGTCAGCGAGAGGCAAGAGAAGCCTTGCCTAAGGTGTGGTCATCAACTTTGAGCATACCTCTCCCTGGTGATACGAAGGCGGAGAGTACTTATGTTTCCCTTCCTTTTGATTATGGGTCAACACCCTTCACACGAGCGATTATTGAGGATCCTATGCCTCGACATTTTCGACCTCCCACCATTGGGGAATACAATGGTACTTCAGATCCAAAAGACCATTTATGAAGTTCAAAAATGCTGCCCTGTTACATCAATACACAAATGGGGTCAAGTGTAAGGTATTCCTCAACACTTTCTCTTGAGTTGCTCAACGTTGGTTCAAGAGGTTGTCGACTGCCTCAGTTAGCATCTTCGGAGAGTTTTGAATAGTTTTCTTGCATCATTTTACAAGTAGCAAGCAATATCATAAGACTACTCTAAATTTGTTCACTCTGAAGCAAAAGAACAAGGGGATGTTGAAGGATTACATCCTATGTGTCAATCGTGTGACCCAAGATGTGCCTACCACCACCTCAATGATCCTGGTCAGCGCATTCACTCAAGGTTTAGTAGAAGGGGAATTCTTCCAATTGTTGGTCAAGAAGCCCCCTGTTGGAGCAATCTATGGTCCGGAGTGACCATGCGTTTTGATGTTTAGGCAAAGGGTTTAAGTTAGGTTCACCCTTGTATTTGATATGTGTATGTGAGTATGTAGGTTTGCAGGATACACATAGACTTAGCTGGACGACTTTGGGTCCGGTGAAGGATGACATGAGGAGACGAGCCATGGGCTTGTATGCATCCGAGGGACCATGAACAAAGCAGGAATGATGAGCCAAGGGAAGTGCACTTCGAGGCATACGCGAAGGATGACATGAGGACGAGTTGCGGGTTCGTATGCATCCGAGGGACGAGAGCCAAAGTCGAAGAAGGCTTGAAGGCAACAGGTCGAAGCTGCAAAAGAAGAGTCAGCTGAGTCGTGAGGGTCCGAGTGTGAGAGAATTGTACTCGGGAAGGGAAACCCTAGGTTTAGGATTTGGGCAGTCGACTGATGCTTGGATCAATCAACTGATGAAGGCCACAGAAAGATCAGTCGACTGATTATATGATCAGTCGACTGGTGTCGGTTGGAATTCGAACGTTGGGTTGTAACGTTCAAATCCGAGGTGGACCAGTCGACTAGTGTTGGGACTAGTCGACTGGTAACGGGTGTTTCAGCCTTGAGCTCTATTTAAGAGAGCTCGGTTTGGCTGGACAAAGGTTGACAAAATAAGCTTGGCTAGAACTTATTAGTAGTCTCCTAGTGCTCAGGTGTTGTCGTGAGTTTGTGGCGAGGTTTCTCCACCCACAAGGAGCGACGCGAGCTAGCCGGAGGTCTTCCGGGGAATCATCCACCGACGGATTGGGATCGTCCACCTTACGGACAGCCGTGGAGTAGGAGTTTTATCTCCGAACCACATAAAGGTTTGGTGTTAGCGTTTGATTGTTTATAGTTCCTCTTGCACACACTAACACGTGTAGGAAGAATCGGTGATCAAAGTGGGTGATCGGCTATTCACCCCCCCTCTAGCCGTACGCATCGATCCCAACACCCCCGACCAGTTTTGATGACTTACTCGGCCGATCGATCAAGCACGTGAATGTGGAAGAAGTCTAGTATGCACGCAGTAAAGAATTGGGGGGACTCAGGCTCATCCTGTTACCATCCTAGAACGAAAAGCTCCTCCAACTCCTGCTCGGGTGAAGGATGGTCAATCTAGTTGAGATCAAAATTCTGATAGGAGAACGACTGTGGTTTAGACCATTGACACAAAGTCACCTGCTGAGCAAGAAGTGCCAAATGACAGGAAGTATTGCTCGTATCATCATTCATACACTCATTTTATGGAGGAATGCTCTTCTTTCCGTCCAACTAAGGAGGGTGACGGTAGGGTACGCAAGGGAAGATATTCACCAAAGATATGCAACCGATCACCTTGAATCGGTCGATCAGAAGAACGGAAGCCTCAGCGACGGGCACACTCTCCCTCATAAAGATCATCCAAGCATAGGTAATCTCCTCCCAGGAGGACGTCATTGCCTATTCGGGACCAGGCCAAAGGACGGGCACCCACCCGAGGAACCCCTAGGGGAACTGTGAGGATGATTTCTGGGGGGCGACTGATGGAGATTCTAATCGAGCTCGGATGTCTCATGTGCGACAAATGGAGAACTACTCAGTGGGAACTAGTTGGGCTTGGCAACCCGGTTCCGTTATTTCCTTCGGACCAAAAGACTTAAAAGGGGTGGAAGCTCCACCTAAAGACACTCTGGTAATAGAAGCAATGATAGCCAATTATGTTGTTGAAAGAGTGTTTGTTGATACAAGTAGTTCAGCGAACATTATCTTCAAGGTTTCCTTAGATCAGATGTAGATCGATGAGGAGGAGATCCAACCAATTGCAATCCCATTGTTTGGTTTTACTGGACATCGAGTACAACCCCTCGGGCACATGTATCTATCTTTGTCTATAGGGGATGAGAAGTTGGCGAGAATAAAGAGAACTTCATTTTTCGTGGTTGATACGACTTCCTCTTACAATGTGATCCTAGACCGGCCGACATTGAGTCTGTTTCAAGCTTTGTCGGAGCAGAGGGTCGTCGTTGGTGCAGAGGGTCGTCGTTGGCGCTGGAATCTCGAAGTCGAACTTTGTCGGAGCGCAGTGCTTGAGCGAAAGTATCTGGAGCGTTGAGAGCAATGGATATTGAAGCCTTGGGGGTGAACCCCCTTTTATAGCACCCATATGGGCGCCTGTGTCGATGGGGGCGCCTAACACGTGGCCTTCCTTACGCGATCTCTTATCCGCAGGCTCGATCAGCGCTTATCCATCTCCACTTGGGCGCCTGAGCTGATGGGGGCGCCCGTGACCTCACGGGCGCCTGAGCTGACTCAGTCCAGAGGCTTCGTGGCTGTCTATTTCGCTTGCTTCTGTTTTGCCTTTGCACTTGGGTGCCCGTATCCATCCGAGCGCCCGTATGCATCCGGGCACCTAACCCCAATAAGGTGCCTCACTCCATTGAGGCGCCTAGCTGCAGAAAACCAGTCATTCGATCCATGCAACCAAGGTTAGTTCCAAAAATAAAGAAGCAAAACATATTAGCCTTTATTTACAACCTAAGTTGTCTTGGTTCTGACTTCGGGTCTCCCAAATGGAACCCTAGGTCGAACCGACACCTACTGTTCCCTCGATGGGGAACGCGTCCTCACCTACTACTCTCAGGAGAGTTTACCTTTTGCCAACCCGCTCCTCCGGTTGGACTTTTGCCCAATCCACCTGACCAGGTCTTCGTGCCCAACTTCCGGTCAGGTCTTCGATGCCCAGCCTGTTGCCAGGAATTCTTGCCTAGTCCTCGACCACGACTTATTTGCCCAACTTCCGGTCAGATCTTCTTGCCCAGTCCTCGACCAGGACTTCTTTGCTCAACCCTTTGCCAGGACTTCTTGCCTAGTACACCTAGGACTTTTCCTGCACACTCAGTAAGCTTGTTAGATCATAACACCACCTTAACTTCTGAACCATTTGTCATTATCAAAACACAGGTTTGACTTAGGTGCTGCCTGCACCAACAATCTCCCCTTTTTGATTTATCGCAATCCGGTTCAAAAAATTAAGTTTAAAGAAACAAGCAATGTAAAAGATATTTATTTTCCTCCCCCTGAAATAAAAATTCTCCCCCTGAGTTTTTCAAAAATAAGTGGGGGTTTTTGAAAACACTTCTGAGTCCTTGACTATTCTTAGAGAGAAACTCCAAACGATTTTTCAAGTTAGATACTTAGAAAATTTTCCAAAAAGATTTTCAAGTTTAAACACTTAGAAAATTTTCCAAAATAATTTTAAGTTTAAACACTTAGAAAATTTTCAAAAGGATTTTCAATTTAAACACTTAGAAAATTTTCAAAAGGATTTTAAGTTTAAACACTTAGAAAATTTTCAAAAGGATTTTCAGTTTAAACACTTAGAAAATTTTCAAAAGGATTTTCGTTACTTTACTTTTTGAAAACAGGAGACAAAAGTTTTGAAAAAAAATAAAATTTAAAAAAAAACTTCTTTTCTCTCCTTTCCTTTCTCTCCCCCTTTGCCATATATCAAAAAAAATTATTATAGAAAAAAAATAGAGTGAAGAAAGTAAAGTTCTGTATTGAACTAACTCTAATAACCATAAGCTGGACCAAGTCAATTTAAATCTTCTCTTTCGGATCCTGTCTAACCCAGTTAGCTACTTACTAACTGTCATAAACAGTAGCCTTCGCTAAGGTTAGTCAAGTTAAGTGATCTAATCAAGTTAGATTTTCTAAGCTTGACACTTAACCTGATTACTATTCAACTGGTATTTATTGCCCCAATTACTGCAGATGCACTGACTTAAAACATCTTGAATCAAGGCATAGACCTAAGCATCTCAACCCAGTCTAGGTTGTCAACCAAAAATACCCTAAGGTGCTTGTGAGATGCTGGCTTTTAGATCTATAGGTGCATGCAGTTCTAGAGTTAGGGCCTAAGCTAAGTCCATTTGAAAAAAAACCCCTAGTTTTGAAGGGGGTAAGTTTTTTAAAAAACACTAAGCTGGAAAATCATTTTAAATTTCAAGACAAAAATGATTTTTCAAACATATTAAGTAACAGATAAGAAATAAAGTGATTTTTTAAAAAAACACATGTAAAGCAGTCCTATTCTACTAAGCATAACATTCAATTGTGAGGTATATGACTTGGCATTCTAAGCAAAATGGCAGAAGACTGATAACTTATCAAACAAGCAATCAACAAGTAAGTCTGATAAATGCATAAGAGTCATTTGGTCAACCAGCAAAGTCAAACGATAATCAAGCACAAGTCAACCCTACTCAGTAGGGACAGTCAAACAGTCAATAATACAATAAGATAGCTGAAAAGGTCACTCTGATCTATGACAAAGGGCCAGGAGGGTCGAATGAGCTAGGCTGCCAGGACCGAAACATGGACATCATTTCATTGTATCGCACCTCGTTTGTCTGATTTTGGGCGTGAATAGTGTCCAAGTACTCAGTGTGGTAGCCCGTGTTCATATTGTGTTCATTCTGTAGTGCCTCCATATACTCAGCGTGACGGGCCTCCATCTCCTCCCTGAGGCTGTGCATCTCCGTCTGCAACAGTGTGATGCACTGGTTGGTGGTCAGTGTGTTGATGCAGTCTGGCCCTGATTGCTGTTTTGGTGTTGACAATGATTTTAGTTTAAGAGAATGATTATGATATGAAAAATCCTAATCTGGGAGGTTAGGTGGATTATGATTAAGTCCTGATCGAGGATTAGGCATGATATGGAAAACCCTAACCTGGGAGGTTAGGTGTGATGATTGTGATGATTGTGATGATTATGATTAAGTCCTAATCGAGGATTAGGCATGATATGGAAAACCCTAACCTGGGAGGTTAGGTGTGATATTGTGATGATTGTGATTAAGTCCTAATCGAGGATTAGGCATGATGTTGGAAAATCCTAACCTGGGAGGTTAGGTGTGGAAAATCCTAGCTTGGAGGGCTAGGTGTTGAAAATCCTAACCTGGGAGGTTAGGTGTTGGAAAAGTCCTAATTCGGAAGGGTTGGGTGAAAAGTCCTAGCTTGGAGGGCTAGGTGAAAAGTCCTAACTTGGAGGGTTAGGTGCAAATTCCCATCCTGAAGAATTAGGTGAAAAAGTCCTGGCTTGGAGGGTCAGGTACCTAGCTTGGAGGGCTAGGTTGGATGATGTTCTAACTCGGAAGAGTTGGGTGAAAAGTCCTAGCTTAGAGGGCTAGGTGAAAAGTCCTAGCTTAGAGGGCTAGGTGAAAAGTCCTAACTTGGAGGGTTAGGTGCAAATTCCCAACTTGGAGAGTTAGATGGAAAAATCCTTAGCTTGGAGGGCTAAGGTGGATGAATCCCTAGCTTGGAGGGCTGGGTAGAGTCACTGGATCGGTCTGGTGACCGATCAGGGACTGTTGGCACGCTGCTCCTTAGTGGATCGGTCTGGTGACCGATCCAGCTATGTCTGATCGGACTGGTGACCGATCAGGGAGCGCACAGTGAGATTGGGAATCTACTGTGTGGCTCCTGATCGATCCGGAGACCGATCAGGGAGCAGGCTGCTTCCTTGCTGTCTTGCTCCTGTTCGGTCTGGTGACCGATCAGGGAGCAAACAGTGAGTGAGTTCCCGTGCTGATCAGAGCCTTGGATCGATCCGGTGACCGATCAGGAACCTTGGGTTTGATTAAAAAGTTACTGTTCATCTGCTTTGATCGGTCTGAGTGACCGATCAGGATCCAATCTGATCGGTCTGGTGACCGATCAGGATCAACCTTGATCGGTCTGGTGACCGATCAGGCGTGTATTGTTGTGAGAGCTGGGAATCCCAGCAGAGCAGTGGATCGGTCTGGTGATCGATCCACGCACCCTGGATCGGTCCGGTGACCGATCACTTTAATTCAAATTTCACTGTCAGACGTCGTCAGAGCGTCTGATCGTATCCGATTTGCTGATGTATGTGATATGCTTTGTGATCTTCTGCTCTAATGCTCTGGTTGAGTTTCAGGTGACAGGGGAGGATTCAAACACTCAAGGAGAAGTCAGAAAGTGCTTTCATTGGAGCAGGTTTGTCCCTTTTCCCATCTCAGGTTGCAACGGCGAGCTGCGGACTGGAGCTAAGACTGGAGCTCGATTGAGGAGCTCAGTGAGTCCAGAGATAGCTCAGTAGAGGCTGGCGTTGGCAGAGGAGTAGCTGGGAGCTACAGAGATGGTGTCACCCGTCGCTTGGCGGAGAAACAAAAAGAACGCGAGAGTTGAGTTCGAAAAAAAAGAGGGATTCAGTTTTTGAAAACCTGTGTGTTCTTGCGTTCTGCTGCGAGAAGCTTGCTGCTCTTGAGTTCTTCATCCATTCTAAGCAAGCTATTGAGAAGCATACATCATACTTGAGCGCTTGAAGGAGAAAACAAGAAGCTTGGAGTCCGACAGTGGGAAGACACGAAGCAGACAGGGTCTGCGTGAGATCGCCACTGGGTGGAGCTCGGGAAGCTGGCTGTGTTTAATCCTTGCTAAGTGTTTGAGTAAGATCTTTCTTGTTGTTGTTTCATTGTGCTCATTATATATCATTGTTTGAAACACACTATGGAGAGGTTTCTCCACCGAGAAGGAGGTTGCTTCATATCCGGTGTTAACCGGGGCTTGATCTGCCGACGATCAAGGGATCGCCCACCTCAAGGGCACGCCAAGGAGTAGGGGCAAGTTATCCCCGAACCTTGTAAACCTTCCTTGTTAGCGATCTTGCTAGTTGTGTGTGCTTTGCAATCATTTGTTTTCTGCATACTCTGTTTTTCCATTCTTTCCGCTGTGCTACTGATATTTGAGTTGCAGAAATCGTGATTAATTTTCAAGGGCAAGCGATTGTCTATATTCACCCCCCCTCTAAAGTCATCTCGTTCCCAACAAGTGGTATCAGAGCGTGGTTCTCTGTTTACGGCTTAACAACCGAGAGTTCTCAACAAGATGGCTTTGAGAGAAGGTTTCTCCACCACCCGACCTCCATTCTTTGATGGCGCTGACTTCCAATATTGGAGATCAAAGATGGAATATTATTTGAAGATGGATATCCATACATGGTTCGCGGTGAAGGAAGGATTCATCCCTCCTAAGGATGATGAAGGCAAGGAACTCGAATCATCTCGGTGGACTGCCGAACAAACAAGGAAGAGTGAAGCCGACGCTAAGGCAATTGTCACTCTACAATGTGGCATGAACAAAGACCAACTCATCAAGGTTGGTCCCTTCACGAGTGCAAAAGACTTGTGGAACAAACTCATAGAGCTCCATGAAGGCACCCGGGACTCAAGGATTGCAAAGAGGGATTTGTTCCTCAACCAACTTCAAAATCTCTCCATGAAGGAGAATGAGTCGGTAAGTGAGCTTCATAGCCGGTTCAAGGAAGTTCTCAATGGACTTCATTCAATTGATGAAAAGGTCGAAAATCGCGACCTTGTGAGGTATGTTTTGAAAGCATTTCCAAGGAATGCCTTGTGGTCATCCATGGTGGATGCCTACAAAGTATCCAAGGATTTATCTATTGTAAAATTAGATGACCTATTTTGTGAGATGGAATTGCATGAAATGGCTAACAAAGGCCCCAAGGAGAAGGGGATTGCCTTAGTTGCAGGGGACCGGATCAACAAAAAGAAGAAGGAGAAGAAGAAGGAGAAAGAGATCTCATCATCTTCATCCTCCTCCTCATCCGAAATGGCGAACTTCGTGCGAAGGATGATGCGAAGAGATCGACGTTTCAAGAGGAGAGGTAATACTAGTGAATCCAAACTTGATAAGAATAATGCATCCTGTTTTGAGTGTGGTAGGAGAGGACACTTCAAGAATGAGTGTCCGAAGCTCAAGAAGAAGGAGGAAAAATCCAAAAGAAAAGAAGAGAATTCCAAGAGGAAGAAGAAGGCGTTGAAGGCCTCTTGGGATGAGTCATCTTCTAGTTCATCCGATGACGAGAAGGAGGAGAAGAGTACAAGGCAAGTGGCTCTCATGGCTCTTGGAGTGGAGAGCAGTGAAGAAACTTCAAGCTCCGCAAACACGGCTTCATCATCTTCGGATGATGAAGAGGTAACTTCTCCCGAGCTTGAAAAATGTTATAGAGCAATTGCATGTTTAACTAGTATGCTTAAGAAATCCAAAAATAAAGTTAAAGCATTGCAATTAGAGATTGCTCAATTGAAAGCTTCTAGGGATGATAACATTGATGACTTGCATGTTGAATTACTAGAAGATGAAATTAAACTTTTGAAACATGAGATTGTGAGCCTGAAATCCTCTAAGGTTGAGGAAATCAGTGATATGCATGATAATGGGTTAGTAGAGGAGAACCAATCCTTGAAGAGTGAAGTTGAGAAGCTCAAGAATATGCTTGGGAAATTCTCAAATAGCTCTAAGACCTTAGATATGATATTAAATGCCCAAAGAGCGGTCTACAATAGGGCCGGTATTGGTTACCGCCCTAAGGAACCCTCTTTTGTATCTCTCATGTCTAGGACTGACATGAGACAACCTAGGACACCCAAGACTCAAAAGAAAGTTGTCAAGGCATGGGTGCCTAAGTCATGTTTAGTTGATGCATTAGGTCCCAAGGTTTGGGTACCTAAGACTTCTATTTTTCGGATTGTGTAGGTTGTGATTGAGGGGGAGCATCTATCAACTTGGTTCGTTGATAGTGGATGCTCCAAACACATGACCGGGATAGATCATTGTTTACCACATTTCACAAGAAGAGTAGAGGTAATGTATCATTTGGTAACAATGGTAGCCTTAAGGTCATAGGAATAGGAGACATTCAAATATCCGGATGTCTTAGAATCTCAAATGTCCTTCTAGTCAAGGGGATGAAATTTAATCTCCTAAGTGTCAGTCAATTGTGTGACACGGGTTACACAATTGATTTCCAACCAAGTCAATGTCTAGTTAGACAAAATGACACCTTGGACACGGTACTAGTAGGAGCAAGAGTAGACAATATTTATCAAGTTTCATTTAAAAGTGCTACTAATGTTCTTGCTAAGTGTTTCATGTCAAAACAAGAAGAGTCCACTCTTTGGCACCGGAGGCTAGCACATGTGAACATGAAGAACATCCGGAAGTTGGCCAACAAGGGACTAGTTCGAGGCTTACCGAGCATCAAGTATGGAAAAGATAAATTATGTGATGCGTGTCAAATGGGTAAGCAAGCAAAATCTGCACATAAAGGTAAAAGCACTGTAAGTACTTCCAATGCTTTAGATTTACTTCACATGGATCTATTTGATTGTAGCACTATCATATCATTGAATGGAAGTAGATACTGCTTTGTTATCATTGATGACTTCACTAGATATACTTGGACTTTCTTTTTAAAACATAAGGATCAAACCTTAGATATTTTCATTTCTTTTTGTAGAAGGGTTGAAAATGAGAAATCATCAACAATTAAGACAATAAGAAGTGATCATGGAGGTGAATTTCAAAACCAAAGGTTTCTAGAGTTTTGTCAAGATAAGGGTTATAGACATGAGTTTTCTACTCCTAGAACACCACAACAAAATGGTGTTGTAGAGAGGAAGAACCGTGCACTTCAAGAAGCTGCACGAAGCATGCTTAATGAGTACTCACTCCCGAATTACTTATGGGCTGAAGCTGTTAATACAGCTTGCTATGTGCAAAACCGAGTTCTCATCCATAGGTTTTTAGAAAAGACTCCCCATGAACTTTGGTTTGGGAAACCACCTATGGTTAAACATCTTAGGGTGTTTGGTTGTAAGGTGTTCATCCTAAACACCAAGGATCACCTTGGAAAGTTCACGGCAAAAGCTGATGAAGGGATATTAGTCGGGTACCCCTCGTTAGTAAAGCTTACCGAGTCTACAACAAGAGAACTAAACTAGTTGAGGAGTCTTCTGATGTGGTTTTTGAGGAAGTTCCAAAACCAATTGACCAGTCAGATAATGTAGAAGGAGTTCAGATCGAACTAAGGAGACTTAGTTTGAATGAAAATCCGAGTATTGTTGATGGTGATGAGTCTGATGACGATGAGCCTAGACAACTCATTGATCAGCCTGATCCTGAGGCTGAACTTGTGTCTAGTGAACTCGTTCAAGAAGCACCACCAACACCAAGACAAACGAGATTAGCCTCTAGTCATCCCCAAGATCAAATCGTTGGAGACATTCATCAAGGGGTTAGGACTAGATCATTCTTCAGGAATGAGGCTAATGAAGTTGCTCTAATTTCCGAAATTGAACCTAGAAAAATTGATGAAGCATTAAATGATCCCGATTGGATTATCGCAATGCAAGATGAACTAGGACAGTTCGAGAGGAGTCAGGTTTGGGACTTAGTCCCTAGACCCAAGAAGACCACTATTATTGGAACTAAATGGGTCTTCAAGAACAAATTAAACCACAAGGGAGAAATCATTAGAAACAAGGCACGCTTGGTAGCCAAGGGCTACAGTCAAGTTGAAGGTCTTGATTATGATGAGACTTATGCTCCCGTGGCACGATTAGAGTCCATCCGATTGATGCTTGCATTTGCAGCACATCGAGGCTTCAAACTATTTCAAATGGACGTCAAATCGGCATTCCTAAATGGTTTAATTAGGGAAGAAGTCTATGTCGAACAACCTCCAGGGTTTGAGAGTACCGAACATCCAAACCACGTGTACAAGCTCAAGAAGGCACTCTATGGTCTTAAACAAGCACCCCGGGCTTGGTATGAGCGGTTGTCGACATTCTTGATTGAAAAAGGTTTCATTAGAGGTCAAATAGACCCTACACTATTTCTACGAAGAGATGGTGACAATATATTTGTAGCCCAAGTATATGTCGATGACATAATTTGTGGCTCAAACAACAAGGGCTATTTACGTGAATTTATCGGACACATGGAGAGTGAGTTTGAAATGAGTCTAGTGGGGAGTTGACTTTCTTCCTCGGACTTGAAATCAAGCAAACTCGCGATGGTATCCATGTGCACCAATCAAAGTACACACATGAAATGCTTCGAAAATTCAATATGAGTGATTCAAAAGAGGTAACCACTCCCATGGCTACAAACACAAGATTGGACAATGATGAGAGTGTAAACCCGTTGATCTAACTCAGTATCGAAGCATGATAGGTAGCTTGCTATACCTCACAGCTAGTCGACCAGATATACTATTTGCTGTAGGTATGTGCGCTAGGTATCAAGTCTGTGCCAAGGAATCTCACCTAATTGCTGTTAAGCGAATTTTGAGATATCTCAAGGGCACAATTGGTGTAGGTCTTTGGTATCCCCGTACCGAATCTTTTGATTTGATGGGCTATACGGATTCCGACTACGCTGGATGTAAGTTGGACCGGAAAAGCACGAGTGGGGGCTGCCAATTCCTAGGATCGTCTCTAGTAAGTTGGTCGAGTCGGAAGCAACATTGTGTTGCTCTTTCCACTACCGAGGCAGAATATATCGCCATGGGAGAGTGTATATCACAATTGTTGTGGATGATCCACACCTTAGAGGACTATGGATTGGGTTATAAGGGTGTGCAAGTGTTATGTGATAACATTAGCACAATTAACTTAACCAAGAATCCGGTCCATCACTCTAGGACAAAACATATTGAAGTAAGACATCACTTCATTAGGGATCATGTAGCTAGGGGGAACATCATACTCTCACATGTAGAGTCAAAGTCAAACCTAGCTGACATTTTCACTAAACCACTTCCCGAGAGTGAATTTAGTTTCCTTAGACGGGAATTGGGAATGTGTCGCGCTTCATGATGTTCAAATTGTGGTCAAAACCCTTCATGATTATTTCAAGTTGTCAGGAAACAATTGGGTAACTTTGGGAACATCTCACACAAACTATAAGGGTTACCAAAATGTTTTTGTTGCTAGATATGGGGTGAGATGCTAGGTTCAACTTAATTTCTCGAAATGTCATTGCATCAATTGAGAAATTAAGTTGACGAGATAATAATCACGGTGGTGACCAAGTATGGGGAAAACCATTGCATAACACATGTGTATATGGCTCCATGATCATACTTGGACATTCCAATCAAGGCAACTTGATTGGACACTTGAAGTTGGAATAAATAAAAAAATTGTTTGAAGTTGCTTGATTGATTGATGGTTGAGTTTGACTTCATTAAGATGGGTCAAAGTGTTTGATGAACCTATAAGGACTTTAGATTCTTGTTCAAGAATCAATTTAGCATAAAGACCTGTCCAAGTTAGACAAAATCCATCAAAGATCGTTTGGAAATTTCAGAAATTCTGAAACTGAATATTCCAGTCGTATCAGGAACCCTGATCGGTCACCGGACCGATCAGGCATAGGACTGATCGGTCCCCAGACCGATCTGACTCCTTCCTGTGTCGATCTCCCGAAATTTGACTAAGTGTCTGAGCTAGCCTGGATCGGTCTCCAGACCGATCTGGCACCCTGTGGGGATCGGTCCACAGACCGATCAGGGAGCTCAGAGGTTTCTCTTCGGACCCTACTGATCAAATCCTGATCGGTCACCCGACCGATCAGGAGAGCGTCTGATCGGTCATCAGACCGATCAGGACCACGCCAGTCCGATCAGGATCGCATCTGATCGGTTTGGACGCGATCTGATCGAACGGTGATCCGATCAACCGCATTAAATTTTGGTTGGTGGACCGATCCACCAACCGATTAACTCTCCAATCGCGTTTTCCCGAACCCTAGCGCCGAAACCACCCCGTCTGTGCAACCTTGAGTGAGCGAGAGAAGTCTCTGCGTCCTCCTTCACGTCGCGTGCGATCTCCTCTGCGGGCGATTTTCTCCAGCTTGAAGGCTCTTCCTTCACGCGCTTCTCTCTGTCAAAGTCTTCTAAACGAGTATCAATGGCACCAAGTAAGTGTTTGGCTTCATTTCCCGTTTCCAAGAGATCATGAAATATATATTTGTGAAGCTAATCGTATTTTGTTCTTGTTCTTGCTGTGATCTCTCGTTCGTGTGTCTGTGCGTGACCTATTTCTTCCGTGACCCTCTTCCTCATCTTAGACCAAAATTTTTATCTTATCTTTTGATTGGGTCTCATCCTATGATCAACTCTTGTATGATTCAACTCTAGTGTCATGATCAATTCCAATTCCTTTAGAAAATCATCTAAGGGAAAGGAGGTAGCGGAGGGTAGTTCAAGAGGGAAGACTTCCTCATCATCTACACCTCCTCTAAGGCCTCCATCACCCCCGCATCCTAGATTTCCGAACATTCTCTATGCTCTAGACTTTCATTGGCACAACTTCGAACTATACCATGTCAATCAGTGGACCGAACCTTCGTTTATGAACATTGCCCTACGATAAAAGGGATCATTGAGTACTATGGGCTTCAAAACATCTTTTCTTAGAAAGGCCGATCAATGTTGACTTGATCTCTGAATTCTACAATAAATCTGGCCAGTGGGGAGGGCACGGGATGGCGGACTCGTGTCACCGGTGTCGATCTTGACTTTACCCTATCATCCTTCACTAGGTTTTTGGGTTGTCGTCACTCTAAGAATGATTCTCACTTTA
Organism: Boesenbergia rotunda; assembly: GCA_024364735.1. NCBI lineage: Eukaryota > Viridiplantae > Streptophyta > Magnoliopsida > Zingiberales > Zingiberaceae > Boesenbergia > Boesenbergia rotunda. Next base: position 74,607 of record JAGFNQ010002432.1, read on the forward strand.
TCCATTCATCCTGTTCCTCTTCCTGCTCCTTTTACTGGAATCACTCCGGACTCCATATATGAACATTTTCTAGGCCACCCCAGGCCACGGGGTTTTGGTGCGGATATCTATAACTTTCCCACATTCCCTGCTCGTCATCTATCTCCCATCGATTATATTCTGTTTCAAATTATCGCAAATTGTCTTCTTCCAACTACGTCCAAGCATCTTGATGCGATCCTTACATCTCACTGCCTGATGCTTTACGGGATGCATCTGCAGTTCGATTTTGACGTAGCATCGTCCATTTATTCCTCCATCATTGTTCATGGTCTGCGGTCTGGTCAGACGATCTACATGCCTTTTGGACATATCATCACTGCCTGGCTGGAGTCAGTTGGCATCGACGTCTCACAGGGCCGACTCGTGCCGATGATCGACAAGATGTCGCCTGGATCGTCGTATGCTTGTTCAGTCCGGCATTGCTCTCGGGACCGAGGGGCTACAGTGGATGGATCACAACCAAGCGAGGGCGCTGCCGCTAGCGGGTCATGCCGAAAGTGCACCANCACCCATTCCACTGTTTGATGCTCTTATGGGATGCATCAGCAGCTAGATTTTGACCCAGTGGCTTCAGTCTATTTCTCTATCATCGCCCACAGTTTGCCGTTATCCCAGTCGATCTATATGCCATTCGGTCACATCATCACTGCCTGGCTGGAGTCGGTAGGCGTCGATATTTCACAGGGTCACATTGTGCCTATGGTACGATAGCATTGTCGTCTGGATAAACGCATGTTGGCTCAGTCTGGCGTGGTTGTGGGATCACAGGGGCTGCAGTGGAAGGATCGGAGACCCATGGGAGAGTTACCAAAAGCGGTCCTTGGCACAGAGCACTCTACTGATGATTACGACGAGCAGGCTCTTGACCTGTGCTGGCAGGTTGCGGAGATAGAGCGGATGCTGCGGCACGAACTACATGTTTCCGAGCTCTGGCAACAGGAAGTCAGCTCCGAGTTTCAGTCCTTCGATCGCCGTCTAGATGCTCTAGTATCTGAGGTCTCGGAGATGGACTCATTCCAGGACCGATGGTATGAAGAGTGGTATCATCACACATTTCCTGATGATGTATCCCCCAGTGGCCCTTCACCTGGGGATATCATATGTATTGATGATTCTGATGACGATGTTGTTGTCGAGTGACGTTGTATGACTTTTGGCTATATGCCTTCTGACTTTGTTGTTGTGACCTTGAGTCACACATATTTTGCTACTTGCTTGGATGTTTTCATGCTTTGACCCATATATTTTATCTGCCATGCTTACTCTGCTATTGTTGATGTCATGCTGTTTGTATATCTATTATATGCATGATTATTCGATTATCATATTCATGCTTACATTGCCATGTCTAGTTGATCCTTATGGATATTATGGCCTGCTTTGGGAGTCTATATTTCATACTCATATGATACATGTGACTGCTTTGTCTTACCTTAATCTTTCACATGTGTTCGTATAATTAATCCACAAATTATCACATTTTTGAGTTGGACCCTCTAGGTTTGAGGGGGGAGTTTATCTTAACAGTCCCTCTTACCCCTTTTCGGTGTTCGACAAAGGGGGAGAGAGTGTGATTGGTTAAGTTCAGAATGACCATGTTGTAGGGGGAGGATCTGGATTCCCCTATGATTCATAATGTTGGAAAATTGATTGAGAATCCCTAAACTTAAATCGGGTTGTCAAACAACAAAAAGGGGGAGATTGTTGATTGCAGTCTGGCCCTGATTGTTGTTTGGTGTTGACAACGATTTTAGTTTAGGAGGATGACTATTATGATTAATCCTGATCGAGATTAGGCGTGATATGGAAAGTCCTAACCTGGGAGGTTAGGTGTGATGATTATGATGGTTATGATTAAGTCCTGATCGAGGATTAGGCATGTTATGAAAATCCTAACCTGAGAGGTTAGGTGGTGTGGAAATCCTAGCCTGGAGGCTAGGTGTTGGAAATCCTAACCTGGGAGGTTAGGTGTGGAAAATCCTAGCTTGGAGGGCTAGGTGTTGGAAAAAGTCCTAATTCGGAAGGGTTGGGTGAAAAGTCCTAGCTTGGAGGGCTAGGTGAAAAGTCCTAACTTGGAGGGTTAGGTGCAAATTCCCATCCTGGAGAATTAGGTGAAAAAGTCCTGGCTTGGAGGGTCAGGTATCTAGCTTGGAGGGCTAGGTTGGATGATGTTCTAACTCGGAAGAGTTGGGTGAAAAGTCCTAGCTTGGAGGGCTAGGTGAAAAGTCCTAGCTTGGAGGGCTAGGTGAAAAGTCCTAACTTGGAGGGTTAGGTGCAAATTCCCAACTTGGAGAGTTAGATTGAAAAATCCTTAGCTTGGAGGGCTAAGGTAGATGAATCCCTAGCTTGGAGGGCTGGGTAGAGTCACTGGATCGGTCTGGTGACCGATCAGGGACTGTTGGCACGCTGCTCCTTAGTGGATTGGTCTGGTGACCGATCCAGCTATGTCTGATCGGACTGGTGACCGATCAGGGAGCGCACAGTGAGATTGGGAATCTACTGTGTGGCTCCTGATCGATCCGGAGATCGATCAGGGAGCAGGCTGCTTCCTTGCTGTCTTGCTTCTGATCGGTCTGGTGACCGATCAGGGAGCAAACAGTGAGTGAGTTCCCTTGCTGATCAGAGCCTTGGATCGGTCCGGTGACCGATCAGGAACCTTGGGTTTGATTAAAAAGTTACTGTTCATCTACTTTGATCGGTCTGAGTGACCGATCAGGATCCAATCTGATCGGTCTGGTGACCGATCAGGATTCACCCTGATCGGTTCGGTGACCGATCAGGCGTGTATTGCTGCGAGAGCTGGGAATCCCAGCAAAGTAGTGGATCGATCTGGTGATCGATCCACACACCCTGGATCGGTCCGGTGACCGATCACTTTAATTCAAACTTCACTGTCAGACGTCGTCAGAGCGTCTGATCGTATCTGATTTGCTGATGTATGTGATATGCTTTGTGATCTTCTGCTCTAATGCTCTGATTGAGTTTCAGGTGACAGGGGAGGATTCAAACACTCAAGGAGAAGTCAAAGAGTGCTTTCCTTGGAGCAGGTTTGTCCCTTTTCCCATCTCAGGTTGCAACGGCGAGCTGCAGACTGGAGCTAAGACTGGAGCTCGACTGAGGAGGTCAGTGAGTCCAGAGATAGCTCAGTAGAGGCTGGCGTTGGCAGAGGAGTAGCTGGGAGCTACAGAGATGGTGTCATCTGTCGCTTGGCGGAGAAACAAAAAGAACGCGAGAGTTGAGTTCAAGATGAGATTCAGTTTTTGAAAACCTGTGTGTTCTTGCGTTCTGCTGCGAGAAGCTTGCTGTTCTTGAGTTCTTCATCCATTCTAAGCAAGCTATTGAGAAGCATTCATCATACTTGAGCGCTTGAAGGAGAAAACAAGGAGCTGGGAGTCCGACAGTGGGAAGACACGAAGCAGACAGGAGTCTGCGTGAGATCGCCACTGGGTGGAGCTCGAGAGCTTGCTGTGTTTAATCCTTGCTAAGTGTTTGAGTAAGATCTTTCTTATTGTTGTTTCACTGTGCTCATTATATATCATTGTTTGAAACACACTGTGGAGAGGTTTCTCCACCGAGAAGGAGGTTGCTTCATATCCGGTGTTAACCGGGGCTTGATCTGCCGACGATCAAGGGATCGCCCACCTCAAGGGCACGCCAAGGAGTAGGGGCAAGTTATCCCTGAACCTTGTAAACCTTCCTTGTTAGCGATCTTGCTAGTTGTGTGTGCTTTGCAATCATTTGTTTTCTGCATACTCTGTTTTTCCATTCTTTCCGCTGTGCTACTGATATTTGAGTTGCAGAAATCGTGATTAGTTTTCAAGGGGCAAGCGATTGTCTATATTCACCCCCTCTATAGCCATCTCGTTCCCAACAGTATCCTTCAAATGTAATGAATAAAAATCTAGGGTTGTCCTTGTATAGGGTTCGGCCACTTCCAAAGGGAAGTGTTTGGCTACTTTTTGATACATGAAAAGAACCCTTAGGACTTAGGGTATCCACATATGTGGTGAACCTTCATTTTGTGATGACAACAACTAAGGTTTAGGGTTTGTAAGGGTTTCGGCCAAGGCAATGAATTAGGGTTAAGGAGAGTTGAATTATCCTAGAAAATATTCATGCTTAGTGTATGGTATGATATTGTATACAAGGTGTTTGTATCATTGTTTGTGTGAATGATCAATGCAAAAGTTCTAATCTTTCCCTACTCTTGATGTTTCGGCCAACCCACTAGGACTAGGGTTTGTGAAGGTCAAACTACCCTATGATATATGTTTATGGTTGGGGATGATTATATGTATATGCATGTGGTGTTAAATGGAATGGTTGATATTGAAACCTTAATTGTTAGCATGCTATGATATGTTTATGCATGAGGTGTTTTAAATGAGATGTCTGATTGAAATCTTAATTGTTAGCATGCTACCACTTCCTATGATATGAGTATGACTATGTGACCAAATCTTGTCAGATCTAAAGTATGTTAAGTGGTTGAATTATGATGTATGTATGAGCATGTCTTATAGCCCATGGGGCACACTTATGAAATTGCATGTGATATGTTAAAATGCTTGAACGGATACTCTACTAAGTATGGGATCAAGAGCACCCCTTATGTTGTGTGGTGTGTCCCTCCGGGATCATGAGTACCCTTGAAGAGTGGTGTGTCCTGTAAGACGTGATTTGGAGTACTCCTTAGCATATATGTAAAAGCATGATAAGTATTTTACTTTTGAAGTTGTGTACCCGACTCGTAAGAGGGTCGTTAAACAAATCCGGGGTGCATGTTAACGTAAGGTCATGGCTCCGGTAGGACGGAAGGGTCCTGCTCTAATTAATTGGTGGCTCGCTACCCCAATTCATTAGGGAATGCGCAATAGTTCCGCGCGATAGTTGGTACACAACAGGGCCCAATATGATATGGATGTATTTTTAAGTAATACCATTATGGAACTGCTTTGAAAAACATTTATTGCATGTGATAGGTATTCTTAAAATTATATATGCTGCATGCTTAGAAACTTGATGTTTAGTATGCTATGATGAACTCATGCTTATGTCTTGTTATGTACACACGCTGTATGCTTTCGTATGGATTTTGCGAGTAGGACCGGATCCTTACTAAGCTTTTATGCTTACTAGTTATGTGTTGTCTTATGCTGCAGATAAAGGTAAGGAACACATGAACTAAAGTAAGAGGCAGGAAGGCTGAAGATGTGTGGGGTGGTGGCTCGGGAAAGAAAGACTTCTATATCTACATATTTATGTTTATGTTTATGTTCCCTTGACAATAAGTGTTAGTGATTAGGATTGACATGGCATGATAGTGTTTACCTTGGAGGTCTCTTATACTTGATTATGTTATGAGTTACATTACTAGTGATATTATCATGTTATAGAATGACTTTGATAGTTAAACAAGCATGCTCAGTCCTTAGCCCTTGCGTTGTTGTTTTAATGCCATGCTAGAAGATAGAAAAAAAAAATAAGTACGATTAATTATTACGTAACCCCGCCCCGAGAGTAGATATAAGGGCGGGCGTTACACTGGTGGAACCCATATGTACTGAGATTTGAGACGTTCCTACTAGTGGAACGGTATGAAGAAAGTCATTGTGGATTTTGTTGCTAGATGTTTGGTGTGCAGCAAGTGAAGGCCAAGCATCAGAGACCTGCTGGATTACTTCAGAAGATTGCTATTCCTGAGTAGAAATGGGAGTGCATTACTATGGATTTCGTTGTGGGATTACCGAGGTCTCGGAGAAGACACAATGCGATTTGGGTGATTGTTGATCGATTAACCAAATCTGCTCATTTTTTCAAGATTCAGAGGATAGATTCACTGGATAAGCTGGCAGAGTTGTACTGCCGTGAGATTATCAGACTACATAGTGTCCCTCTGAGCATCATATCAGACAGAGACCCGCGTTTCACTTCGCGGTTTTGGCAGAGTTTGTAGCAGGCCATGGGTACCAAGCTTCGATTCAGTACAATCTTTCATCCGCAGATGGACGGACAGTCAGAGCGTACCATTCAGACGCTAGAGAATTTGTTGAGATCCTACGTTATGGACTTTGTAGGCAACTGTGAGGATCACCTGCACTTGGTTGAGTTTGCCTATAATAATAGCTATCATTCGGTTGTTCAGATGGCACCCTTCAAAGCGTTGTATGGTAGGGCTTGCAAGATACCCACTCTCTGGGTGGAGGTTGGGTAATCTCAGTTGCTAGGAGCTTAGAGTATTCAGCGTAACGCAGAGCTAGTCCGTATTATCAGACGCAGGCTGTCAAAGGCTCATGATCGTCAGAAGAGTTATAACGATCGGAGACGCAGACCCTTAGAGTTCTCCGTGAGCGATCACATATTCTTACGAGTATCACCCATGAAAGGGGTGAAGTGGTTTGGTTTGCGAGGTAAGCTAGCTCCACGCTACATTAGGTCTTTCCAGATTTTGCAGCGGATTGAAGCGATAGCTTATCGTCTGGCACTACCACCATCTTTGGCTGGAGTTCACGATGTGTTTCATGTTTCTATGTTGAGGAAATATCTATCAGATCATGCACATGTTTTATCGGAGGTGCCGGTCTCACTTCAGCCAGACACGACCTACGAGGAGGTACCTATGCGGATTCTGGATCGCAAGGAGCATCGGTTGAGGAACAAGGCTATTCGTTTGGTTAAGGATGGTTGGCAACACCATTCTGATGAGGAAGCTACTTGGGAGCTCGAGGATACGATCAGAGTTCGCTACCCTCATCTATTTACTTGAGGTGCGTATGGTTGAGTTGTATTCAGTATTTATGTTATATCTGAGTTGTTGATATCTGTTGTGGTTGACTAGTACTTGTTATGGTTGACTAGTATCTTGTTGTGGTTTACTAGCGAAATTTGGGGACCAAATTTTTATTAGTGGGGGAGAATGTTAAATACCAAAACATGACGAGTTTAAAGGTAAATTTCAAAAATTAGGGGCTTAGTTGAAATTTTTCAAACATGGAGGGCCTTTTTGTAAAATTGCAAAAACAATTAAAATCCCTAAATTTCCTCCCTAATTCGATTCCGTTCGTTTTCTCCCTGATGCCCGACTTCCCTTGCGGTTTTCACCCCGACGCCGCAACCGCTCGCCGGCCCGAATCCTCTCTTCTTCTTCCTCTCAGTTTTCTTCTTCTTCGTCTTCTTCGGGTGCACGGACAAGACGCTGAGCGCCGTCTTCCTGATCGCGCCCACCAACCTCGCGTGGGTTCTTCTCCCTTGCAATTCACTGCTGCCGCAAGGCCTAAAATGCCAAAGCCTCCTCCTCCTTGATCAAGAGTGGGTTGGGTGTGCCCTAGCGGGCATGGCGCAATTGGTAATAACTCACTTGGGTGATCCCTCACTTCCTAGGTTTGATTCCTCCTTGGTAGAGCACGCAGTATGATGACGGAAAAAATTGCCACAGGTTGTTGCGTGGTCAGGCCATCGGGTACAGATATCATCAGTGGTGAAGTCGCCACGTGTCTCCGTCCCATGATTTACCCTCGTTGACCGGTGGGGACTCTCGCTAAAGGTTGTGGGGTAGGGCTGGTCAACCAAGCGGATTAGTCGGGCGCAAGCCTAGATACCCCTTGTAAATAAAAAAAAAGAGTGGGATGGGTGCTTCCCCTGCACATCCTTCTTCTTCTCTGTCAGGTGCGCAGTCGACGGTTGAAGGTAAGGCAATTTTTGCAATTAATCTTGTTGCTGGTTTAGGTTGGTCTGATCATGTGGTGTTGTTGTTGGATAGTAATTATTTTGTCGTATGCTAGGGGAGAAACAAATTGAGAGAGAGCTGTGTTGGAACTTTAGGGTGCTAACGGGGAGATTTAAGAATTGTTGTTGGTTAATTTCTTCTTGGTATGAACTTGTGTTGTTGGATTGAGTTAAATTGGAAAGGATGAATGGGTAATCTAATCAAATTATAGGTTTTTGATGGCAGTTCTATTTGGTCCAAGTTTTAGCTTGTTGCTTTTGACCATGTGATACCTTGTTGGATGGATCCAAGTATTAATGTTGTTCTATGTTTTTGATGTATGCCATGAGTTGGGATTGATATATTGCCGAGAGCCTTACGAGTTAGGCTCTAATTCCTTGGGTTGTAGGGTTTTTAGGTTGACTTGGTTTAGGATGGGTTGAATCCCATTTGGGTCATGTGTGTGTCATGTGCCACTTGGGGGATTTATTTTGGGTTGTATTTAGAGTTGTTCTTTGGGTTAATTGGGAAATTATCCCAAAAACCTAATGGTAACAATTAGGTTAAGAAGGACAATATTGTTATTTGGGGATTTATTTGAATGTATGTTGTAATTAGGATATATCCTAATTGTGTTTAGCATTTTGTTTGGTTAATTTATTTAAATGTATAAGTAGTTTAATTCTAATCTTAGTACAGGACACTAATTAGATATAAGGTATTGGACAGGAGATTTATTTGGACACGTTCTACATAAAAGGTGGGTACTTCTCCTTTGTGTTCTAGTAGTTCTTTTATCTTTAATGCATGACTTGTTATGTCTGAATAGGTCTGCTTGACCATATTCCTTGTTTTTGTTCTTTTATATCGCCTTTTGACACCTTTCTTCGTTTGACCTTTGAATTAATTCATAGTTTTATATCCGTACAGTCTCTCGTTGGTTTTCTATTCTGTAAAGTACCGCTCGTATGCGAGTACTTAGTTGTTCATTAAACACCACTAGGATGGTTGGCATTAGAGACACCCTACCTAGTAGTTAGATGCATATTCATTGGTTTTTGGTAAGTTTCTGGTTTGTTATTTTTGTAGTTACATCATTGTTATTTTGTTGTTTGTTGTTATTCGGTTGTTTGTGCATTTATATTATGCACCATATTTGCACTGTTGCATACTGACGACTGTTGGGCTTCCATATGGTTAAGTCGTCGTCAGTCATCTAATTGCTTTGCCACTCAACCACTTGTTGTGATAGTTGTTAGAGTGGGAGCAACTGTTCTATTACGCCACACTCGACCTATAACACCCCACTAAAATTCCCTTCAATATTATCCCTAATATTGAGTAGGATTGCATGAATAATAGCCATATTAAGTATGATTCATGAATGATAGTTAGAGTTGTGGGAATTTTAGTGTAAGTGTTAATAGACCTTATATGAGCTCTAAATGGTGAAAATTTCCTAATGGGTCTTAAATAGCACTTCATTAGTTATCCTAATGGGCCACATGAGGATAAAAGAAATAACACATCATGTAATGGGCCTTACTTTAGATGGGCTTGCAAAAGAATAATAATAATAATAAAAAATGTAATGATGTAGATGCCAAGGATTGAACATTAGACCTTAGAGATGTTGTAAGCCTTAAGAATGCATGTGTAACCAATTCACCTAGCAAGGGAGTGCTATTAGGAGGATAAAGGGAATTGTAGATAGGTGTAAGGATAAGTGAAGTGAAGAGTCACCATCAGAGGAGGCACCATGCCCTTTCACTTGCCCCTTCACTTAGTATAAAGAGGTGGGATGAGAAGTGAAGAGACTTAAGTTACTTTTCTCTTCTTCTATTCCACCAAAGCCCTTCCTCTCCCATCTCTTCTTCCTTCTTGGCTGAAAATCCCAAAGGGGTTTTCCTCTTGGAAAACTTCATAAGAGGTCTCCCTCTTGAAGATCCAAGTTCTTCTACAAGGCTACAAGGGCAAGGAGTACTCTAAAGTCAAGAAGGTTTCCTTTTGTTTCTCTATTTGAGGTTTATAACTGAGACAACAAGGGTAAGACTCCCCTCACTTGCAACATAATAGCTATATATATATATATATATATATTTTTGTTCATGTTCTTGTATGTTCTTGTGATGTGTTGCTAAAAAATCATAAAGTTTTTCCCTATAGGTAAGATTCGACCATCATGGGTTTTAGGGCCTAGGTTTGTGTTTGATGCTATCTAATGACTCCAATATTTTCTTGATGTTAAGTTATGAGTTATGATGAAAAAAAAAGATGAAGCAAAAAGACCCTTAAAAGTTTAGGCCAAGGCTCTCAAGAAGCCATAGACTTTTTGGCCATAAGAAGGTGTTTGGGTTCTTTTTGACTAGCTAATGGTTTTAATTCCTTGTTGATGTTTGTTTGAGGATTTTATATATATTTTAGGCCATGTTTCCCCTCTGAACATGTTCGGTTAATACCCTAAATAAGGACAAAAAAATGAGTTAAAGATGTCATGTTACTTGCTAATGCTTCCTAGTGTTAGAGTATGTATTATATGTATGTTGTATGAATCAATTGCTTTTGTTTTTGTCATTTTCATGTTGATATGATCCTTAGAAGTTTCTGATCAGTTTCTTAAATTAGGTTTTAGGATGGGTTAAGGTCACTACTTCACTTGATAAGGTCTCTTGGTAATAGGGTATTCAATGTATGCATGTTGTATGAGTTGTTAAGATGTTGTGTTGTGTTTTTATGCCATGATAACCCTATCTAAATGTTTTGATCAGTAGAGTATATGATGAATTATGGTTGAATTAAAGGTATTCATGTTTTATTATGCCATGATAGATGAAAAGAAATGAAAGAGTTAAAGATGCCATGTTACTTGCTAATATTTCCTAGTGTTAGAATATATATCATATGCATGTTGTATGAATCAATTGTTTTTGTTTCTTGGTCATTTTCATGTTGATATGAACCTTAGAAGTTTATGATCAATACCTTAAATTGGGTTTTAGGATGGGTTAAGGTCACTACCTCACTTGATGATGCCTCTTGGTAATAGGATATTCAATGTATGCATGTTGTATGAGTTGTGAGATATTGTGTTGTGTTTCCATGCCATGATAACCCTATCTAAATGTTTTGACCAGTAGAATATATGTTGAATTATGGTTGAATTAAAGGTATCTATGTTTCATTAGGCCATGATAGATGAAAAATTGGAACAAGTTCCCTAGGTGTATCATCCTTAGTTTTAAACTGAACATTATGTGTTTTATGAATCATGAATGATAAGTTGGCATATTATGAACTTTCTTACCATGAAATTATGTTTTCTTTATGCCATGCTCATGCTTGAAAGTTATGATGATATTTATGCTTTGAATGTATACCCATGACATGTATGACATTATGAATAAAAGAATGTCTAAAGAGCAATTTCTAAGAAAAGAAAAGAAATGACGAACGCTATGTTAAAGAGAAATTGCTATAGAAAGAAAAGGAATAATGTATGCTATTTTACTTTATGAATGGGCTTGTACCGGACCCTAAAAAGGTCCAAGGGATGGGCACCTTAAGAACGCCTCGGTTATGGACTACCGTAGCTGTCCACGGTTCTGGGACTACCGCAGCTGTCCAACAGGGATGGGCTCCTTATGTTAGCCTCGGTTCTGGACTGCCGTAGCTGTCCATGGTTCTGGACTACCGTAGCTGTCCACGGTTATGAGACTACCGTAGTTGTCCTTATGTGGTACAAGCCAGGGTCCCCATGATGTTATGATTATGTTTAAGTATTTATAAATATGATTTTCAAATAAACATCTTTATGTTATGTGCATTTAACTCATCCATTCATTCATGCTATGCATCTATGTCATGTCAAGTATATCTTATGCTTATGATTATGTCAAGAACTATGCCATGTCAAGTATATCTTATACTTATGTTTATGTCAAGAACTATGCCATGTCAAGTATGTTATATGTTTAATGTTTATGCACATGTTTATGTTTAATGATATTGCATATGCTATGTTTAATGTTTATGCACATGTTTATGTTTAATGATATTGCATATGCTATGTTTAATATTTATGCACATGTTTATGTTTAATGATATTGCATATATTATGTCTAATGTTATGCACATGATTATGTTTTAAAGATTATGCGAATGTTAAGTGTTTATACTTATGAGCTTTAGTCGCTTTGAGTATTTATTCATGTTATATGTTTATGTCAAATGATGTAGATTTCTACTTATATGTGATATACGGATTTTGTGAGTAAGCAAGGAGCTTACTAAGCATTTTATGCTTATAGTCTACCTTTTTATGTTGCAGATCAAACTAAAGGGGAAGCAGCAGGAGGGCCAGTGTGTGTGTGGCAGTGACTCGGCAGAACAATCCTACTATTGTCTCTACTCTTACTTATGGACTTATTTCTCATAGACTTAATGTTGCTACTTATAAATGCATGTGTTAGTTTTTATGTTTACGCTTACTACTTGTTGGAGTTGAAGTTCTTTATGATATGCATGCTTAAAGTAGAACTATATACTCTCTTGATCGATATGCTATGCTATGATTCACATGCTTAAGGTAGTATTGTTAGAAAGAAGTTTATCCAATCGCATATGTTCCTGATTTTGTATTATTTCCGCTGCTATATTTACGCTCCATATGCAATAATGTATGAAAGAAAGAAAAAAAAGTAACGTGTCGCTCACGTAAGGGGCGGGCGTTACACGACCACTCATGTATAGTGGATGTTGGAGTTGTAGGCATGCAGTTGACACTCTCACCGTTGTTTCTGAGGGATATCAAAGTTGTTGATAGCTCCTCCTATATATCGGGGTTTTGGAGTAGTTGGCTCCCCAACATCCTGTCCACTCAACCACATATAGTTGTGGTATTCGTTAGAGTGCGTACAATTGTCACAACCCTACCCACTCGGCCACACAGATGTGATGTGTTGGCGGCTTGGCTGACGTCAGGGGTGACACATGTCATTGCATCATATGCATCTATTGCATTTATGTATTTTTTTGTGGTTGTTGCATTTTTATGATTTATGGTTGCTGCATTTGGTTGACATGCATGTTTGTTGATACTATGCTATGTCGTAGGTATTTTACGTTGTTTTATACATGTTTTGGGTTTCTCTATTTTCCTAGAGACTGTACACTGTTGTATTCTATTGTTTCATATACCCGTTGATGTCATGCTATTGTCTATTCATATACCCGCTAAGTTCGTTCGGACTCACCACCCCTGCTTCTTATTTTTGTTTCAGGTAGCAGGTAGTTGCATTACTTGGAGCCAGGAGAGGATCCAGTTGCCAGTCCCACGATGTCGAGTTTGTTCCGTATTTGGTTTAGTATTGTAGTACTTTGTTTCCGCATTTTCATTGTTTTTCGCATTTACTTCATAGACTAGATATGTTTTTATTGGTCCGATATTCTCGTAGTAGAGATATGTTTATTTTGGACTCATGTTGGAGTTTTTCTTTGAACTCGGACTTTCGCTTAGCTTTATTTCTGCTAAAAGACGTTAAAGGTTTTGCGATGTTTAAGTTTTAGTTATGGTTATCATCAATATTGATATAAACTGTGTGGTTATGGATTTACTTGCTATTTTGATGCCAGTCATGTGTGGCTGAGCTATATGTGTGTGGAGATTAGGTATTATATATCCCAACTTGTCCGTCATACAGGGGAGATGCTGCCCGATTTTTGAGTAAGCATATGTCTCTGGGGGCGTGACACCTAGTGTGGCTGAGCTATATAGGTGTTGAGGTGTGTATATATTCAATTTCAGATTGTTCGCCATACAGGGGAGATATTGCCTAATTTTCGAGCAAGCACAGGCCTCTGGGGGCGTGACAAGATGTGGAGTTTTCAAGTGAGACATCATCTAGTGATGACACGGTAAATTCTTATAAATTAGATAAATTTTACTTCACCATATCATGCTTAACAAATACTTTATAGAAATCCAAAGGTAGAGTTAAAAAACTACAAAATGTATTGAAATCATTTAGAAAAGAAAATGTGTCATGTGAGACTTGCATGAATCATGAAAACACTACTAATCAATTTGATAAGCTCAAGAATGAAAATGCATCCTTAAAATTACAAGTAGATGATCTTAGAAGTGCATTAGAAAAGTTTACTTCTAGTTCTAAATATTTGAATATAATTTTAGTTCATCATGTTTAAACGAGCATGCGCCGAGGGGAAGCATGCAATAACATGATTTATAGATAGCAAATGTTCTAGGCACATGACTGGGGACTTATCAAGGTTCTCATTATTTAAGAACAAAAATAAAAGTACTATTTTTTGGTAATATTGGTGAACTTAAGGTTGTAGGAATAAGAGACATTAAAATTCTGAACAATTCGTGTTTAAAAATGTCTTATTAGTGAAAAACATGACCTTCAGTCTTCTAAGTATTAGTCAACGATGTGATTTGAGATATAAAGTTAAGTTTAACTCATCTCAATATCTAGTCAAGTATAGTAAACTAAACACTACAAAATATTTATCAAGTTGAATTATTTGGCGTTACTAATGTGTTTGCTAAGTACTTCATGTCTAATGAAGAAGCTACTTGGCTTTGGCACCAGAGACTTGCTTACTCCAACATGAGGAATATCAAAAGACTATCAAAGAAAGAGTTGATGCATAGATTGCTAAAGTTGAAGTTTCAAAAAGATAAATTATGTGATGCATGTCAAATGGGTAAGAAAACCAAAGCTACCCATAAAGGTCAAAATGTCATAAGTCATGCACATTAAAGCTTATTCACATGGATTTGTTTGATAGCATTAGATATGTATCTTTAAATGGTATAGTATATGATTATGCTAGATATATATGGGTATTTTGCTTAAAACATAAGGATCAAATTTTAGATATCTTGATTTCTTTTTGTAAAAGGGTAGAAAATAAAAGAATCACAAGATAAACCAAATAAGAAGTGATTATGTAGGTGATTTTGAAAAATGATAAATTTATAAGTTTTTGCATGAGAAAGGGATACAGATATGAATTTCCACCCCTAGAACACCTCAATAAAATAAAGTTGTTAAGAGAAAGAATAGAGTTTTACAAGAGATCGTTAGGAGCATGTTGAATGAATATTCGCTTTATAGCTATCTATGTGTTGAAACAATAAATTTGATATGTTATGTGCATAATCAAACTCTAATACATATGTTTTTGAACAAACACACTACATGAGTTGTAGCAAACAGAATGAAGGCTTATGTTTGGATTTTGGGGTTTGTAAAACATAGATGTTAGTTGACTGATTAATTATGGGTACTAATCAATTGATGTCGATGAGTAAATGAACAAAAGAATGTTGATACAAATGCGGTATTCGACTGTTCATGATCAGTGGACTGCAGGGTTTAGCAATCAACTGATGGTGGTCAAACAGATCAAGAAAGAGTCGTTTTGTAGTTTTAAACTATCAGATTCGACATGATAATCGACTGATGGGTAAATTCAGTTTACTGCTAAGCAAAAATCAACCTTGACCTAAAGGATATAAAAGAAGAGTTTCAAGGATATTTAAAGTGTCAGTTCTTGAGAGTTTATAGATGAAGTGTTGTTAGATTTTCTATCATTAAGAGACAATCCAAAGTGATAAAAAGTTCGAAGCAAAGATTTGTGTAAAGTTGTTACTTTCATTTTTATTTGTATATTTGTTTTATTCTTATGTTGTTTTGTAAGAAATAGTTTGTAAAAGACTTTTACACCTCTGGAAGGTATCGGAGAAGGAGAAGACTTAGTGGTAGTAGATTTATAGGACTAGGCTGTGGATTAGTCCTTAAGAGGTGGATATCAAGTAAAACCAAAGTGTTGTGCATGTGACGTTAAGTTTAATTCAAGTATTCTACTACACATTCAAATGACGAGCATGCAATCAAGACGAAACGATCGAAGTTATTCACCCCTCTAGCTCGCACCGGTCTTAATAGTTTCCCACCGGCAATGGCAGAGCTAAGAATTTTATAGCCCCGGGCTAATCCAGAGCTAATCGAAAGCCCCCGAGATACCTTCCTCTCTCTCACACACATGTTTTTGCATATTCCCGTTGCAAATATGAGTTGCAGGTCCTCTTCAACGTCATCAGGCCCTAGAGCTAAAGCCCGAATAGCGAAATAAGTGAATACGCCCTTGCCTACCGACCACTAAAGCAAATTCAGGAAGAGCAGATGGCCTTTGGCTAATGACCCAACATCACGAGTGAATCTAACACTGCTGGCATATGCGGTGTTGTACGAACCCTTATTATATGGTAGGCTATCCTACCTCCCTAGGAGCCTAAACCCCTATGTCTTATTTTTTTTATTTTTTGAAATAGGTATATTGTATAAAAAATATTTCATAAGGTAAAAGTCTTAATCCACATATCATGAGTACATGACATTGAGATACCACACATCCCACTACATCAAGACTCTATACATCAGCCTAAACATTAGGCTAGACCCCACACTAGCATCCCAACACCACACCCTATGTCTTATTCAATCCATTAAAGGATGCTTATATTATTATAATTCTTTAATTACATTTAACAGATGCTCTTTTCCATCTCCTTAGAAATGCCATTGTTCCATCTCGAAATGTTGCTTTCTCTTGTCTATGGGCAATTTTTTTTCTTTCCTTCTAAAAAATACATTGTCCTTACTCTCCAAATATATATATTTTTAATTTTTACTCCCCTCCGGCCCCCCCCCCCCCCTCTCTTTTACTTCCCTTCGACAGTTTTCTCAAAATAAATAGATTCTTATTCTCATTATTATTTTTCTATTTTCATGGATGTATACTCATCTAAATTGAAAAATACAAAAATATTAACGAATAGCGACGGACTATTTTTATTGTCCGTCGCTATTAGCCATGGATAGATAGTATCCGTCGCTAGATTTGCGCATCAGGTCAAACACCTAACTATAGCGACGAACTTGGTCAAATCCGTCGCTATAGCGACGGAAGTATCTTGTCCATCGCTAATTTGCGACGGACAAGTTACTTCCGTCGCAATATTAGGTTAAAAATTCGACGCCACCCCCCCCCCCCCCCCCCCCCCCGTGGCCACACGATATGGTCAAACCCCTCGCTCTCCCTGTCTCCGACGCTTCTCGGCGCTTCTCCTCCGACGAACCCTTCTCCGATCCCAGGTACGCACGCTAAGCTATATTTGCTAGTTTTTCTTCGTTGTTTTGTGCTTCCACGGCGGCGTGGTGTTCTTCGGGCAGGCGGGCGCGATCGCGGCTTGTCACGACTTAGCACGGCTGCGCACGGCCTCCCGCGGCCGCGCTGCCGCTCGCGGCCTACTGCGGCAGCAAATGCCGCCGGCCTCAGCTTCCGGCGGCCCCAGCTGACGCCGGGCGGTGCAGACAGCGTCCAGCAGCCCTAGCTGCCGGCGGCCCCAATTAATCTAATTAATTCATCTGTTAATTAATTAATTTGATTATTTGTTTAATTAATTTAGTCATTAATTCCTTTGTTAATTGATTAATTGAGTCTCAGGAGACATAGGATCCTGAGGATACCACAGAGGAGTAGAGATATTTTAGTGGTATATTCTATTTTTTCTCTATATTTTTTCAGTAACAATGGATTGAGTTATTATATTCATAATGATTGCTTTCTTATTACTTCATTTCCGTTTACAGATTGCACATTATCAGAGTTGAATTCAGATATTGACTCACTTGAAAGGTATGTATATTGGATATTATTCCTTAATTGTTTCTTATTTGTTAATTTTCATTTACTGATTTAATATTATTAGAGTTATATTTAGATATTAACTCTATTTTCTTTTTATTTATCTTGTATTGTGCAGGAATATTTTTCCTTTTCATCCATTATTCACTCTGATATTCATGTACGTAATGTTTCTCTACTAAACTCTGACTTTTGATGTATACAGTTCTTTTCATTTACTCTGACTTATTTTTACCTTCTTTTGATGTATGGATTTGGATATTTACTCTTGTTTGGATTGGATATTAGATATGAAAGTTTGAATCAATGTTTGTTTGAATGTTTGGATGTTGTAATTATTTGTCTTGTTTGATGTTTGTTTGGATGTTGTAATATTTACTCTTATTTGATATTTGTTTGGATCATTGGATTTGGATATTTGTATATTATTGATTGTATCTATGAGAAGGGGCAAATGCAGCATTTGGCTGTGAAAATTTTTTCAGATTTTGCGACGAATATTTTTAAAAATTCGTTGCAAATAGCGACGGACTATTGACTTTTCCGTCACTATCACGATCGATTAGCGATGGAGTTTGACCGAATCCGTCGCTATTACAATAGATTAGCGACGGATATTGACCAAATCCGTCGCTATCACGAAAGATTAGCGATGGATATTTGACCGGCCGTCGCTAAAAACTCACGGGACACGTCACCTCCATATTTCCGGTGTTTGCGACGGGCTTATATGTTCGTTGCTAACTTAACTCTACGACGGGCTTATAGGTCTGTCGCTAACTCATATTAGCGACGGGTTTGTTGTTTCCATCGCTACCTTAGCTCTGCGACAGGTTTTCGTCCGACGGCTATCACACCGTCGCTATTCTGTCGCTATTTGTGTTTAGCGACGGATTACGTCCGACGCTAATCGATCAATTTTTTGTGGTGTGATAAAGGAATGAATTATAACCCCGCCCCCCCCCCCTCCTTATTTTCTTCCCTTCGGCAGTTTTCTCAAAATAAATAGATTATTATTCTCATTATTATTTTTCTATTTTCATGGATGGATGTATACTCATCTAAATTGAAAAAGGAATGAATTATACATTTATAAAAGTTCAAAGAATGCATAAGAATATTTATTTATAAATTTAGATTAATTAAATATGTATATAAGTTTAATCAAACTTATTATATGAACTTTAGAATTTTAAAAATGGGGCATATAATGACTTTTACTAGTCACACCATCCTATTGGAAGGGAGTAAATCAAAAAATCGAAGCTAGTCATCGCATGAGATGGTAATTCCCTGGGCTTTACCGGAGTTTGACCCTTGCTCAATTCTACAAACCTATCACGTGATAACCAGCTTGAAGGAGCACAAATGAGAGCTTGCCTATGTTAGTAATATTGGGGCCAATGACATCGCTAGTTTTGGAGGGAGAGGGTGAATAACAATTTCTATCTTGTTCGATAATTGTTCATGGTGCTCATTTACAAAGAGTTGTACACATAAAAAAATACAAATTAAATACACAACAACACAAGTATAAAGAGAAACCATTTTTTCGTGGTTCAAAGCTTGATTTCTACTCCATGATCTATCGTCCTAGCGATAGCTCCACCATCTTTCTCCTTGTCAAATATCTTCTGATTCGACGCGAAGAAACCTCATACAATTTCCTATTCTTTACAAGCAACATGAATAAGAAAACAAGAATAAAATGAAATATAATGTAAACAACAATTTACACAAATGAATCTCGCTTTTGATTGTTGTTGAATGCTTTTGAATGAATTGCCTCATGAGTTTTGAAAATGCAATAGCACTTATCTCCAAACCCCTCAAGATTCGCTCCAAAATATTCTTGAAAACCTTCTTTTATAGCCTTCAAGTCGAGGTTAATTTTTGCATATCAATCGACTATTCATCACTATTGGTTGATCGTTCCAATAAATTTGACCGTTGCACTTGTAGAACGGCTCTTATAGACTCTGATTTGACCATGAATAGTTTACTATTATTGTTCATCAATTGACTAGCATACTATTCATCATGCTAAAAATATTATTCATAGTGATGAAAATTCACACTAGAAATCGCTTATGTCAATGGACCCTCGTGTCTTTGGAATTTTCTAATACAATTAGTACCAATTAACCTTTACTTACTAGGGTCTCATCCTTGCCTGGTATCCAATTGGTTTCAACCTACAAAGGGTTTACTATCTATTATTCGATTAACCTTGATATATTAATTAGGTTTTTTTGTCTCTTGCCTAACATCCATTCAACCTTGACCTGCTAGGACTTTGTCATTAACAAACATCCAACCTTCCTTGACCTGTTTGAACTTCTTTTGTCATGCCTAATATCCAGTCCTCCATAACTTGTCAGAACTTCCACCATTGTCAAGTGTCCGATAAATCTTGATTCAGTTAGACTTTATCCTGGTTAAGCGTCAAGTCCTTTGTGACCCACTGAGATTTTTTCACAATGACTAATCTTTTTTAGTCACATCCGCATTAATTTTGGTCAATTAGACTTTAGGTTGATTTTATCAATAATCTATCTCTAATAATTTCTCTTTCTACTTATCGTCTCTCTCGTCAAGAAATATATAGATCAAATATCGAAACTCAACTCGAGTTAACGCGAGCTTAGTCAACCTTAACAAGTAGTTAATTGCACAACTAAGTAATAATTTTCTTAAATAATGTTAAATTAAATTTATAATTAAAAATAGTTCTTTTAAAAAATTATAGTAGAATTTATATCACTTTATTTTTTTAAAAACTCTTTAATTATATATATATATATATTAAATTTATGATTTATAGATTAATTTCGATCAAAATTACCATATGAGTTTATTTAGTTGTGCATGTCAAATCAGTTGAAGCACTAATCTTTTTTTTTTTTTAAGGTGGTGTAAAAGGAGTAAAATTGACACCCACAGAACACTACAATTTGATAATTACATTAAAGTAAACCTATTTTCATTTTCAACGAATAATAAATTTAGAACCAAAAACTGACTGAAAAGGTCAACCTAAATCAATTGGTAGCTTGCAGTCTTATTAACTCTCGAACAACATGAAGCTCCTGAAACTTTTGAATCGAGCGGAGTAACGCAGCTGGTCGGCCACCTTCACCGGAGCTCTTCCACCATATATCATCTCTTTTTACCTGCAAAAGGCTTCGCATGCCACCCTTCCTCGAACAAGTCCATAATCGATTTTTCCATCATCAAGCTATTGGCGCCGCTTATCCCTTCTCGCGACACATCTTCATCGACCTCCAATATAATCCTCTTCCCTTTATCTTCCTCCCCTTCTTCTTCTTCTTCTTCTTCTTCTTCTTCATCCTTGTTCCTCTTGACGCCGTCGCCATTCGGTTTGACGGCGACTTTAACGAAGCTTCTGAACACCGAAGCGCACTGCTGCACGAGCTGGTCAGGTATCTTCTCCACCAGGCTCGGCAGCTCGTCCATCGACCGCTCGAACACTTCAGGAAGCGAGTCCGCCACCGGAGCGATCTCGTCGATCTTCTCCAAAATAGGCCTGAGGCTCGGAACGAAGCAGATCAGTATCTTCTCCACCGTCAGCACCACCCTGTCTGTGAAGGAGAACCAGGAGAGCCAGAACCGCACCAGCCGCCTGACCATCGGGCCGGCCAGGAAGGCGACCAACCGAGCCAGAAAGCCCACGAATCCGTCAAGGCCTTCGATTCGCCGGTAAACGCTGCTGGCGATCGAGGATAGCGAAGTGGCGCATCTGTGGAGCACCTTGGGCCTTCCCTGATGCACGACGAGCTGCTCTGAAGAACTCTGAAGGCAAGAAACAGGCTCCTCGCCGGTTGCCTCCATGGATATATAATATATATAAATATGTGTGATTATATTATTCCTGCTGCTTAACCGAAAGAGAAAAAAAAAAGGAAACAACTCGATCTAAACCGAATTAATTGATAGATAAAGGTTGAAGAAATAAAAGAGGAGAAGGGTTTTGGTCAGCTATTAATTTGTTTTTAATCTTTTGGAGGGAGGATCGGAGAAGAAAGAAGGAACGGCGAGCCATGGAAGTTGCAGCATGGTCGCTTCATGCCCTCCATTTGTGGCATGCAGAGATAATTAAGCTTGCAACTATGTGTCTCAAAATGAGATTCAGGTTTATAATTATCAGGCTATATATACAGATTTTTCATTAATTTTCATCTAAAACTCTCAATTCTCATTAAGTAATTAATTAATTAATTTGAGGTTTCAATCTCTGAAAGTAATTCCCCATTTTTGCATGGTTTGTGCACTCAACTGCGTAAGGTATAACTTTTATTTTTATGTATAATTAAGATTTAGACTAGTTAAGTAATAAATAAATCTATATATAGATTATTTGTGTGTTTTATTCATCAAGATTTAGGAATGTAATTTAACACACAACACGAAAATCTAATATATAACAATCGAATTATTGACAGTTTATATTGTCTATCGGTAAATTATTAATCAAATAGTAATTTAGTCGTTAATTTTGCTTTCGTAACTATTTTAATGACGGATATAGGGATGGAATATTTTTTCCGTCACTAAAACAACAATTGAAATTTAAGTCCGTCGCTAATTAAATTTCGGGAAATGATTTGAAGAGTGAATTTGGGAGAGTGAAAATTATAGTGAATGACGTGCAGTTAATGTGTACATATTCTATCGTCGATCGGACACCACCGGCAGCCTCTGATTGCCGTCCCGAATCAAACTATACCTTGGGAGGACGATGAACTGGTCAGGATCGCCGGCAACGGTGAACCCATCGAAATCGACGGTCAATGATGTGAGATCGCAATTGTGGTGATCCCCGACGGGTTCACCGTGCCCCCCCCAGGGTATAGTTTGGTTCGGGGCGGCGGCCGAAGGCCGCCGGTAGTGTCCGATCGACGATCGGACGTCGGACGTGCCGTGGATTGACGGTTAAAGTTTTCACTGAAGCATTCACTTTCACTGTGCGTATCATTACTCTTAAATTTCAATCGATAATTCTCTCTCTTACTCTTCCAAATTTCTCACGATACCACTCCCGTCTCCTATCTTCCCTCATTTCTTCCGTTTATCTCTCCCTCTCCCTTCTCTTCTCTCCCATCTTCCATCTCCCTTTTCTATGTAGAAAGTGTTGGAGTTATAGGAAGAGGAAGAGGGCACCCCTTCCTCTTCCTCTTCCAACCTTTCACATGTTTCATTAATGGAGGTAGAGGAAGAAACTTCTTCCCCTTATATAATGGGCGTCCAAATGTAATCCATAGAAGAGAGAAGAGAATATAAGAGAGCATTGATCTGTAAGAGATTTGGTTTGTGGCTGAGAGAGATCAATCCATACTGTGATTGTTTTCTTGACAACAAGAGGAAGAGAAGATCATCCAATCACTGTAAGTACAGTTTGTTTGATGAATCATTTCATGCTTAAGATCCTAGATTGGTATCAAAGCATTAGATTGTACAAGCATGACTTTACCTCTTTCCATCGATCACTGCCGAAGTTTGTCTTTGTCGTTCTCTTCTCCTGCCGGGTGAGAGTTTGTCTCTGTAGTTCTCTTTTCCTACCGGGCGAGAATCCAACGCTAGTCGCTAGAAACTCGCGACTATGTGTCATGGTTGTTTTCTCCTTGAACCTGCGGTATCTTAGGAGTCAACGTGGAGAACCCGCAAAGGTGGCGGCGTGAAGAAGAAGGTCGGCGTAGAGAAGAGAGAAAAGAGATTAGGTTTTTTTTTGTAAGGAAAAGTTTGATTTATTTAAATCAAACGGAAAAAAGGTTAAAAGAAAAAAGGGTAAAAAGTTACTCCATTCAAGGGTCGATCTATCAACCTTTTACAAACCAAAGTAATAGTCTACCAAAATGCTATTAGTGAAGTTACTTTTATATTTGGTTTATTTTATTTGAACCAAATTATTCAATTAGATTTGGATTTGGTTTAATGAGATTAGGTTGGTCCAATCAAACTAGGTCTAGTTCAAACCATTAGTTGGTTTAACTAATCCAGTTTGATCAAAAACCTGAACCAAACTAACTAATTTGATCAATAGGTTGAACCTAAACTTAAATTGGCTTAGGTGAAACAACGACAGTAAAGCATCCAAATCGATTAGTCCAAGTTGCATAGTCAATTGTAGCTACTCAAGTAAAGAAAACTTATATTTTCTTATTTGCTTGTGTGTTTCTTTCTATGCATATGTGCGAATTGAAAATGACTGGTTTTGTTACTGGTTTGTCGGTTTTGTACTGAGAATATTATTTTTCAATTTCAGATGTCGCATGAGATATGCACCATGATTTGTTGCTATGAGCGATGTCGTGAGCTAATGGAGCAGATAGAGGAAGTTGACTATAGTCCAGTTCTCGGAATCCAATGAAATATAGGAAATTTGGATCGACTATTTTGGAAACTCGAGCAGGAAGAGTTTCCAATCTTGGATGACTATAGAATCGGAGCATTGATTCGTTCATTGCCAAGGCGTGCGAGAGAAGTTGCATACTAGATATGGAGACGCTATGAATGTCGTATCTCATATACTAAGTTATGTAAGTAGCTACTTCGGCATGAGTTTCCAAAGGATCTAGAAGATTCTGAGGAAGACGTAAAACAAGATCCTGAAGATCCTGAAATATTTGAGGAAAATCCTGAAATATTTGAGGTAGATCCTGAAATATTTGAGGAAGATATTGAAATACCTGAGGAAGATTCTGAAATATCTGAGGAAGATCCTATAGAAACTGTGGAAGATCCCAAGACTGACCGATTTGAGATTAATGAGAGAGTGATAACTACTGCTATAATATTTTTTGTTATGGGAGTAATATCAGCTTATCTAGTTCATTAAATTCTGTTATTGTGGATGTTATGTACGAACTGAATAAGCTCATTTAATAAAGTTACATAGATACTATTTATGAACGGACAGTAATATACTTTAATGAAAAGTTATGTTATGTGTTAACTGACTAATAATGATTAGTTCATTTTATGATTAGTTCATATTTAATGATTAGTTCATTTAAATGATTAGTTTATTTAAATGATTAGTTCATTCTATGATTAGTTTGCATTCAATAGAAATAATTAGTTCGTTTGATGGGATGTATATAATATAATTGATCAATGTTAATTAGATTGGATCATACGAATAATGAGTGGAAACACAGTTATCGCTTGATTTCGTAAACCAACTCAAATTTACATTGAGTAAATCATAAATTATGTATAGATGATATACACTGAATTAATGAATAATATGTTTATTTATGATAGATCATGGCAAGAAAGAATATCATAGCCGAATTGAACAAGGGAGAGAAATTATATGGGGATAACTATAAAATATGGCATCTCAAGATATAATATGTTCTTGAGGAACAAGAAGTTCTGATGGATCGTTTCAGGCGTGCTAGAGGGGGGGTGAATAACACTTTTTCGTCGTTTTGATCTCTACAAAGTCGTTAGCGCTGCGGAAACAATAATATGCTAAGTAAATAAGAAATAAACAATGCTAACAACCTGATTTACTTGATATCCACCCCGGTCGGGTGACTAATCCAAGAATCCTTCGGTGGATCAACCCCCGGATAACCTCCGGCTAGATCTGTCGCTCCTTGTGGGTGGAGAAACCTCGCCACAACACTTCGGACGCTCTCTGATCACAATAGACTACTAACTCACTTTACCCAAGCGAGTTTCGTCAAGTCCGATAGTAGGAAACGAGACCCTTTAAATAGGGCTCGAATCTGAAACAGCCGCTACCAGTCGACTGCCCCTAAGGCAGTTAACTGGTCCCACTCAGATTCGACCGTTACAGTATAACGTTCAAATCTGCCAGGCTATTCTAGTCGACTGCCCCAGAGGCAGTCGACTAGTACACACCTAAGCCTAGGGTTTTACTCCCGAGTACAAATCTCTCCGCACTCAAACCCTCCCGGCTTAACCCCTGAGTACACACACTCATACTTAGACCCTTACAACTCAGTTGACTTTTCACCAGCAGTCTTGACGGTTGCCTTCACGCCCTCTTCATCTTTGGCCCTCGTCCCTCAGATGCGCACGCAAGCCTCCAGCTTGCCTCCATGCCATCCTTTACCTGAATACATCAACCAAGTTCATGTGTACCTGTACACCTGCACACTCATGTACACATATAAGAACAACACAAACCCTAACTTAACCATATTGCCCACACATCAAAATATCATGATCCTCCATATCATCTCAGGGTCGATTGCCCTAACAATCTCTCCCTTTTTGATGTGTGGTAATATGTTAAGTTAGGTAAACATATAGCAATAATAATAGCAAAAATAATTGAAAAATCAAAGTATACACAAGAGGCAACCTCCCCCTTAACCTATGCTTTCTCCCAAATTTCAATTCTTATTGCTAATCCCAAAGTTAAGTTTTCCTAAAACTGAGCTTCACAGTATCAAAGTTAAGTTTCAAGCCAAACCTAACTTAACACCCAAGTTCTCCCCTTTTGACACCATCAAAAGATTGCCCCAAGCAACCCTACCCTTGGTGCCAAATAGAACTTAACCAGATTTCTGAAGAACCCCTCAGAAATCACAAACTCCCATTCTGCCCACACTACTAGTCGACTGCCCCCAGGGCAGTTGACTGATACGGCAGGTTTCAGAATTTTAGCCGAAATTCAGAAATGAATAAAAAATTTTAAAAATTTGGAAAACTGTGAAACTTTGCAAACACGATTGATAAGGTATTCCCTAACCTAGAAAAATTTGGTTCATGAAAAACATCAACCGTGCTTGACTTTTGATACAAACTCAAAAATTTTCAAATAAAGCCAACTTTGTATCAAAATAGAGTTCTAATCATTGTATCCTATATTTGTCATTTTCTAGCAACTCTATTTGTCATTTAAAAAGATTCCCAAACTCCCCTTTTTCACATAAATGTATCCATTTTGACAAGAGCCCCCCCTCTTTTTCTCTTGAGTCTAAATGATCATCCCTTTTATATATACCACCATTATTTGATTTCCAATCAAACCATAGATGAGATAACAATATAAAATTTCCAAATCATATCATGAACACATATATAAGAAGCATAATTTAAACCAAAATGTTTTAGCAACTTGTTAGCACTTAATCACTTATCAAAAACATTATCAAAACAGGACACGATCTTAATAAGATAATCATAAAGGAAAATGTATAATACATGGAGTCATAAGATTTGTCAAGAGATAATCATCACAAGAGTACCTAAGGCCAAAAAGGCCGGAAGTTATCCAAATAAATACAATCATCAAAATAGAAAGTGTTTGAGAGGTATAATAAAACATCAGAACAGAACACTCTCAACACTAGAATCACACTCAAAAGCTGCATCCACTGGTCAGAAGAACATGTGATCGTCACCGCCTGGAGGAGGAGGAGGAGGATGAGGAGGACCCTGAAAAGCGAGATGTCACTGCTGCATCATCTCGTACATATCATCGTGGCGGCTGGTAATCCTATCAACTTTTGTCTCAAGCCTCTGCTCTGTCTGCCGAAGTCCGTGAATATCCTCACGAATGGTGTGAGCCTCCTCCTGAAGGTTGTGGACATCGGATCGAAGCTGGGTGAACTCTGCACGTGTGACCAACTCGCCAGGCTCCTCATCTGCGTCACCGGCCTCCGGGCGCTCCCTCCAAACAAAGGTCCCCTGCCTACTCTCAATACCTGCCAAGGACAATTGGCGTGTGCCAATCTGATCATAGTCCTTGGACAGGTGCCTGACCTGACCACCGGTGACACGAATACCGAATCATAACTGGAAAAACTCAGTCAACATATGACAGAAAGGCATATAGATTTTCCCATTAACACTCTAGGAAAAGTGACAAATCGAGGCAAATACATGCAA
The DNA here is from genome assembly GCA_024364735.1 of Boesenbergia rotunda. NCBI lineage: Eukaryota > Viridiplantae > Streptophyta > Magnoliopsida > Zingiberales > Zingiberaceae > Boesenbergia > Boesenbergia rotunda. The sequence goes on from JAGFNQ010002432.1 coordinate 101,983, forward strand.
AGACACATCTATGTCCAACCGTCGCTCAAGAGCATACATCATTACTAAGTGAGGCAATCGAATCCTTGCCCTCCCCTTAGTAACAATGGGTAGGATACATTCTACAACAATCTTATATAGAACATGGCTAAATGGACTCATGGGCTTTGCATCAAAGGTACGCTCAGATTCATGCCTGTGTCTTCTAAAGTAGTGCAGATGAATCTGATCGATGGTGACGTTTGGAAACTCAAGCGGCTCAATCACATTGGGAAAGTAGGTATTGACATTGTTTGACGCCCGACACTCTAAGAAACTGGCTAAAATCATGGTTGTGAAGGGAATGGTAACGCCGACCACTCTTGATTCATAAATATCATTTTCTGAATCAATACAAGTCAAATTTGTATAAAACTCCTTGCATAGATCAAGGTTAATATCATGTTGACAGTATACCAATTGTTCTATGCCAAAGTGAGTCACCATCTCAATAATTTGTGGTGCTTTCTCTTCGAAATAGGCTTTGTTTAGGTATCTACAATGCAATGGAACAAACTCATTCTCTTCAAATCTCTTTTTACACTCTAAGCTCCTAAATATTGCCTCTTCTGGAGCTTGTGGACCTGGACGGGATGAACCTTCACCCCTAGACCTCTTAGACACACCCCTAATATACCAAACACATGCATGCATACCAAGATAACCCCACAAAAGAGAAAATACCAAAGAAAACATACACAAAACATCATATTAGTATCAATACAACGTCTAAATGGAGAAATAAACCTTAAATCATTATACCTCTTTGCTAATCTTTTCATGTTGTTGGTTTTGAGAAAATGGCTTGAGAAGAGGGGTTTTCCACCAACCCTAGAGGTAGATCGGAGTTAGAGGAGGACTTAGAGACTGATTTTAGGGCTTGAAAGGGCCTAAGATCAAAGGAGGAGCTTGAGAGAGGTGATGATTGCCGGGAAATCGCCAAAACCCTAGAGTTTGGCTTCCCCCCGGCGCGCCCTTTCCTTTTATAAAGCCCGCGTACCAGTCGACTGCCCCTGGGGCAGTCGACTGGGCCAGAGTGTAATTACATTCTGTGGGTTTTACCAGTCGACTGGCCTCCAGCCAGTCGACTCGACTGATGTCTGATATTCTAAATTTCAGATTTTTAATCCAAACTTCAGAAATGCCTAACTAATTCCATAATTTCCAAAAATTATGAAATTTCATAGATGGATTTGTGGATCCTAAGTCTATTTGGGAAAAATATAATTTCAATCAAAACTATCCCGAATTCCAAGATTGGTACAAACTCCAAGTTTCTTTAAAATGTATCATGAAACCTTTCCAAAAGTTCTAACTTTGACATCACCTTAATGCTCTTCCCATACTCATTCATAATCCATTCTTAGCATCAATTATATGGTAGTTTAGGCATTAAAACCAATTTCTCCATTAAAATCCCCATTTCTTCCTGTTATTCCATAATTCTCCCTTTAGAGTGCCAATTCTCTAAGATTAAGACCAACTTTAGCCTTTTAACCCTCTTGGCACACCCTATAGTCTTCTTCAACCTCCTAGGAGGAAACCACCTGAGATCCATTGACCATGGAACCCATTTTGGCTTTTAGAGCTCTCCCTTGAGCTCCTAGCCCTAGTTACCTCCCTAGTTAACTCATCTACAAAGGCAAGACCACAACGGTGCTCCTCCGGTGCCTCTTGACTTTCCACTATCACTCTCTTGACCCTATAGACCTTTTTCTTGGTCAATTTCTTTTCTTTTCCTTCAAATGACTTTTCTTTGCCATTTTTGACTTTTTCTCTACTATAGTTATAGGGCATCCTTGAATACGACATTCTATCAGTATTAGCCCTCCTAGGGTGGTACCCTAGACCTGACCTATCATCCCTATGATTTTGATCCTTTGATATCATGTTCAATCTCTTGGACCCTTGAATTCCTCTACCTAGGTTTCTTTCTAACTTATCAAGTTTTCCTCTTAAAACTTGATTTTCCTTTTCTAACTTCCTAACCTTAGGATCACTAGACCTAATTTGATCACTTCTAGGTCTACCTAGTTTTCTAGGCACATTTCTCCCTTTCTTATAGTTTATGCCTTGATCCTTATTCCTAGAGATCCTAGATTTATCATGCATCATAGAATTTTTGGTGTTTTGGCATACAAAATTGTTTCTATTCCTATCATAATATTTAAAACCAAAAACACGCATGGGCACGCAATTGTTATCAATTCTATCATTCTAACAAACATTTTGAGCATTCATGGAAGACTTTGAAGCATAAGTAGAGTTAGAGGTTACCTCCCTTACCCTTGGGGCTTCCCCTTGATGAGTGCTCCTTTTCCTTTCTTCTTTCTCCCATTTCCTAAGATGCTCAATCTTCTTGAGCTCTCCACTTCTTGGACATTTTGTATGATAATGCCCGAGCTCCCCGCATGTGAAACATCGAATTCTCCTTCTTCTATTTTAAGCTTCATCATTCCTACAGCCCATATTAGATTTAAATTGAATGGATTTAGACTTAGGAATTACCTCCTTTTTACCTAGTGGACACTTTTCCTTGTAGTGCCCCTTTTTATTGCTACCAAAGCATATAATATGCTCTTTTAACTTGACTTTGGTTGAATTTGAAGCCTTTTCTTGCTCTTGTGTGGATGAAGGTCTCTCCTCCCCCTCAACCCTTGATGTTGATACTTCTTCTTCTTCTTTGGATGAGGTGGTTCCTTTTTCACTCAATTCCTCCACTTTACTTGATGATGTTGATAATTCTTCTTCCCTTTGATCTTTTTGGACACTTGAGCTTATTTCTTCGAGCTCCTCTATTCCTTGAGTTTGTGTAGGGTTCTCATGACACTTTTCTAATTTATTCCACAACTCATATGCATTTTTATAATTCCCTACATCACTCAAAATATTAGTAGGCAAAATATTGACCAAAATATTGATTACCTTCTCATTAGCCCTCGCTTGTTCTTGTTGCTCCTTGGTCCAATACCTAGGCCGGAGCTTCTTTCCATGCTTGTCCTTAGGAGTCTCAAATGGTTCCTCTAGCACCATTACACATTCCCAATCCATGCCGAGCCACATTTTCATCCTAGCTTTCCAATAATCAAAGTCTTCATGCTCGTATGGTGGTAGTGAGTTTATGTCTTCCCCAAGTTGTCTTCCATCATTCCCTCTAGCTTTGCTTTTGCTCCCTTGGTGGTTATTCCAATCAAGAGCGGTCCTTGCTCTAATACCACAACTGATGGATCGTTTCAGGCGTGCTAGAGGGGGGGGGGTGAATAGCACATTTTCATCGTTTTGATCTCTACAAAGTCGTTAGCGCAGCGGAAATAATAATATGCAAAGTAAATAAGAAATAAACAATGCTAACAACCTGATTTACTTGGTATCCATCCCGGTCGGATGACTAATCCAAGAATCCTTCGGTGGATCAACCCCCGGATAACCTCCGGCTAGATCTGTCGCTCCTTGTGGGTGGAGAAACCTCGCCACAACACTTTGGACGCTCTCTGATCACAATAGACTACTAACTCACTTTACCCAAGTGAGTTTCGTCAAGTCCCAGAGTAGGAAACGAGCCCCTTTAAATAGGGCTCAAATCTGAAATAGCCGCTACCAGTCGATTGCCCCTGGGGCAGTCGACTGGTCCCACTCAGATTCGACTGTTACAGTATAACGTTCAAATCTGCCAGGCTGTTCCAGTCAACACCAGTCGACTGCCCTAGAGGCAGTCGACTGGTACACACCTAAGCCTAGGGTTTTACTCCCGAGTACAAATCTCTCCACACTCACACCCTCCCGGCTTAACCCCTGAGTACATACACTCATACTCAGACCCTTACAACTCAGTTGACTCTTCACCAGCAGTCTTGACTATTGCCTTCACGCCCTCTTCATCTTTGGCCCTCGTCCCTCAGATGCGTATGCAAGCCTCCAGCTTGCCTTCATGCCACCCTTCACATACGCCTCGAAGTCCGCGTCCCTCGGCTCATCATCTCTGCTATCCAACGGTCCCTCGGATGCGCACGCAAACCTCCAGCTTGCCTCTATGCCATCCTTCACCTGAAGACATCAACCAAGTCCATGTGTACATGTACACCTGCACACTCATGTACACATATGAGAACAACACAAACCCTAACTTAACCATATTGCCCACACATCATAATATCATGATCCTCCAGATCATCTCAGGCCCGATTGCCCCAACAAGTTCTAGAAGTTGTAAATCAGTTCATGGAAGAACCTGTTAATGGTTCAACTACATAGCATAAACTTGATTTGATGCCTATAGGGCATGGAAGAAAAAGGACTCCACTACTAAGGGGATATTGATTAGTTCAATGGTAGACGATCTGGTATTTGAGTATGAGCCACTACAATCAGCTTAGGCTGTCTGGGTAGCCTTGAGAGAGAAATACAGTGGAATTAGTCTAAGCAAGCTTGGCCAACTGACAATCATAAGTTATAAAAAGCGCCCAAATGTTATTATGGCTCAACATCTAAGAGAAATTGGGAATATGATTCGGGAGCTAAAGGCTGCTGGTCATGAGTTGACCGATGAACAACAGGTTCAGCCAGTTATTCGTTCCCTTCCTGATTCTTGGGAAATGATGAAACAGAACCTTACTCACAGTGAGAGTATCAAGACTTTCATAGATGTCTCACGCCATATTGAACTGGAGGCGGAGAAAATAGAATCCGCGAGGATTTTTGAACAAGCTTTTGTAGCTGAAGGTTCTGGATCCAAGAATAAGAAAAGATGGTTCAAGAAAGGAAATGGTAAGGGAAAAGAAGATGGTGCTACTGCTATGCAAGACCCAATCAAGAAGAAAGGAAAGAAGAATGGAAAGAAACATAAAAGCAAGCTGATTTGCTATAACTGTGGCAAGAAGGGACACTTTGCTCGGGAATGTACTGAGCCGAAAAAGGTAGATCCATGTTTGTCTCCTTTTTATGAGTTTTATATTGTTAGTTCAGTGTTGTTAGCTGATTCTTATCCTTTGTGGATTATAGATTCAGGAGCAATGAACCATGTAACTCGTGATCGTGCTACATACGTGGAGTACCGTCGGGTACCAACTGGCAATAAGTGGATATATGTGGGAAACAATGCATTAATTGAAGTTAAAGGAATTGACACTTGCAAACTCAACCTTCGTGGTGGGCGTACCATGTTTCTGCATGATGTCTTGTATGCTCCTGAGATTCAACGGAATCTAGTTTATGTTAATTGTCTTCTTGAATTGGTTGTTGTGTGGAACTGAAAATTAATTCTGTGTTAATTAGATATGGTTATGTATCAAACGGTTTCATGGTTCTTGATGTAGAACCAGATGTTAATTGTGGAAATAATGATTACTTTTCAAATATTATTCTTACTAGCGATGCTGATATTAATGATGAAGTTTGGCATGCTAGATTGGGACATATACGATAAGAAAAAATGAATAAATTAGCAAGAGAGGGTCTGCTCGGCACTCGTGTTAAAGTTGATTTATCTATATGTGAGCATTATCTTGCTGGAAAAGCAACTAGGAAACCATTTGGTATGACTATTAGGGTTGAATCACCATTACAATTGATTTATTCGGATATTTGTGATCCAATGAACGTGAAGGCAAGAAATGGAGGTTCTTATTTCATTACATTTATTAATGACTTCACGCGTTTTGGTCATGTGTATTTGATTTCTCATAAATCTGAATCATTAGATTGCTTTAATCGTTATTTGAACGAAGTAGAAAATCAATTGGAACCTAAGGTTAAAACCTTTCGCACTGACCGTGAAGGTGAATATTTGTCTGATCAGTTTAAGACAATATGTAATGAGAAAGGGATTATTAGACAGCTAACTATCCCTGAGACTCCACAGCAAAATAGAGTTGTTGAAAGAAGAAATCGAACTCTTCTTGAAATGGTTAGGTCGATAATGGCTCAAGTTAATTTGCCTATTTCCTATTGGGGAGATGCATTATTGGCAGCAACCTACATATTTAATCGAGTGTCTTCTAAATCTGTTCCATCTACTCCATATGAACTTTGGACAGGCAGAAAACCAGATTTAAGTAATCTGAGACCATGGGGGTCAGCTGCTTATATTCATGACAAAAATCACAAATATGGGTCAGCTAATTATCCCTAAGATATTTTGATACCTCTAAGGGTTATGTTTTTATTGGTGAGTAACAAGATGGAACCATCTTTGAAATAGAGTCAAGAGATGCTACTTTTCTCGAAACTGAGTTCCCAACAAGAGGTGAAGATGATAAATCGATTCCTCTATTTACAATAGAAGAGGATATTGATCCTTTATTAATGAATCAGGAATCACATGTGATACCTGAATCTACTCAATCTAGTGGGAGTAAATGACCTATGAATGAGTCAGTTTCTCAATAGTCTAACCTGCAAAGAAGTAGTCGTCAGATTATTCCTCGGAGAAGGTTTAACATTGAGAATGAGACATTAATGATTCTCCCAGTTTATGACGAAGAACCTCAAATAGTTGATGAAGCATTGAAATGCTCAGTTAAGGACAAATGGAAAGTTGCAATGGATGAGGAAATGGAGTCAATGAGAAAGAATCAAGTTTGGGATTTAGTCGATCTTCCTCCAGGCCGAAGGGCTATTGGGAATAAGTGGATTCTCAAAATTAAGAGGAAAGTGGATGGGTCGATTAATTGATACAAAGCTCATTTGGTTGTAAAAGGATATACCCAAATAGAGGGTATTGATTTTGAAGAGACATTTTCCCCAATTGTGAAGTTTGTGTCAATACGAGTCATCCTAACTATAGTTGCACATTTTGACTTAGAACTGCATCAAATGGATGTAAAAACGGCTTTCCTTAATGATAATCTTGACGAAGAAATCTATATGACACAGCCAGAAGGTTATATAAATGAGGGCTAAGAGAATAACGTATGTAGATTTTAGAAATCTATGTATGGACTAAAGCAGGCGTCAAGGCAATGGAACATAGGATTCAATAAAGTCATGCTGTCTTATAGTTTCGAAATGATCAATGCGGATCATTGTGTTTACCTAAGGAAGGATAAAGAAAAATTTGTCATTTTATCATTATATGTTGATGATATGCTAATAGCTGGAAGTGACCTAAAGTTTGTGATTGAAGTCAAGTCTTAGCTTTCATCACAAGTTGACATAATAGATATGGGAGAAGATGAGTACATCTTAGGAGTGCAGATCATTCGTGATTGATCAAAAAGACTTTTGGATTTGTCCCAAGAAGCTTATATCACTAAGATGCTACAACACTTCAATATGTTTGATTGCAATATTGAACAAACGCCTACAGCGAAAGGTGTTGTTCTGAGCAAAAGTATGTCTCCCAAAACTTCTGAAGAGATAGCCAATATGAAAAAAATCATATGCTAGTGTCATTGGTAGTTTGATGTACACTATGTTGTGTACTCATCCTGATATAAGCTATGTTGTTGGCTTAGTTAGTCGTTTCCAGTCAAACTCAGGATCGAGACACTGGAAACCGGTGAAAATGATATTCAGATATCTTAAAGGGACAGCAGATTATTGTCTCTACTTCCAAGGATCAAAGCTGAGCCTGAAACGCTACATAGATATAGATTGGGCAAGGGACTTTGACGACAGAAAATCTACATCTGGCTATACTTTCTTGCTGAATGGTGGCGTCATCTCATGGAACAGCAAGAAACAGACTTGTGTAGCGCTGTTAATAATGGAGGCTTAGTATGTGACTTACGCAGTGTACAAGAAACTTGTAGCGCCCCGCCTTCTCTACCTTAGATGGACCGCTACTTGTCTACTTCTTGACTCTAATGCACGACTAAAAATGCGGAACTTTCTTTATAATCCTTTTTATTTGTATTCAATCTATCTAAAAATGATATTCTAACTTTAATAGTCATGCATGATACAATGACACATTACTAGTAATTCTAACCATTTAAACTCATCACACAAGGTTCTATAACATTTCTAAAGCACTATGAAATATGCATGCAACTTTTCTAAGCATATTTAAAGCAATAAGACTTAATTCAAAACTAACAACATCTTGGCACATGCAATAATATTTCTAGAACTTCATAGAATGTAAGTCTTACTTTTCTACCGAATTTACAAGCATTTTAAGCACAATTAGGACTTAGTCCAAAAGGGAATAATAATAAGCTCAAGAATAAGTCTAAAATGCAATGTATCCACATGTTAAACTACTCATGCCCTTGCTCATCTAGTGCATTCACAAAAGTATGCATACTAATTGAAATAACATGGAATCTTCATTCTACAAAATTGAGCATGTAAAACTATCCGAAGCATAAATGTTTAATAAACTCCATAACACAATAACTTGGAATTTGGAAATCTTAAACATTGCATTTCAAATAAGCTAAACTGTCTCATCCCAAGGATCTCTCCAAGGTCAGCCACCACACACACGTCACTCAGCACCGCCTCGTCGCCTTCCTTCAGAATTGCTTGTCTTTACCTTTACCTGCAGTAAGAGGAAATGCAACTAATAAGCATAAAGCTTAGCAAGTACTATCTAGCTCACAAAATCTCGAAATGTCCAAGCATGCCTTTTTTTTTAAACAATGTGAAATCACATGAGATACTTTTATGCTTAAAAGAAACACTAAAACATGTATAACTCAAAACATGCATACTCAAGCATTAATAAGTCTTAACTCACTTTTTCTTGGCTTAACTTGAAACTTTAGCAATTCTTTAATTTTAAATCTTTCTTTAACTTTTAGAAAACTTCCTTAAACTTTAGAAAAACTTTGCTAAAGCATATACTTGAAAATAATACTCACTTGGATCCACTTAAGACGTAAGTACCATCTTATGCGCGTTCCCTAAAAGGTTGGGGTAGCGAGCCGCCAATCCTAATAGAGCAGACCTTGGTCTACCAGGGCCAAGACCTTGGAATTGGACACCTGGATTTCTTTAACGACGCCCTTGGACGCCGGGTACTGGCCTTAGAAAATAAAATAGCTTTTCTTTCTTTTCTTTCTTATCTTTAAATGCCTTGGCATTTTATCGAACACCTTGTGTGCCCAAATCCCTAAGTCTTGACTTTTGGGGATTTCGTAAGGCCTTGGCCTTCTCTTTTCTTTTTCTTCATCATTCTTTTCTTTTCTTATAAGTTTCTTAGACCCTAAACTCACATAGGGTACTCTATCAAATATATATATAAGCATATAATGAACTAAGATCACATGCAACATCTTAACTAAAAGTAAATATCTCCTTTAAAACATTTAAGGGAAAATTCTTGCGGAAAATCGCCTCTTACTACAGGTGAGCAGTACTTACCTTGATTTCTTGGACTTACAACCGAAATTAGACGACTGGGGCTCGGGTGAAACTTGAGATCTCTACGAACCATCCGCGCCTACGTGTTCTTCTCGTCGAGACGAACGAAACGCTCCGACCCCCTTGAGATTCCCTTAGCCGGCGCCCCTTAGGAGAGGAGAGGAGGAAAGAAAACCTAGGTTCCCTTTTGTTTTCGCCGCCCCTCCCTCGCCCCCTTCTCGCACGCAGCCGAAAATTCTCCTCCAAGGGTTTCACGCGACTTAAGCGGGGTTTAAATACCTCTTCATGGAAAAACGTAACTACTCTATAAAATTATTTCTCTCCACCTTTTGTTGTGCTTGATACCCTAGCCCAGTCGGTCACTTGCGCGCCCTTAAGGGCTTGCTCCTCCTGTGGTCGCGAGTTCGAACCCCCCTGCTGCCTTTTAATGTTTTTCCTTTTTTAAAAATACTAAACGGACTCGGAAAATTCCAAAAAAATATTCTAAAAATTCCTAAAAATATCTAGAATATTTCTAAAACATTTTTAAATATTTCTAAGGACTTTAAGAACTTCAATATGGAAATTTCGGGGCGTTACAATCCCCCATACCTTATAAAAAGTTCGTCCTCGAACTTAAAATAATTCTGGATATTTTTCTCTCATGCTGTCTTCACGTTCCCAAGTAGCTTCCTCATGCTTTTGACTCTGCCAGATGACCTTCACTAGTGGCACTTCTTTGTTTCTTAATCTTTTAACTGCTTCGTCCACTATCTGTGTCGGTCTGCTCTCATAGCTAAGATCTTCTTGGATCTGCACTGACTGAGGCTGAATCACTTGATTGGGATCGTGAATACACTTCTTTAGCATGGAGACATGAAATGTACTGTGGATAGCTGACATATCCTCTGGCAAGTCCAGCTCATAGGCTACCTTCCCAACTCTCTTTATAATCTTGTAGGGTCCTATGTAGCGAGGACTCAGCTTGCCCTTTTTGCCAAATCTCATCACTCCCTTCATAGGGGCGACCTTGAGAAATACTGAATCTCCAACTTGGAATTCAAGTGGCCTACGGCGTGTGTCAGCATAACTTTTCTGTCTACTCTGGGCAGTCTCAATCCTCTGACGGATCATCTGGATAGCCTGAGTGGTCTCATCTATAAGCTCAGTCTGGCTGCCTAGTCCTGACTCCATCTCTTTCTTCTCACCAGCTTCTTGCCAGCATATGGGTGATCTGCATTTCCTGCCATATAATGCTTCATAAGGTGCCATTTTGATAGTGGCCTGATAGCTATTGCTGTAGGCAAATTCAGCTAAACACAGGTACTTGCACCAACTGCCTTTAAAATCTAGTGCACATGCCCTGAGCATATCTTCTAAAATTTGATTTACTCTTTCTGTCTGTCCATCAGTCTGGGGATGGAAGGCTGTGCTGAATTTAAGTCTGGTGCCTAGTGCGTGCTGAACACACTCCCAGAAGTGAGAGACAAAGCGTCCGTCTCTGTCAGAAATGATAGACTTCGGAACTCCATGAAGCCTGATCACTTCCTTTACATATAACTGCGCCAAATGCTCTACTGAGTGCGACACCTTGATGGCTAGAAAGTGGGCAGACTTGGTCAATCTGTCCACTATCACCCAAATTGCATCGTGTCCATGGGTGGTTCTTGGAAGACCTGTGATAAAGTCCATGGATATTTCTTCCCACTTCCACTCTGGAATGGGAAGTGGTTGTAGAACTCCTCCTGGTCTCTGGTGCTCTGCCTTGACTCTCTGGCAGGTCAAGCAGGTACTGATATATCTGGCCACGTCTCGCTTGAGTCCAGACCACCAGAATCTTTTCCTTAGATCTTGATACATCTTGGTGGAACCTGGATGCATCGAATAAGGAGTACTGTGGGCTTCTTCCAAGATGCTCTTTCTCAGTTCCTCGTCATTGGGGACGCAAAGGCGGTCTCCAAGGTAGAGGATGCCACTGTCTGATACTCGAAACTCTAAATTTTCTGCCTCTTGGATCCCCTGCTTGATCTTCTGGATCTCTGGGTCTTGATCTTGCTTTTCTTGTATATCTATAAGTAGGGTTGACTCTAGGGTCAATGTAGAAAATTGCCCAACCATAACCTCGACTCCAAAATCTTTTATTTCTTTCTGAAGTGGTGGAGACAGTGATGATAGGGACATCAGTGCTG
>JAGFNQ010002432.1:114328-212431 GCA_024364735.1 Boesenbergia rotunda
TTCTCCTGCTGAAGGATCTGCAGCACTATCCTCAAGTGTGTAGCATGGTCCTCTGGAGTCTGTGAATATATTAGGAATATCATCAATAAATACAATGACGAATTTATCGAGGTACTCCCTGAAGATGTGGTTCATCAGCTCCATGAAGACTGCTGGGGCATTGGTTACTCCAAAAGGCATCACTACAAATTCGTAGTGGCCGTATCTTGTCCTGAAGGCCGTCCTGGGGATGTCACTTTCTTTAACCTTTAGCTGATGATACCCAGAACGCAGATCTATCTTCGAGAACATTGTAGCCCCTTTGAGTTGATCAAATAAATCATCTATTCTAGGAAGGGGGTACTTGTTCTTGATGGTTACCTTGTTCAGAGCTCTGTAGTCTATGCACAGACGTATAGACCCATCCTTCTTCTTGACGAAAAGTACGGGAGCTCCCCAGGGTGAATGACTCGGGCGGATGAAGCCCTTGTCTAGTAGCTCCTGGAGTTGCTCTTGTAATTCTTTCAGCTCTGCAGGAGACATACGATATGGGGCTTTTGAGACCGGACCGGTACCTGGCACCAGCTCAATCTCAAATTCCACCTCCCTGTTGGGCGGTAGTCCAGGTAGTTCTTCTGGGAACACTTCTGGATATTCGCAGACTACTCGTACATCCTCCTGCTTGAGTTCTTTCTTTGCTCCTGAGTCCACTACGTGTGCAAGAAAACCAGCACACCCTTGCTCTAGCATCTGGTGGGCTGCCAAGGCTGAGAGGAATTTCTGAGTCTTCCTCTTTGGGGCTCCTTGAAACTCGAATGGTGGTTCTCCTTCTGGGCTGAAAACCACCTTCCTTCTACGGCAGTCCACTAAAGCGCTGTACTTACTGAGGAAATCCATGCCCAGTATGATGTCTAAGTCTTGCATCGCAAGGACTATCAGATCGACATATAGCTCTCGGTCTGAAATTTTGATTGGCACAGCCCGGAGCCGCTGGGTGGATTCCATGATCTCCCCTGAAGGGAGAGTTGTCAGGAATATGGACTCCCAACTCTCTGCAGGCACCTGTAACTTACTAGCAAAAGGTACTGATACGAAAGAATGGGTCGCCCCAGTGTCAAACAGTGTAGTAGCTAAATGCTAAAAAATAACTATTTGACCTGTTACGACCGTGGAGGCGCTGGCAGCTTCTTCCTTCGTGAGGAAAAAGACTCTGGCATTGGTTGGAACTGGTGCTGCTTCTAACCCTCCCTGACTGATCTGAGGTCCCTCCAGTATAGTGGGCATGTAATGTAACTGAGGCTTGCCTCCATACTGTACGGACTGCTGAGGAAGTACCTTAGACTTGTTTGGGCAGTCTTTGGATCTGTGTCCCTCTTGTCCACATGAGTAGCATCCAGTTACACCCAAAAGGCATGCTCCTGGATGGGTCCTCCCACACTTAGGACAAGGTGGATACCTAGCTTGCTTGTTCTCTGGGTTTCCTTTTTGGCTGCCAGGCCACTGCTTCCTTTTGTGGTTCTTGTTCTTCCAGTTCTGATTATTTGACTGAGGCTTCTGGCCTCCGGTTGTCTTGTTCTCAATCAGGACTGGCTTCTGCTGTGTTTGCTGTGCCTTGATGCTATTCAGATAGTGCTATGAGATTAGAGAACTACTGACCAACTCCTCGCTGGTCTGGGGTCGGTGCGTCCCGCTGTTCACGTTGAGTGCTATTTCAGGGTTCAGCATGCGGAGCATCAGTCTGACTCGCTCCTTCTCTGTGCTGACTAGCTCTGGGCAGAGGCGAGCTAGTCTGTTGAACTTCGCAACTGCTTCTCCCACTGGTAGGTTACCTTGTCTAAACTCCATGAAGTCCTCATAGTGCTTGTTGGTAACCCGCATGTGGAAGAACTCCTCATAGAACTCTTGCTCGAAATCTGTCCAGCTCATCTGGTTGACTATCCTCTTATTCTTGACCCGCTCCCACCACATACGAGCATCTCCAGTTAGGCAGAAGGAGGCACATTTGACCTTCTCGACTTCTGGCCAGTCAAGAAGCTCCATTGTGCTCTCTAAGGTCTTGAACCAAGCCTGGGCATCCCAGGGTTCAGTCGTGCCTGAGAAGCTTTTAGGTTTCAGCCTCTGCCACTGGATGAGGTATGCTTCTTGTCTTCGGTTCACGGCAGGGGTCTCCTGTGTGACTGGTGGAACTTCAGCCACCACTGGAGTTTCCACTCCTGCTGTGGGTGGTGTAGGGGCACTGGGTGCTGATTTGCCATCAGTGTGGCGATGGTCTTCTGTTGTTCTGTAATCTGAGCTTGCATTTGAGCAATGACTGCCATCAGGTTTGGCTGTTCTGTGCCAGGCTCATTGTTATCTTGAGCTGGAGTTCTGTTCCTTGCATTAGGAGCTCGGCCTCTTCTTGCCATCTAATAATGCATAAGGGAACAAGAATCACCACTATATTTCTAGGTATAGAACTTGTTTTCTTACTTAGTAACCTAATATCCATTCTAGGGATTAAACATGATTCCGTGATACTAAGGTATTAAACATGCTTCCTTGTTCTATGCACATATGAGTAAGTACTTAAGCATTTCTCTATACTGCAATTAAGTAAAAGAGCAATAGAAAAATTGAAACTTAAAGCTTTCTTACTTGAAGACGGCGAGGTTGATGCTGATGTGTGTGTGATGCTGGAGAATGGGAACTGCTCTGATACCAACTGTAGCGCCCCGCCTTCTCTACCTTAGACGGACCGCTACTTGTCTACTTCTTGACTCTAATGCACGACTAAAAATGTGGAACTTTCTTTATAATCCTTTTTATTTGTATTCAATCTATCTAAAAATGATATTCTAACTTTAATAGTCATGCATGATACAATGGCACATTACTAGTAATTCTAACCATTTAAACTCATCACACAAGGTTCTATAACATTTCTAAAGCACTATGAAATATGCATGCAACTTTTCTAAGCATATTTAAAGCAATAAGACTTAATTCGAAACTAACAACATCTTGACACATGCAATAATATTTCTAGAACTTCATAGAATGTAAGTCTTACTTTTCTACCGAATTTACAAGCATTTTAAGCACAATTAGGACTTAGTCCAAAAGGGAATAATAATAAGTTCAAGAATAAGTCTAAAATGCAATATATCCACATGTTAAACTACTCATGCCCTTGCTCATCTAGTGCATTCACAAAAGTATGCATACTAATTGAAATAACATGGAATCTTCATTCTACAAAATTGAGCATGTAAAACTATCCGAAGTATAAATGTTTAATAAACTCCATAACACAATAACTTGGAATTTGGAAATCTTAAACATTGCATTTCAAATAAGCTAAACTGTCTCATCCCAAGGATCTCTCCAAGGTCAGCAACCACACACACGTCACTCAGCACCGCCTCGTCGCCTTCCTTCAGAATTGCTTGTCTTTACCTTTACCTGCAGTAAGAGGAAATGCAACTAATAAGCATAAAGCTTAGCAAGTACTATCTAGCTCACAAAATCTCAAAATGTGCAAGCATGCCTTTTTTTTTTAAACAATGTGAAATCACATAAGATACTTTTATGCTTAAAAGAAACACTAAAACATGTATAACTCAAAACATGCATACTCAAGCATTAATAAGTCTTAACTCACTTTTTCTTAGCTTAACTTGAAACTTTAGCAATTCTTTAATTTTAAATCTTTCTTTAACTTTTAGAAAACTTCCTTAAACTTTAGAAAAACTTTGCTAAAGCATATACTTGAAAATAATACTCACTTGGATCCACTTAAGACGTAAGTACCATCTTATGCGCGTTCCCTAAAAGGTTGGGGTAGCGAGCCGCCAATCCTAATAGAGCAGACCTTGGTCTACCAGGGCCAAGACCTTGGAATTGGACACCTGGATTTCTTTAACGACGCCCTTGGACGCCGGGTACTGGCCTTAGAAAATAAAATAGCTTTTCTTTCTTATCTTTCTTATCTTTAAATGCCTTGGCATTTTATCGAACACCTTGTGTGCCCAAATCCCTAAGTCTTGACTTTTGGGGATTTCGTAAGGCCTTGGCCTTCTCTTTTCTTTTTCTTCATCTTTCTTTTCTTTTCTTATAAGTTTCTTAGACCCTAAACTCACATAGGGTACTCTATAAAATATATATATAAGCATATAATGAACTAAGATCACATGCAACATCTTAACTAAAAGTAAATATCTCCTTTAAAACATTTAAGGGAAAATTCTTGCGGAAAACCGCCTCTTACTACAGGTGAGCAGTACTTACCTTGATTTCTTGGACTTACAACCGAAATTAGACGACTGGGGCTCCGGTGAAACTTGAGATCTCTACGAACCGTCCGCGCCTACGTGTTCTTCTTGTCGAGATGAACGAAACGCTCCGACCCCCTTGAGATTCCCTTAGCCGGCGCCCCTTAGGAGAGGAGAGGAGGAAAGAAAACCTAGGTTCCCTTTTGTTTTCGCCGCCCCTCCCTCGCCCCCTTCTCGCACGCAGCCGAAAATTCTCCTCCAAGGGTTTCACGCGACTTAAGCGGGGTTTAAATACCTCTTCATGAAAAAACGTAACTACTCTATAAAATTATTTCTCTCCACCTTTTGTTGTGCTTGATACCCTAGCCCAGCCGGTCACTTGCGCGCCCTTAAAGGCTTGCTCCTCTTGTGGTCGCGAGTTCGAACCCCCCTGCTGCCCTTTAAAGTTTTTCCTTTTTTAAAAATACTAAACGGACTCAGAAAATTCCAAAAAAATAGTCTAAAAATTCCTAAAAATATCTAGAATATTTCTAAAACATTTTTAAATAGTTCTAAGGACTTTAAGAACTTCAATATGGAAATTTCAGGGCGTTACAAAATTGTCTGGTTGAGAAGGTTCTTCAAGCATCTAAAGATTGCTGAGGACAGTGAGAGTCATGTTATAGTGTATTGTGATAATCAAGCTGCTATAGTTTTTTTTTTGAATCGTAAATATCACAGCAAAGGCAAGCACATAGAAATTAAATATAATTTTGTAAGGGATATTGTTGACAAGAAAAAGATAATTCTTGAGTACATCCCTACACGAGCTATGCTTGTAGATCCTTTTACTAAGTCATTGACTAAAAAGTTATTTCATGGACATGTGAAGTCTTTGGGACTACGCAAGATGTAATACATTGTAAAGACTGTTATATCTATGAAATGTCATGATCTATTCAGTGTAAATGTATTTGTTATATGTGAATAAAAGTCTCGATGAGCATGTTGGCACGTTGAAATTGGTTCACTCATATGGACAATCATCTCTATTTGTTAACTATAAATAGAGGTAAGACCATTACTTATGAAACAACTTATGTAGTTGTGAATAGAGACATACTCATAAGTTGATGTTGCCTTGATAATTGTATCAAGATGAGATTATTTGTATAATGATCGGAGTAAATGAACCCACCATTTACTAAACTTTTTTAAATGCCAGATTAGAATTCATAAGTTGAATTCAGATTAGATATTAGGTATGTCAAGATCGAAATCTGTACGATGTTAAATATTTAAGAAAAACATGCACCCTTTTTGGTAAAGAGAGTAACATCGTAGCATGTGATTCATACCACATGTGTTATAGCTACAATAAGGGTAGTAGGAGAATGAATCCCTACTTCTCTACTATGTGAGACCCTTGAGATTATAAGTTAATCTCAACTTTACCTTAAGTGACTATTTAGCTGTCTACTTGAAGTTCTAATCAGTGTCTGCTACTTTAGTGTGTATCCTATTGACTATGGATGATTCGGTCTATGGAGCATAACTAGGAAAGCGATTGATTAGAATGAATAGATTCAAGCTAAAAAGGAAGATTAAAATTGATTTATATCTGTGATACTTATTCATTGGTCGACCAGTTACATTTTTTGTTGAGTACTTAAAAATGTAATTGTGAATATATGTATTATTTAGAGATGTTGAACATACTCTTGACATAAGTTGTCATTTGAGGGATTAGAGATGTTCATATTATGTAAATATTTAATCTGGGATAAAGGCAAGTTATTGATGTCTCAGATTTGTTCTATTGAGCAGCTAAGTTTATTGTAACAATTTTGTTAGCAGTTATTGCTCAGCGTGCTTACTGTCGCACGAACCATTTTCCCAGGTGTATGAATTAAATGTTCTGATATGGTCTTTGTGATTTTCTTACATGGTCTTTGTAACTAGATGACCTATATGGATTGACTTGGACGAGTGGAAGATGTTGGAGTCACAGGAAGTGGAAGGGGGCACCCCTTCCTCTTCATCTTCCAACCTTTCACATCCTTCATTAATGGAGGTAGAGGAAGAGATTTCTTCCTCTTATATAATGGGCGTCCAAATGCAATCTATATAAGAGAGAAGAGAATACAAGAGAGCATTGATCTGTAAGGGATTTGGTTCGTGGCTGAGAGAGATCAGTCCATACTGTGATTATTTTCTTGACAACAAGAGGAAGAGAAGATCATCCAATCAATGTAAGTATAGTTTGTTTGATAAATCATTTCATGCTTAAGATCCTAGAGAAAGGAGTCATCAGGCACAAAAGAGAGGTTGCGCCCCAATCGCCTATGGCCACGCAGTGAGGTCACGAGGTGACAATCTCTCGGGAGCTGGAGCTTGGGTGGATGGTTGTGATTGAAAAGGTGGGGTTTTCAAGCAGCAACATGACATGGTGGCTTGAGACGATGCTAGAGGAGTAGTTCTTCAACTCATCTATCATCCATAAAGTGCTCCGAGAAGAAGGACACGAACATCTTTTTCCTTGACTATGGCTCTAACTGCTGCCCTCAGCGTCTTCTTCCTCACCACCCTCATTGTCTTCTCGAGGTATTCTTCGACAGTAAGACTGAACTCAAAAGATTTGACATTTATGGCAATTTAATTACGATGTAGGTGTGAAATTGTAACTTTGTTTCCAATTGGTTTCTTTTTGGAAGAGTAGGTGAAGGAACTGTTGCGGAATGAAGGTGGGTTGTGGTAGGAGCTCCGAGAGTTCAAGTACCTCCCACTTCTGAGTTCTTGTGATCCGGACAAGGGGCAGCTAATGCCAGAATCCATCCTCGAGTCAGCTTCAGCCACCTCCTCCATATCCAGTGGTTACGTGGTGGTTGTCATTAAAGTCATATCCTGGCGGAAGATGCGAATTGACAGGCCCCGTTTCGGCCGGTGCGGCAGAGGCATCGGGCCTCAGGAAGAAGGGTGTCTCCGTCCGAGCGCTTCCCTATTGACAGCGACAAACAAACTTCTGGCGGCGTGAGGGGGAAATTGAAAAATATTATAAAAATAATTGACAAAAAGCAAATTTAGAGATGGAAATTAAAATTCATTATTTTAGCGACCAAAATTTAATTCCGTCCCTAAATGCATTGGTGAACAAAATTGTCACTAATTAATAATTTTAGTTATTAATCCATCGGTAAATATATTTAAGGATAAGTGATCGAAATTTTAATGACGAATAATTATTTTCCTTGTTGTGACGAACACACACACACACACGTTGCATTCTCTTATAGCCTCAGGGCATGACGTGAAGATAAGAGGTAGGATATATTCTTGATCCGGTCGGGAGTTGTGATCCGGTCGGGAGTTAAGCCGACCCGATAAGAATCTCGGTCGGGCAAAGATGGTTGAGCGCACAAGGGGTCCACCTAGCTTGATGGATGCATTCGAGGATACATGGATCTGGTTCGGTCGGCGATAGCCGGTCGAATATGCCTGGTTGGCTAAACCCGATCGAGAGGCTTCAGTCGGGCAGATAGAGAACACGCCTCCCGTTTGAAAAGGTGTAGGCGAGTTCCAGGCAGACCATCCCGGTCGAGCATTCTCGACCAGACGAACCAATCACCATGCCAAATAAAATCACTCACCCCACTTTGAATGACTCATTATCTGTATCCAGCTATCTGGTCAGACATACCTAACCGGCCGATCGGACATACCCGGTTGGCTGGTCAGACTGGCTGGTACCAAGAATGACTGAACCCACTCAGGCCACTCGCTCACCCAAGAGCCGAGTGATAGAGCCTCGCCGAGTGACCACTCCCGATCGGTCGGCCAATTCGTATGGAGTCATAGTCACCGAGCCTAGTAAGATAAGCCAAGGTGGCCCCACTGTCTCAGTACTTTAATTATGATCAGACTTTTAAGATCTTCCATATCCTCTCATTATGTGGAAAAGACACCTGCCATAATCATACCCCCAGTGCATAAGACAGACCCTTTGGCGGCCCTGTCAGATCCTCGGGGAGACTAAGGCTGCCGAAAATCATGTCAGAAGATTGATTCTTAATGAGACAAGACAACCCCGACAAGACAGGGGGCCTCCTCCTCCCCTATATAAGGCCCCTTGGGTGCTTCAAAAGGGGGATTCCACGACTAAAATATTTCCTCTTCCTCCTCTGCTTCCTGTGCCCCCATTTTAGGTCCGACTCCAACACAACCTTGTCTGCTAGCCTTTGATCCTGATCCCGACTCACACGCCACCGCAACTCGTCCGTCTGACTGGGTAATCTCTGTCCGATCAAATCATCTGTGTGAGAGCCCTCTCCACTTGTCGACAGGATCAAATTTAGCGCCGTCTGTGGGAATTTCCTACCTGATCGAAAGACGAAGATGGGCGACTCCAACAAGGTGATAATTACACTCTCACAAGAAGACTTCGAGTTGCTGGTGGCCGCTAAAGCTCAAAAGTTAGCAGCCGAACAGAGGACTGACTGCCACCCAACTCAGGAAGGTCCCTCCGAGGCGGCTGCTCGTGTTGGCACAGAAGACAAGGCTCGCCCGGGTGGTAGTCCCTACTTCCCCCAAGCGCTCTTCGGCCCGGCGGGGGGTGCGGGATAGTCCGACCCGCTGGAAGTCTCTTCCATCCAGGCAAGGCTCAACAAAGGGAAGGCCCCGGTTATCCAAACTCCAACTGATCGAACCAGATTCCCCTTCTCTAGCCAAGTCCTTCAAGAGCCAGTCCCCAAGCACTTCTGACTCCTATCATTTCCAGAATATGGAGGAGTCACGGATCCGGAAGAACACCTGATGAAGTTTGAGAATGCAGCGTTGCTACATCAATACACGGATGGCATCAAGTGTCGAGCGTTCCTGACCACCCTGGCAGGGCCCGCTCAGCGCTGGTTCGACAAACTCCCGGAAGGGTCTGTGCGAGAGTTTGCTGACTTCAAGAGGCTCTTCTTACAACATTTTGCAAGCAACAAGAGACACCATAAGATGAGTCTTAACCTATTGGCCTTAAAACAGAACCCTAACGAGTCCTTACGAGCTTATATCAAAAGATTCAACTAGGTCGCGCTAGATGTGCCCACTGCTACCTCGGAAGTGCTGATTAGCGTCTTCGCCCAGGGCTTGCAAGAAGGAGAGCTCTTTAGATTGCTGATCTGAAAACCCCCGAAGGACTTCGAGAGTCTCATAGGCAATGCCGCTAAATACGTGGATGTGGAGGAGGCACAATCTTCTCCGCGACGACAGGTTGGGCCCTTACCCGTAGTTCCCCATAGTCAGAAGACAACACCTCCCGGGGGACCTCTCCGCAGTCCCCGAGCCATGGGGTAGCGAGCCGGAGCCGAGCATGGTATAGTCTAGCAAGTGGCTAAGGGGTGCCTTCCTAACCGGTGGCAGCCTTATTGTTCTTTCCACCACAGTCGTACTCACAGTACCCAGGATTACTAGCAAGTCGGGCGAGGGCAAGCTCGCCCTGGCTGAGGAACTCCCCGAGGAGCCCCTCAGGGAGGAGCTCGAGGTCGAGGAAGGGCACAACCAGAAAGACGAGATACAGATACCCAGGCGGCCACCCCCGCAACACGACAGCTGTTCTAGACACCTAACTCCCTCGAGAAAGAAGTGAACGAGGAGCAGGCAAACCAGCAGAATGCAGTGCAATGTTCAGTCAATGTTATCTCGGGTGGCCTCACTTATGGAGACTCCAACCGAGCTCGAAAGTCCCAAGTTAGGAGCCTGGAGATTCACTAGGTGGGGACGAGCTCCGTACAGGCCAGGGGACCCTTGATCAGTTATGGTCCGCATGATCTACAAGGTGTAGAAGTTCCACATGATGATGCTCTAGTCATCACTGCAGTCATAGCAAATTATCAGATCCACCGAACTATTGTGGACACTAGTAGTTCAATTAATATTTTGTACAAGAAGGCATTCGAGCAGTTACAGATCGAAACCAGTGGGTTGCAGCCTGTGGCCACACCCCTCTTTGGGTTCACAGGAAATGAGGTCCAACCGGTCGGCCAAATCAAGTTGGCCATTTCACTCGAAGAAGAGTCTCTAAAGAGGACCCGATGGTCAACCTTCTTGATAGTGACGCGCCATCTTCTTACAATGTCATTCTGGGCAGACCCCGCACTCAATGAATTCAGAGCAGTAGCATCCACTTTCTACCTAAAGGTGAAGTTTCCAGTTGGCGATCAGGTGGGAGAAGTAAGAGGTGACCAGAAGGTAGCACGTCGATGCTACGTCGACGATGTCCGAACGGAAGTGCGGAAGGCATTCCGAGGCCCACCAGCCAGTTGTAACATAGTACAATAATCTCCTTGGGCTGAACTGAGAGAGCAGAGGGAGGAGGTTCAGCTCCTTCCCGACCGAGAAGAAACAAAAGTGAAGATAGCACTGAGCTGGAGCCTGACCTCAAACAACGATTGGTGAAGTGCCTAGCCGAGAATCAAGACATGTTCGCATGATCGGCCTGAGATCTGAAAGGCGTCCGGTCGGAAGTCATGAAGCACAAGTTGCATGTCTACCCCGACGCCAGGTCGGTGATGCAGCGGAAGAGGGACTTCAGTCCCGAACAAAATAAGATAATTCAGGTCGAGGTGGATAGACTCTTGGAGGCGGGACACATTCGAGAAGTCTAGTTCCCAGCCTGGCTGGCCAATGTGGTGCTGGTGTCCAAGCCGGAGAATAAATGGAGAGTCTGTATAGACTTCAGAGACCTCAACAGAGCCTGTCCCAAAGGCTGTTATCCACTCCCTCTGATCGACCAGATGGTGGACTCTACAGCTGGGAGTGAACTTATCTGCATGCTGGATGCCTACCAAGGGTACCACCAAGTGCCACTATCCCCTAATGATCAGGAAAAGGTCAGTTTCATCACGTCCGAGGGAACTTATTGTTACACAGTCATGTCGTTTGGACTGAAGAACGTGGGGGCTACATATCACGGCTGATAAACAAAGTGTTTAAGGAACAGCTGGGAAGGAACATTGAGGTATATGTGGATGACATCCTCATCAAGTCTCTCCGGGCGGCGGACCTGATAGCACATGTGGAAGAGACCTGCTGCACCCTGAGGCGATTAAAAGACTTATGTAAATAGTGAACGGTTGCAGAATTATGTAACCTGCTGCACCCTGAGACGATTAAGAGACCTCATCAAGTCTCTCCCAACTGGTGACTCAGCAGCTAGCTGGATAGTTTGAAGTAAATAGTGACCGGTTGCAGACTTATGTAAATGCCTATAAGCGATTAAAAGTTGAATTTCAAGAAGTTCAGATACTCCAGATTCCTCGAGAAGACAACCTCAAAGCTGATGAGCTGGCTAAGTTAGCTAGCGCCATCACTCCGTGGGTCTTCGCTCAGCCCTTACCTTAGACCATGCTAGTAGCTCAGGTCGAGAGGGAGATAGAAATGTAAGTGGATGGCGACTGGAGAGCTCCACTCGTAGCTTATTTGCAGAACGGGACTCTCCCGACTCATCCTAAGCAAGCTCGCTTGTTGAAGAAGCGGGCAGCCCGATTCGCCTTGGTGGGGGATGTCTTATACAAGTGAGCCTTCTCTCGCCCGCTACTTAAGTGCTTAGGAGAAGAGGATGCAGATTATGTACTAAGAGAAATACATTTGGGATCTTGTGGAAGCCATCCGGGAGGTCGATCAATGGCTCGGAAGGTACTACTAGCAGGATTCTTCTGGCCAACAATTCAAAAGGATGCAGATCAGATGGTCACCTCCTGCCTTTCCTACCAGAAGCACCAAAGCATCTCTCATCGGCCAGTCGAGGTTTTGAGGATGTCCACTGTGTCGTGCCCTTTTGATCAGTGGGGCATGGATATAGTATGGCATTTCCCCATTGCAGCCGCTCAAAAGAAATTCCTATTAGTAGCGATGGATTATTTCTCTAAGTGGGTGGAAGCAGAGGCTCTGGCTCGGATCACCTAGCAGGCAGTCATCAAATTCTTATGGTAGAATATTCTATGCCGGTATGGGATACCTCATAAGTAGGTTTCAGACAATGGTCGGCAATTCCAAGGCTGGAAGATCTAGGAATGGTACACAACCTATGGAATCAAGCAAGCATTCACCTCGGTGGCTTATCCCCAGAGCAACGGTCAAGCAGAGGTCGCCAATCGGGAAATCATGCGGGGCCTCAAGACCAAGCTGGATCACGTGGGCGGTACATGGGTTGATGAGTTTCCTAGTGTCTTATAGTCTCTACGAACCACCCCTAAAGAAAACTCAGGTTGTACGCCTTTTCAGCTGGTGTACGGAAGTGAAGCGGTAGTCCCGATGGAAGTAGGGTGTGAATCTGATTGAAGGCACCTGTATGGAGAAGATAATGCAGAGAAGAGGCGCCTGGAACTGGATTTGATCGAGGAGATCCGAGATCGAGTAGTAGTCTGAATGATTGCTTACCGACAAAGGATGCAATGAAGGTACAATCAGAAGGTCATACCCAGGAGTTTCCAAATTGGCGACCGTGTTTGGAAGAGAGTCAAACCAGTCGGGGAGGTGAGTAAGCTGGAGCCCCATTGGGGTGGACCCTTCTTGGTGGTCAGGAAGCTAGGGTCGGGAGCATACTACCTGCAAGACGCTCAAGGAAAAAGGCTGGGGAGACCCTGGAGTGTCGTACATCTCAAACTGTATCATGAGTAGAACTTGGGCCACCCTTGTAATAACATTAGTTGTAAATATGATAGTGATCCAGTCAGCCACGGCTCGGCGTCCAGACTCTCACTCAAGCAAGTTATAAGTGGGCTTGCGCCCACGCACCCGCCGAGCTCGGTGCCAGTCGAGCGTGGCTGTCCACACTCGGTCGGGCAACCCGAGCGACGTCCAGACTCTCGCTTAAGCGAGTTATAAGTGGGCTTGCTCCCACGCACCCGCTGACCTCGGTGTCGGTCGGGCGTGGTTGTCCACACTCGGTCGGGCAAGTCGAGCGGCGTTAGACTCTCGCTCGGGTGAGTTATAAGTGGGCTTGCTCCCACGCACCCACTGACCTCGGTGCCAGTTAAGCGTGGCTATTCACGCTCGGTCGGGCAAGCCGAGCAGCGTCCAGACTCTCGCTCAGTCGAGTTATAAGTGGGCTTGCTCCCACACACCCGCAGACCTCGGTGCCGGTCGGGCGTGGCTATCCACGCTCGGTCGGGCAAGCTGAGCGGCGTCCAAACTCGCTCAGGTGAATTATAAGTGGGCATGCTCCCACGCACCCGCCGGCCTTGGTGCCGGTCGGGCGTGGCTGTACACGCTCGATCGGGCAAGCCGAGCAGCGTCTAGAATCTTGCTTAGGCGAGTTATAAGTGGGCTTGCTCCCACGCACCCGCTAACCTCGGTGCGGGTCGGGCGTGGCTATCCACGCTCTGTCAGGCAAGCCGAGTGGTGTCCAGACTCTCGCTCAGGCGAGTTATAAGTGGGCTTGCTCCCACGCACCTGCCGACCTCGGTGCCGGTCGAACATGGCTGTCAACGCTCGGTCGGGCAAGCCGAGCGGTGCCCGAACTCTCGCTCAGGAGAGTTGTAAGTGGGCTTGCTGCCATGCACCCTCCGACCTCGGTGTCAGTCAGGCATGGCTGTCCACGCTCGATCGGGCAAGCCGACGGCGTCCAGACTCTTGCTCAAGCGAGTTATAAGTGGGCTTGCTCCCACGCACCCGCTGACCTCGGTGCCGGTCGGGAGTGGTTGTCCACGCTCGATCAGGCAAGCCAAGCGGCGTTCGACTCTCTCTTAGGCGAGTTATAAGTGGGCTTTCTCCCACACACCGCCAACCTCAGTGTCGGTCGGGCGTGGTTGTCCATGCTTAGTCGGGCAAGCCGAGCGGCGTCCAAACTCTCGCTCAGGCGAGTTATAAGTGGGCTTGCTCCCACGCACCCGCTGACCTCGGTGCCGGTCGGGCGTGGCTGTCCACGTTCGGTCGGGCAAGCCGAGCGGCGTCCAGACTCTCGTTCAGGTGAGTTATAAGTGGGCTTGCTCCCACGCACTCGCCGGCCCCAGTGTCGGTCGGGCATGGCTATCTTTGCCCGGTCAATGCAACTGAAAGACAGTGGGACCCGACTCACTGAATTGCGAAAAAGCCTAGTGAAAGTCGGATAATTGAGCAAGAGTCTTAGCTAGCTCGAGCAAAGGGGGAAAGCGATTGATCCCGAACGAGGATCTTAGCTAGCCCGAATGATTGATCTCGAGCGAACTTGTGTCCTAGGGGGCACAAGCAATCTTTATTCATAGTGACCGTCAGGCCTTAGCCATGGATGGGCTAGACCCCGAGGGTTTGCTGGTGGACGAGCCGAGTGAGGGCCTCTGGATATCAGAGTCGGCTAGTTGATATGGCTAACCGAGTGACCCAACGCTCATGGCTGACCGTCCAAAAGACTTAAATTGACTTATGAGTTGTGTTTATAGCAAGCCCGAGCCCGAAGGAATGTTGACAAGCTAGGGACCGACTAAAAGGGTAACACTAATGTCCTTCTAAGGAAGTAACAGAGTAGCAGAGCAAAAATACATCAACACAAGAGAAGTGAAAAAGGAACTTCACATTATGATAAGGCCCGAGGCCATTAAAGCGATTACAGGCCCATCCGGTCGAGTTAAAAAAGAAAGTAAATTACATTTTAAGTAAAAGGAGGGAAGGCATCTTCTAGGACGAGCTCCTGCACCTGAGTCAGCTTCATCGTGTTGGGAGGCAGATCTTCAGGGATGTGCCCGCCCTCCTTCAGTTGATGCAAAGTGCTCTCAATGTCATACTTAAACATGTTGGCTGTCCGGCGAGCCAATTGTCCGCAGAAAGGCTCTGATTGAAGGTATGCAAATCGATGTGCTTCCAGCCGAGCCGACTCTCCCTCCTTGTAGGATGCCAGTTTGCCGTTCAACTGATTGATCTCGGCGTCCCATTCGGTTAGCTCCGCGTCCCGAGCAACCAGCTGAGCCTCCAAGGCCTTGAAGGCCTCCTCCTTAGCCGCCAGCTCCATCTCCTTATTTGTCAAGGCCATCTGTGTCGAATGGTGGGCAGCTGCTGACTCCTTCAACTGTACCATTAAGGTCTTAGCCTCGGCGGTCTTCTTATCCAAATCTGAGCGGCTTGGGCTTGTCGAGTTTGGATCGTTTTCTTGTGAGCCTCCACATTCTCCAGGCGGAGTTGCAGTTGGTCAATGTCTCGGGAGGCTGCTACCAGGGTGGCACGCTCTTCCTCCACTCGAGCGTCAGCCTCTTCCAGCTATGCCTTCAGAAAGGCAATTTCGGAGCGAAGGACTACCATGACCTCCTCACCGGGGGGAGGGTGACGTGGCCTAGCTGGGTTTCCAACTCTTGCACCCTCTGTTCGATCGCCTGGCGCTCCCTGGTGTTGCGAACCAGGGACTGGGAGATTGCCCGACAGGCCACCCAAAACTGCACAAGGACAAGCGTTAGGGGCAAAGCGAATGAATAAGTGAAGGAAGAAGATCTAACCTGGGTTGAGTCCATGAAGAAGTTGTCGGCCAAGTTAAGCGGGCTCCGGTCCTCGGTGGTTAGCACCCCTTGATCCCAGCACCGGACCAGCTGACCGTGGAGATTGATCGACTGAGGTTGGATGACCTGAGTCAGGTTGACTGCTGAGGGGAGCTGTAAGTCGATTGGAGGCTGGGGAGGAGACCGAGGCACTGAGGAAGAGGGGGTTGAGAGGTCTGGCCTTGGAGGGTCGGTCAGAGCCCCCGAACGAGGTGGCACCGAGCTGGAAGCTAGGGCCCTCGAGTGAGATGGCGCCGAGCTGGAGGCCAAGGCTCTTGTGTCGGACGGGGTGCGGCCGGGCGGAGGAGCCGTCAGATCGTGAACCTCCTCGATCAACTCCCGAGCTAGAGACACACTCGGGGAGATGGTCACTCGACGGCGTTTTCTCGTCAGTCTCTCGGAGGCTGGCTGCTCTGCCTCTGCCTCCACCGCAGGTGCCTCCATTTTCGAGTCTACCACTACGGCTTCTGTCTCCGAATCCCCCGCCAGTGGTTCCGCTCCCCAGTCGCCCCCAGCATTCTCTGATTGCTCTGAGGCCGGAGCACTATTCACCGGTGGCACTTTCCGGTTCGCCAGCTCCTCCGTCGCTCGGGCGTTCAGCTCTGCCTCATCTAGGCCGAGCTCGTAACAAGGATGGTGTTCCACATGGCTTCAGCTGCAACACAGAGAGAGTTTTAGTTAGAGCTAAAAGGTTCGAAGGAAGAGTAAGAACTTACCGAAGGTGCCAGTAGAGCAGTAGGGGTATGGCTTAGCCGGAAAATGTACAAAACGGCTTCGCTCAGCAAGTGGTCGACGTGGAAGCGAAGCCCCTCGATCTTGGAGAAAGCCAGTTGAAAGCCCGGTTCCGAGCGATAGCTCTTGGGCATATATGGCTGAGTGGGTAGGTCCTCTACCCACTCGGTAGGCCAGTTCGGAGTCGGGGTGGTATTCACAAAGAAAAAATGGGTCTTCCTACCCTTATTAGAAGAGGGGATTTTATCTAAAAAAGTCGATTTGGTTCGGGCCTGAAAGAAGAAGTTGTCCGGCTCTTGCTTTTTGGGGTAATAGAAAAAATGGAAGACCCTTGGGTCGAGAGGAATACGGTATGTAGAAAAGACAACTACGGTACCGCACAAGATCCGAACGGAGTTCGAGGCCAGTTGGGAGAGAGGTATTTGAAAATACCTACAAACTTCTTTAATGTAGGGATGAAGGGGGAATCTCAAACCGGCCAATAAGTGATATTTGAAGATGATAAAATAACCTAAGGGAGATAGATGTGGTCGGTCGCGGCGATTGGGAAGGGCTAAGTGATGGTCTTCCAGGATCTGTTAGTCCGACCGGATGGTCTCTAAATGGGTGAAGGTCAAGGTCGAGATGG
Source organism: Boesenbergia rotunda (assembly GCA_024364735.1). Lineage (NCBI taxonomy): Eukaryota > Viridiplantae > Streptophyta > Magnoliopsida > Zingiberales > Zingiberaceae > Boesenbergia > Boesenbergia rotunda. The sequence continues at coordinate 131,383 of JAGFNQ010002432.1, forward strand.
TGGTGGTAAACCACAAACCGACCGAAGAGGTTGACTCGGCCATTGGGTCGGGATCAGAAACTATAATTATGAACTCAGATGAGAGGAAAAAGAGTACCTAGGGGTCGGGCAACCGGAGGTGAAGAAATAAAGATGGTCGAGGCTCGCCGAAAACAACAGAACGTCGGGGCTCACGGTGGTCAGGCGGCGGAGGTCGGAGAGAAGAAGAAGTGAAAACAAAAGGTAAACGAGGAAGGTGAGAATGGTAGAGCCGGGCCTATTTATACTATGGTGAAACTCATAAGAGCCGTTGGATGCGCGGGGTAAAAAAGGTCGAATTAGATCCCGACCATCGGTTTCCCACTCTTACCGATGCTTCGAGACCCTCACCTTGGCGCCACACGAGTCTAACAAGTGACGCATCGTTGTCAGGGAGCTCCAGTCGAGGTAGGACGCATGGCAAGGGCGTTAAATGTTGATGTGACTAAGGATTCAGCCCATAACGATTGAGATTTGGGGGCCATAACGGGCTCAAGGACCGAGAATGATCAGAAGGTCCAACCGGGCGGATACCCTAGTTAGTCAGACTCATTACCTCCTTCGACTAGACTTGAAGGGGAGGCTTGTGATCCAGTCGGGAGTTAAGCCGACCCGATAAGAATCTCGGTCGAGCAAAGACGGTTGAGCGCACAAGGGGTCCACCTAGCCTGATGGATGCACTCGAGGATACATGGATCTGGTTCGTTCGACGATAGCCGGTCGAATATGCCCGGTCGGCTGAACCCGATCGAGAGGCTTCAGTTGGGCAGATAGAGAACACGCCTCCCGTTTGAAAAGGTGTAGGCGAGTTCTGGGTGGACCATCCCGGACAGGCATTCCCGACCAAACGAACCAATCAACATGCCAAATAAAATCACTCACCCCCTCTTTGAATGACTCACGATCTGTATCCAGCTGTCTAGTCGGACATACCCAACCGGCCGATCAGACATACCTGACTGGCCGGTCAAACTGGCTGGTACCAGGAATGACTGAACCCGCTCAGGCCACTCGCTCAGCCAAGAGCCGGTTGACAGCCGAGTGATCGAACCTCACTGAGTGACTACTCCCGGTCGGTCGGCCAATCCGTATGGAGTCATAGTCACCGCGCCTAGTAAGATAAGCCAAGGTGGCCCCACTGTCTCAGTACTTTAATTATGATCAGACTTTTAAGATCTTCCATATCCTCTCATTATGAGGAAAAGACATCTACCATAATCATACCCCCCCAGTGCATAAGACAGACCCTTTGGCGGCCCTGTCAGATCCTCGGGGAGACTAAGGCTGCTAGGAAATCGTGTCAGAAGATTGATTCATAATGAGACAAAACAACCCCGACAAGACAGGGGGTCTCCTCCTCCCCTATATAAGGCCCCTTGGGTGCTTCAAAAGGGGGATTCCACGAATGAAATATTTCCTCTTCCTCCTCTGCTTCCTGTGCCCCCATTTTGGGTCCAACTCCGACTCAACCCTATCCTGCTAGCCTTTGATCTCAACACCGGCTCACACGCCGCCGCAACTCGTTCGTCTGACCGAGTCATCTCTGTCCAATCAAATCATCTGAGTGATCGTCCTCTCCATTTATCAACAGGATCAATTCTCCTATAACAAGGATTTGAAATTCAAGCTGTACATGGTAATCGAATCGCTCATGATATTCATCGTTTGTTAAGATACTTTTGGAATTTATCCTATTGACCAATAAAATATTTATATGAAATCGAATTAATTATATCTAAAATTAATCCTTTAAAAAAATTAGATACCATTACTCAACACGAAAAAGATCAGTGAAATCTTACCTTCTCGATCACTAATTCTGCATATTCTAAATATCGACATATTTACGGTCTCAATGTTAGAGAACCTACATAAATATAATATCATCGGAGATATTAATTAAAATTTTTAAGGATTTAAAATCAAATCTCATTTCATTACTTTTCAAAAGTTTAGATATGGAATTATATTGCATTGACATACGGCCTTTGACGGAGTAATATAAACAACACTAGTAATATCATTTTATGTGGTTTAAAATTTTATTTCTACTTTATCACCTATTAATTCATTGGGTGAATCACTGCTAAAGTTCATTAATAAAAGGTCTCATTTATCAGAGATATAGAAAACATCGTGCGTTGTCATCCGAGAATGATGTGATGGTAAACAATAGAATGAGATAACTATATAACGAGGGTTTAATTTTTTTACAGGGCATATTAAACGCCTGTAATACTTGAATTATTCATGACGTTGAACCGCTACATTAGAATCACTTACGATTCTAGGATTTATCTGGTGGCTAGTCTCTAGAGTCGGATCGTCCTATTAGGATGTATATTAAAATTAATTTTTTATGAACATCTGTATTTTCAAGAGAATCACATGATCATTATTTACATTTTATATTTACTATATGTGTGCATATTATCTGATACTTTATATTGTAGATAACATGGTGTGTGGTGTCACATAGAAGATCATGTTATCAGTCTCTTGTAGAGTATAAGTAGAGGCTCACAACCGAGATGGATTTAGACAAACCATCGTGATCCTGTTGCGAAGTGAGTAAGACGCCCTTACAGCTGAGTGAGTCTCCGGTAAGGGCGAGGTCGCTGGTGTGGCGTGATGAGCTGGATCGCTTCCAACCTGCGAGGCAGAGACCGTTAGAACCCGCCGGGAAAAGTCCCGGCCAGACACACCGACGGTCAAGTCAGTACACGACGGTGGCGATGGAAGGCAATAGAACAGTATGAAAATTGCACTATCGCGCGTACCTGGGGAAGTGTGAAGTGAGAGGTATATGTAGCCGGGGAAGCTGACAGGTTCTGCCCGCCTACCACTTGTCGTCGCATAGAGAGGGCAGGGTAATGCATGCCCAGGGGTGGCAGGGTAAAGTGGCACATGCTGTATTAAGGAAAGGAGCACTGTCAACTTAAGGGTTGGCGTCGTTGGACGCCGCTCGACCTGTCACCGAAGTATGTGGTCGGGGTACGGGGGACAAGGTGTAGCAGGCGGATCAGTACCTCGGTGAGATATCCGCCACTGGGGATCAGGATGACCAAGGTCCTGCGCCGACCCCGTACAACTGCTGGTAGTCCAGTGTCAGGGAGTGGTTGTGCCGACTGGGGCACTGAGTAACGAGGCCGACTGAGGGCCTATGAGGGTGCCGACTGGGGCACTGAGTAACGAGGTCGGCTGAGGGCCTATGAGGGTGCCGACTGGGGCACTGAGTAACGAGGCCGGCTGAGAGCCTATGAGGGTGCCGACTGGGGCACTGAATAACGAGGCGGCTGAGAGCCTATGAGGGTGCCGAAGCCAGCTGAGAGCCTATGAGGGTGCCGACTGGGGCACTGAGTAACATCTCCTTCGGCTCGGGCTCATTCCCGGAACGTGGGCCGCCACGCGTCAGCAGGAAGCCGAGCCTTGATGAATCTTAAACCATTTGACTTAGGGGAGGATTATGTGGGTTGCGACACTGAAACCCAGGAGGCCTCAGCCCGCTGGCCTCCTATCTAACGGGGTCGTTCAGCTCACTAACCACCTCCCTTCTGGCTAGGCGCCAGGCTGCCGCGCCAGATCACACGTAAGCTGGCCCGGATCATAAGCATCTCCCTCAAGTCTAGTCGAAGGAGGCACGCAGTCCGACTGACTGGACCTCAAATCTGGTCCGAGCCTGGCGCGCCCCTTGGAAGGGCAGGCTGTCATTTACTGCGAATATTCTAAAGCACCCGTATTCCGTCATCTCGAGTATTGCCCGATTCTGATCAGACAGCCTTGGTTGGGTCGCATGCTTCTCCCAGTCGATCATTGGACGACTAGCGCTTCTCGCCCACTTCCATAAATGAAACCTCTCGCCCTCTTGTTCTTCTTCACACGTTCGAAATTGCCCGCTGTCCTCCGCCGCTTTGAGTGCCACTAGGGTTGCGACGGCTGCCTCGTCTCGACCTTTCTACGACGACTTCTTTCCACCGGTTAGATCCTCACCTCTTCCTTCTCCAATGGCCTCCTCCTCTTCATCTCCACCCCCTTCTTGGCCTTAGTATTCTACTATGATAACCACCCTCACTGCCCATGACCTGGCCCAAATACAGTCGGACTTCTTAATCCCTGCCGACCACCACCTACTCTTGCCTAAATCACAATAGCGCCCGACTTCTGCCCCCTTGGGCTACATTGCCTTGTCTCGGGATCATTTTCAAGCTGGCCTCCGTTTCCCCGTCCATCCTTTCATTGCCGCCGTCTGCGACTACTTCCAGATTCCTCTATCTCAGCTAGCCCCCAATGTCATTCGTCTAATATGTGGCTCGGCCATCGTTTTCTCACTTCTCTGGATTCCTCTAGTACCGGAGAACTTCCATTATTTCTTTTACCCCAAACAACAAGAAGTGGGTGACTTCTTCTTCCAGGCCCGAGCCAAGGCTTCCTTCCTCCTGAACCTGCCTACTTCACACAAGGGCTGGAAGGAACGGTACTTCTTCATCGGGCCCATCCCCTCCCCGGGCTGGCCTACCACTTGGGTCGAGGGACTTCCCTTTTCCGAGACTCTCCCTAGACATTATCGCACTTCTGCTGCCTACCTGAATGTCACCGCCGAACTGGAGGACAGGCATTTCCACGGCGGACTTCTGCTAAAGGAGGGGATTCTTTCCACCTTCAATCTTAGCCCGATCCCCACCCCTTCTCTATTTGACGCTGGTAAGTCTCCCGGTGTCTGTCAGGTATATCTCTCGGTCATGCATGAACGCATTTTGCTTTCATAGTTTCCCTACTGCTGTCCACGGCCGTGAAGGGAGGATTCAGGCTAGAGGGCTGAGCTACAGACTCAGATTGCCTCTATGTGGGCGGCTAAAGAGGTACTGTAGCAGAGGTCGCCCCGGCCAACCGACCCCGACTGTCCAGGGGTCGATCCTCACTGCTTCCGAGACTGCTCCGTTCGCAACTGTCCCACCGCGCCTTCCTTCCAAATGCCGATGAGCATCCTCCCCGGCAGGGGGTTCATCCCTCCCTTCTTCCAGCAAACGTCTGGAGAAGAAGAAGAAAAAAAAGAGAGTAGCTCCTGAGCCAGAAACCCGCTCTGCTGCTTTGGCCATTTTCCCTACGTGGCCCCCGCTGTTGACTCCCCGGCCGCCATTCCCGGTAGAGACTCCACAGTTCGCCTACCAGCAATTGCCTCTGCCATGGCCCCTATCCCCGATGCTGCGGCCGATACTTCCGTCACCACACCGCCGGCCAACCCTTCTGCCCTCTCTAACACTTCCGACACCTTGATGTCTGCCCGCTCAGGAACCCCTTCTGCTGAGGTCCGAATGAGGACCTGATGATGCACCTCTTGGTGCCCTCTCGGGCAGACCATCGCCTAAAGCTGCCTCTTGGCGAGCTACCCAAGCGCCGCCAGGATCTGCGCCTATATGGGTCGGTAGCCGATCGCTATGCCCAAGGGTTCGAGGAGTCCTACTTTCGGGGATCTTGCAACAAAGCCGATGCCTTCTTCCTTAAGGCCACTCAGGTACGTACAGACGATCCAGGTCTCTCGCTGCACCTTTCATTTCTAACTCCTAAGAACGGTGTTCTTTCTGCAGTTCGTAGGAGACTGCCACGGTGTCATTGCTCAACTCGGGATACCCCCGCGTTGACTGAACGAAATGGTCGTTCATTGACCATTCATAACACCGTGAGTCGCAGGCTTCGGGTGGTTTTTTCGGGTCGCCCGTCTTCCGTTTGAACACGACTTAGGGGGTACCTAAGTCCGCGAGATATTTAAGGAATGCGGCTTGCCTTAGAACATCGGAAACTTTGCCCGCTCGGCAAATTAACCAGTATAGCCATGTGGGATGCCTTGCTCCAGGCCAAAGACCTAGCCGAGCGATGAACATGCTTTGTTAAAAGGTGGAAGCTCAGCCACTGATTCAGGCCGATTCTCAGGAGCGTGGGACGTCACGCGTTCGATCGGAGATACTGAACCAGGTGGGGCGTGGAAACCGATCCACTCATAACATGCTGGCGGAGCAAGAGTTTGCGCACACAGTCGGGCAGGACTCAGGGAGCGTGGGACGCCACGCGTCGTACTGAGCAGCCGAGCTGCGGGAAAGCATACACGGTCAGGCAGGCTGAGCCGCGAGATAATAGCGCACACAGTCGGGCAGGACTCAGGGAGCATGGGACGCCACGTCTCTTACTGAGCAGCCGAGCTGGGGGAAAGCACACACGGTCAGGCAGGCTGAGCCGCGGGATAATTGCGCACACAGTCGGGCAGGACTCAGGGAGCGTGGGACGCCACGCGTCTTACTGAGCAGCCGAACTGCGGGAAAGCACACACGGTCAGGCAGGCTGAGCTGCTGGATAATAGCGCACACAGTCGGGCAGGACTCAGGGAGAGTGGGACGCCATGCGTCTTACTAAGTAGCCGAACTGCGGGAAAGCACACACTGTCACGCAGGCTGAGCCGCGAGATAATAGCACACACAGTCGGGCAGGAATCAGGGAGCGTGGGATGCCACGCGTCTTACTGAGCAGCCGAACTGCGGGAAAGCACACACGGTTAGGCAGGCTAAGCCGCGGGATAATAGCGCACACAGTCGGGCAGGACTCAGGGAGCGTGGGACGCCACACATTTTACTGAGCAGCCGAACTGCGGGAAAGCACACACGGTTAGGCAGGCTGAGCCGCGGGATAATAGCGCACACAGTTGGGCAGGACTCAGGGAGCGTGGGACGCAACGTGTCTTACAGAGCAGCCGAACTGCGAGAAAGCACACACGATCAGGCAGGCTGAGCCACGGGATAATAGCGCACACAGTTGGACAGGACTCAGGGAATGTGGGACTCCACGCGTCTTATTGAGCAGCTGAATTGCGGGAAAGCACACACGGTCAGGTAGGCTGAGCCGCGGGATAATAACACACACAGTCGGGCAGGACTCAGGGAGCGTGGGACTCCACGCGTCTTACTGAGCAGCCGAGCTGCGGGAAAGCACACACGGTCAGGCAGGCTGATCTGCGGGATAATAGCGCACACAGTCGGGTAGGACTCAGGGAGCGTGGGACGCCACGCGTCTTACTGAGCAGCCAAACTGCGGGAAAGCACACACGGTCAGGTAGGCTAAGCCGCGGGATAATAGCGCACACTGTCGGGCAGGACTTAGGGAGCGTGGGACGCCACGCGTCTTACTGAGCAGCCGAACTACGGGAAAGCACACACGGTCAGGCAGGCTGAGCTGCGGGATAATAGCGCACACAGTCGGGCAGGACTCAGGGAGTGTGGGACGCCACGCGTCTTACTGAGCAGCCGAACTTCGGGAAAGCACACACGGTCAGGCAGGCTGAGCCGCGGGATAATAGCGCACACAGTCGGGCAAGACTCAGGGAGCGTGGGACGCCATGCGTCTTACTGAGTAGCCGAGCTGCGGGAAAGCACACAAGGTCAGGCAGGCTGAGCCGCGTGATAATAGCACACACAGTCGGGCAGGACTCAGGGAGAGTGGGATGCCACATGTCTTACTGAGCAGCCGAACTGCTGGAAAGCACACACGGTCAGGCAGGCTGAGCCTCGGGATAATAGCGCACACAGTCGGGCAGAACTCAGGGAGCGTGGGACGCCACGCATCTTACTGAGCAGCCGAGCTGCGGGAAAGCACACACGGTCAGGCAGGCTGAGCCGCGGGATAATAGCGCACACAGTCGGGCAGGACTCAGGGAGCGTAGGACGCCTCGCGTCTTACTGAGCAGCCGAGCTGCGGGAAACATAGCTCGAGAGTCTGATACATCTGCGAGTGGGGTAAGGACCATGCGCTTCCACTTGTCATATGTGTTTTACATTTACATCATCATCTTTCACTCGGCGACCCAGTAGGGCCGGAGGTGGATAGCACTCCAAGGTCGATCCAACCTTTTTTCCTTCTCATTTTCTAAGTAATAGGCTCCCGAAGAGAGCTTCTGGACAACTTTGAAGGGTCCTCCCCACTGCGGTTCCAGTTTGCTTACTTCTCCCACTGGCTTGATTCTTTTCCAGACAAGGTCGCCCACCTGAAAGGCTCTGGGCAGCACCCTTTGATCGTACCTCTGCTTCATCTTCTGCCTATACGCGAACATCCGCACCGCTGATCGGTCTCGGATTTCGTTGACTAGGTCCAACTCCAAACGTCGTCTTTCCGGATTATCGTCATCGTATGCTGCCCTTAGATCTGATTCACACCCGACTTCAATCGGGATCACTGCTTCGGTTCCATAAACCAGCTGGAAAGGCGTGCATCCGGTTGTTTCTTTGATAGTGGTTCTCAAGGCCCATAGGATGCTTGGGAGCTCGTCCACCCAGGTTCCGCCAACGTGGTCGAGCTTAGTCTTCAACCCTCTGAGAATCTCTCGATTGGCCACTTCTGCCTGGCCATTACTCTGAGAGTAGGCTACAGAAGTAAAAGCCTGCTTGATACCGTATCTAGCGCACCATTCTCGTATCTTCCTGCCCTGGAACTGTCTCCCATTATCTGAGACAAGCTTATGTGGGATTCCATACCGGCACAGTATGTCTCGCCACAAGAACTTCATTACCGCCTGCTCGGTGATGCGCGACAGAGCCTCCGCCTCTATCCACTTGGAAAAGTAATCGACCGCGACCAGCAAGTATTTCTTCTGAGCGGCGGCAGTCGGGAATGGCCCCACGATGTCCATGCCCCACTGGTCAAAAGGGCAAGAGACTATTGACGCCTTCATGGCTTCCGTGGGTCGGTGCGGTAGGTACTGGTGCTTCTGGCAGGATAAACATTTGGCAACCAGCTCGTTGGCATCCTTCTGCAGGGTGGGCCAATAATATCCTGACATTATCGCCTTCCGAGCCGTCGCGCGAGCACCAGCATGATGTCCACAGATCCCCAGATGAATTTCCCTCAAGACATAATCAGCATCTTCTTCGTTCATGCACTTGAGGAGAGGTCGAGAAAACGATCTCTTGTAAAGGGCGTCACCGACTATGGTAAATCTGGACGCATGCTTCTTGAGCCACCGAGCCTCCTCACGGTTGGTCGATAAGGTTCCCCGGGTGAGGTAGGTGATGATCGGGATTCGCCAGTCGGCTTCCAACTCCAGGTCAGCCTATCTTTCTATCTGCATGACTAGCAGCGCTGGGCCGCCAGCCTGAGGAAGCACCCATGAGCCGACGGAACTAGCCAGCTTAGCTAACTCATCCGCCTTGAAGTTCTCTTCCCGGGGGATCTTTCCCACTTGTACCTCTTTGAATTCAGCCTTAAGCTTCTCATAAGCTTCTATGAAAGCCTGCAGCCGATCACTGTTGACCTCGAACTTTCCAGCCACTTGCTGCGTAACTAGTTGAGAATCTGAGTAGAGCATTACTCGGGCCGCCCCTACATGCTTGGCGGCCTGCAATCCAGCTATGAGGGTCTCGTACTCGGCCTCATTATTGGTGGCTTTATACTCCAATCGCACGGACAGGTGCATTTTTTCTCCGCTAGGGGAGACCAGCAAAACACCAATCCCACTCCTCGACCGAGCGGATGAACCATCCACATATATCTGCCATGCTTCTTCAATCTCGTCCGAATGCAGCTCACTTAAGAAGTTCGCCAAAGCTTGAGCCTTGACAGCTGGTCGGGGTTGATATTGAATGCCATATTCACTCAGCTCGGTAGTCCACTTGATCAGTCGCCCCGACGCTTCAGGGTTTGAGGCTACTCGGCCCAGGTTACTGTTTGTCAAAACCATGATAGGGTGTGCCAGGAAATAGGGACGAAGCCTCCGGGCACCCAACAACAGCACATACATCAACCTTTCGAGTGTCGTGTAGTGGCACTCGGCTCCCTTTCATAAATGAGTGAAGAAGTACACTTGTTGCTGTTCAGCCGCTTCCTGTTTAACCAAAACTAGGCTGACCGAGTCAGCCGAGGCGGCCAAATACACATAGAGAGTTTCCCCGACTTCCGGTTTTGCCAACACAGGCAGTTCAGCAAGGTAAGCCTTCAGGTCTTCTAATGCCTTGTCGCAGTTAGCATCCCATTGGAACTTGGTGGCTTTGCGGAGGGTTTTGAAGAAAGGCAACCCTCGCTCTCCGATCGGGAGATAAATCGAGATAGGGTCGTGATGCGCCCTGCAAGCCGCTGAGCCTCTCGTAATTCTGGGTGGGGGCATATCCAGCAGGGCCCTGACCTTCCTCGGGTTAGCTTCTATGCCCGCTCAGTCACAATGTAGCCTAGGAACTTCCCCTTCGGAGCACCAAAAAGGCACTTAGCGGGTTCAGCTTGAGCCCATACCTTCGCAGCGTCTGGCAGGTTTCCTCGACGTCTGCCACCAAGTCTTCAGCTCGGGCAGACTTGATGAGGATGTCATCAACATATACCTCTACGTTTCTCCCTATCTGGGACCGAAAAACTTTATTCATCATCCGCTGGTAGGTGGCTCCAGCGTTCTTCAATCCGAACGGCATAACGGTGTAGCAGTACGTGCCGCCCGCCGTGATAAAGCTAACCTTTTCTTGGTCCTCGGTGGCCAGGGGTACTTGATGATACCCCTGGTAGGCGTCCAACATGGAGATGAACTCGCTGCCTACTGTCGAGTCCACCATCTAATCAATCCGGGGCAAAGGGTAGCAATCTTTCGGGCAGGCCTTGTTGAGATCCCGAAAGTCGATGCAGATTCGCCATTTGTTGTCTGGCTTAGGCACTAGCACCACGTTGGCCAGCCAAGACGGGAACTGCACCTCCCTGATGTGCCCTGCCTCCGTTAACCTCTCAATCTCCGCCCTGATCGCCTTGTTCTGCTCGGTACTAAAGTCTCGCTTCCTTTGCTTCACGGGCCGAGCGTGGGAGTAGACGTGGAGGTGGTGTTCTGTAACCTCCGGCCGGACGCCTCTCAGCTCCTTGACGGACCAGGCGAAGACATCTTGGTTGCGAGCCAAGCACTCCAGCAGGGGCTCCTTCAGCTCTTCTGGCAATCCTGCGGCGATCTTGACTCGGGATTCCTCCCGGTCGGGGAGGAGCTGCACCTCCTCTTTGTCTTCATGCAACTCAGACCAAGGGGAGGCTTGGACCATGTTGCAATCGGAGAAGGGACGTGGGGCCTTGCGACTTTCTACGTGAACGTCGTCCACGTAGCACCTCCGGGCTACTCTCTGGTCACCCTTGACCTCTCCCACCTGATCCCCGACTGGGAATTTGACCTTCAGGTAGAAGGTGGAGGCGACGACCCGGAACTCATTGAGGGCGGGTCGGCCCAGAATGGCGTTGTAGGACGAAGGGGCGTCCACCACCAGAAAGGTGGACCACCGAGTCCTCTTCAATGGCTCTTCGCCCAGGGATATGGCCAACCGAATTTGGCCAATGGGCTGTACCGGGTTCCCCAAGAAGCCAAACAACGGGGTCGCCATTAGCTCCAACTGGGACTTTTCAATCTGGAGCTGGTCAAATGCTCTCCTGTAGAGTATGTTGACCGAGCTGCCTGTGTCCACGATGGTGCGGTGGACTTAATAATTGGCGATGACGGCGGTGATAACCAGCGCATCATCGTGGGGTACTTCTAACCCCTGAAGATCTTGGGGCCCGAAGCTGATTTGTGGCCCCTCTGCCTGGGCCAGACTAGTGCCGACTTGATGGATCTCCAATCGGCATACTTGGGCCTTCTGGGCCCGATGGGAGTCCCCTCCCGTCGGGCCGCCCGAGATGACGTGCACGCCGCCTCGGATGACATTCTGTTGATTGGCCCGCTCTTCCTCCGTTTCCTCTTCCACCGCTCGGTTCCCTTGAGGGAATAGATTTCGAGCAGCCGGAGTGCTTTCTTGCAATTCCTCGGCCATCGGTCGGCGTTCGGGCCGCCTTGGCCTGCCCCCCGTCCGGGAGGTGTTTTCGCCCTCGTCCTCTGGGGGCCTGAGCCCGACCTCGGCCGGCTTGTCGGCACTCCTCGGTAGCATGCCCGTGACTCTGGTGGAAGCTACAGTATGGCCTCCATCGGGCGGGGAAGCATCCCTGGGCCACCTGCTGCACGTGGCGTCTTTCCATGCCCGCATGCTCGGCGGGGCCCCTCGGGCTACGAATGGGTCCCCCCGAGGGTCTGACACCGTGAGCAGGAGGAGGAGGCGCCGGGGCCACCGACTCCTTGCGCCGAGCCGCTTGCGCTTCTTCGACGTTAATATATTTGTCAGCCTTGCCCAGAAGACTGTCGAAGTCCTTCGGGGGCTTCCTGATCAGCGAGTGAAAAAACTCTCCCTCCTGCAGACCCTGGGAGAACGCGCTGACCATAACTTCCTGAGTGGCAGTTGGCACATCCATCGCCAACTCGTTGAACCTTCGGATGTAAGACTTAAGGGTTTCCTTCGGCCCTTGTTTCAGGGCGAACAGGTTGAGACTCGTTTTGTGGTACCGCCGGCTGCTAGCGAAGTGCTGCAGGAACACCCTCTTGAATTTTTCAAAGCTCGTGACCGACCCGTCGGGGAGTCGGTCGAACCACCTCTGGGCTGCGCCAGAAAGCGTGGTCAGGAAGGCTCGGCACTTAACACCTTCCGGATATTGTTGAAGCATAGCAGCACTCTCAAACTTCATCAGGTGCTCCTCTGGATCCGTGATCCCCACGTACTCGGGGACGGTGAAGAAACGAAGGTGACGAGGCACGGGATCCTCCAAGATCCAGGGAGCGAAAGCACTATGTACCGGCGTGGTCGAAGCAGGGTCAGCCGGAGCTTTTCCCTTATCCGGTCGCCTCCCACGCAACGGATTAGAAACTGAGGCCTCTGTTGACACCGAGTGGGCCTCGCCAACTTGCTCCTGGGGGACAACCGCAGGGGAAGGTGCGAGACCACCCTCGGGCACAGCAGGCCTGCCTTGTCCTCCCGAGATGCGACGTGCAACTGGCTCTGGGCCCTGAGGCCCTTGGCTGGCAGCTTGGGAGAGCCTTTGAGAGGCCCTCTGCTGAGCTCGTGTAGTCATGAGTACCTCGTACTCCTCACGAGAGACATCTACATTCACCTGATAAGGGTCAGCCATCTTCACTTCCGATCAGGCAGCTGGTGTCCCTCCTTCTAGCGCCAAATTTGATCCTGTCGCGAAGTGATTAGGACACCCTTACAGCTGAGTGAGTCTCCAGGAAGGGCGAGGTCGCTGGTGTGGCGTGATGAGCTGGATCGCTTCCAACCTGCGAGGCAGAGACCGTTAGAACCCGCCGGGAAAAGTCTCCGGCCAGGCACTCCGACGGTCAAGTCAGTACACGACGGTGACGATGGAAGGCAATAGAACAATATGAAAATTGTACTATCGCGTGTACCTGGGGAAGTGCGGAGTGAGAGGTATATGTAGCCGGGGAAGCTGACAGGTTCTGCCCCGCCTGCCACTTGCCGTCGCATAGAGAGGGCAGGGTAATGCATGCCCAGGGGTGGCAGGGTAAAGTGGCACATGTTGTATTAAGGAAAGGGGCACTGTCAACTTAAGGGTTGGCGCCGTTGGACGCCGCTCGACCTGTCACCAAAGCATGTGGTCGGGGTACGGGGGACAAGGTGTAGCAGGCGGATCAATACCTCGGCGGGATATCCGCCACTGGGGACCAGGATGACCAAGGTCCTGTGCCGACCTCGTACAACTGCTGGTAGTCCAGTGTCAGGGAGTGGTTGTGCCGACTGGGGCACTGAGTAACGAGGCCGGCTGAGGGCCTATGAGGGTGCCGACTGGGGCATTGAGTAACGAGGCCGGCTGAGGGCCTATGAGGGTGCCGACTGGGGCACTGAGTAACATCTCCTTCGGCTCGGGCTCATTCCCGGAACGTGGGCCGCCACGCGTCAGCGGGAAGCCGAGCCTGGATGAGTCTTAAACCATTTGACTTAGGAGAGGATTATGTGGGCTGCGACGCTGAAACCCAGGGGGCCTCAGTCCGCTGGCCTCCTATCTAACGGGGTCGTTCAACTCACTAACCACCTCCCTTCTAGCTGGGCGCCAGGCTGCCGGGCCAGATCACACGTAAGCTGGCCCGGGATCAGATGATCTAATACTTATAATTTTAAGTATTTTATTGACAGAAATAGTAGATAATGGTTGTTATTTATGTACTAGCTAATTTGTTAGAGATTTCATATATTATTTCGAATATTCAGACCTTTTATTTTGGTATAATGAAAAATAATGATTTTTATTAATTTTGTATGTAGATTTGACTTAAATTTGCACTAAATTTGATTTAAAAAATTGTTTTATCATTTTTGTCAATGAAATTTACTTTTTTAATATAGATAAGAACATCAATGCTGTATATTTGCACGTTACAGATTAGAATATTAACAACATACATTTGCGTGCTATGGAAAATACATTACGCAGCTTGCAACACACATTGCGGATAATAATATCCGTAGCGTGTTTTGTGCGCTGCGGATATTATTATTCCTGGCGTGTATTGCGCTCGGTGCGATATGCGTTTTCTGCAGCATGCAAATGCACGTTGTCAATAACATAGGACTTTTAACAACTTTTCATTATGTTGTGTGCAATGCGTGCTGTGGAAAGTGAATTTGTGTGTTGTGAAAAGTTATTTTTGTTGTAGTGGTATTTGCTTTCTTCAATAAGTTTTCGAAGAAAGAGATTTAGTGGATTGCCTAATGAACCGATCATGGATCGCGGGCTTTGGAGTGAAAGTTGACGAAGGCTCCAAACTAAGTAAAAAGAAATTTGTCTCCTTTTGTGTGTTTATCTATCCACTGTGACTTTGATTCTAAATTTTAAAATGAAAAGAAAGAATTTTAAAGCAATCGAGATTCACCCTCTTGATGAATGTAAATTCGATATGTTTTTATCTGTGTATTAATGTTCATTTATTTGTTTTTATTATTTTTGATTTGTGTAGTTATGCGTATTCTTATTATTTTGTCAACATATTACTTTGTTCCGAGATATATTTTGTGTGTATTTTCCTTGACAGGAGGCGATTTAGAGCGAAAATGGAAGCGAGACGAAGAACGACGAGAATCGGAGCTTGACCAGAAGCTAGGTCGTGTGGGCTCACATGACTTCCCATACGCTCAGGTCGTGCCTCCTAGCATGGCCATGTGAGGGCGCCAGCGACCAGCTGTGTTTCTTGGCATAGTTGTGCCTCTCCAGATGCAGCCAACACAGGGATGCTATACCATTTGGCACAACCGGTGTGGTTAGATACTAGTTCAAGGCATGACCCGTGCTACGCCCGACAATTTCCACACGGCACGACCGTGTGGGAGCCACACGATTGTGCCGCCCTAGGGCACGGACCGTGCATGCCTCCCCTATAAAAGGCCATGCCTCCCCTAGAAAAGGGGTTTAGGGAGGAAGTTTCTCCCTTGGGTAGACACCACCTTGGCTCCATCCACCATCTTCAGCGACCTTTCCGGCGATCCGAGGACTTCTCCGGCATCATCTACCTCCCTCAAGGCTAAGGATTGAATTCGAAGATTTTACACCTTGACGACTAAACATATCCCTCTCTTCCTCTTTTGATTGAGTTGTGGAATATTTCTTCCTTTGTCTTCGACCCTCTTTACTATGTCTTGTGAGTAGATTCTTCTTGTTCTAGGACATAGGAAGTTATTGTAATGTGTATTTGGTGAAGCTCTATGGATTAACTTATGCCCTTGTGTTGATGGTAAATTTTGAACTTGTTCATGTTTGATTAAATACTTTTATGAAGAGTTTATGCTTAGATCTCTTAAGTGTACGCTTGATTGTTGTGTTTAATTAAATGGATGTATGGAAAGGTCTCTATCTAGGGATTATGTTCAAGGTTGTATGCCATGAAATAACCATCTCCATACAAGAAAATACCTAATTAGAACTTAATAAGTTTTTTTTCCTTATTAAAATTTTACCTTATTAAAATTCTAACTTAAAATCCTTAACTCAATTTAATTTTTTAAAACTTAAATTTATAACTCAATTTAAACTTAATTTTACATTTCAAATTTTAAACTTAATTTTACTTTACAATATTTAAACTTAATTTCATGTTTCAAAATTCAAACTTAACTTAATTCAAATGTAAATTCTTAAAATTAACTTAATAATTTTTTAACTTAATATAAAACTTAACTTAATTAATAAACTTTTAAA
Source organism: Boesenbergia rotunda (assembly GCA_024364735.1). Classification (NCBI taxonomy): domain Eukaryota; kingdom Viridiplantae; phylum Streptophyta; class Magnoliopsida; order Zingiberales; family Zingiberaceae; genus Boesenbergia; species Boesenbergia rotunda. Next base: position 147,460 of record JAGFNQ010002432.1, read on the forward strand.
CTCAATTCAAAATTAAGTTAACATTTTTTTAATAACAACTTAACTTAATAAATTTTTAAACTTAATTTAAAATTAATTTAACATTTTTTAAAAAAAACTTAACTTAATAAATTTTCAAATTTAATTCAAAATTAACTTAACATTTTTTTAAAAAAATCATTTTTTTACTTAATAAAAATTTAACTTAATAAATTTTTAAACTTAATTCTTAAAATTAACTTAACAATTTTTTTAACTTAATAAAAACTCAACTAAAATCTCAAACTTAATTCTTAAAATTAACTTAACTTTTTTTTAACTTAATAAAAACATAACTTAATTAATAAATTTTCAAACTTAATTTTAACTTAGCAATTTTTTAACTTAATAAAAAACTTAATTAATAAATTTTTAAACTTAATGAAATTTTATTGTGTGCTTATTTTCATGATTGTGCTTGACCTTTTTTCGCCTCGGTCAACATTAGTCAACTGGGCGCCCGATCATTGTGGGCCCCCGATTGCCACCAAACCAAGAACCTGGGAAGTTCCCAGGCACCTCAATATGCTTTTCGAAGACCCCTTGATTTTGGAAAACTAGGGGTGCCCACTGATCATGGGCGCTTGAGAAAGCACTCGGGCACCCCGCACAAAATCAAGCCCGAGCGCCCCCTTGGGCTCCCGAGCATCCTATGGGATCGATGTGATCGATAGAGGGGGGGTGAATATCGATATGAAATTTCTCGGATTTAAAACTCCAGTAAACACAACGGAATAATAAAAGATCAAGTAAAAAACAACGCTAACACTTTGTTTTTACTTGGTTCGGAGTCTATGACGACTCCTACTCCAAGGCCTATGGTCCTTGACCCTTTTCGTTGGGCAATTCTATAATTCGCAAATTGGGTTACAAAATATGTAAGTTTAAGTACAAATAAAAATGTAAATCTAAATCGACAACACTTGCTTAAAGAAAAGCGAGGGTGTTTCATTGTCGAAGTAGCATGTTGTCGATCTCGGACTATTTTGGCACAACGAACTTGAGCACAGAAAGTTGAAAACTTGATTGCAGTGATTTAGAATTATTGTTGAGACTGATAGGGCGAAACCCCTTTTATATTGGCACTCAGGCGCCCGAGTGCGCATAGGGGCGCCTCCACGTCGTCGCTTCGGCCGCGTTGTCATCCGTTGACTCGGCTAAAGTTTATCCTCTCTTGGGTGCCTGAGTGTTCTAGGGCGCCTGAGTGTTGACGTGGCATGTCCAATCAGTAGCCACTAACTCAGCTTCGCCAACGCTGAGCAAAACCAACCGGGTGCCCGAGACCTCTCGGGCGTCTGTATACTCGGGCACCTAGGTCCTTTGGGGTGCCCTCAAAGTAGCTGGGTCAACTTCTTGGGCTGCAAAACAGGTTAGTCCAAGTGCAATAAATAATATATAAAATATATGCATGTATAATAACCGGAGCTGTCTGATCTTGACTTTGGATTTCAATTGAAATCCTAGGTCGGACCGATGCCTAGTGTTCCCTCTTCCGGGGAACGCGTCCTCACCTACTCCTCTCTGGACAAGTTACCTTTTGTCAATCGGCACCTCCGGTTGGACTTTTGCTCGACCTCCGAAGCTCCCGAATCTCGAGATGTTCGATCCATTTCTACTTCTATCCGTTATTCTCGCTTGGCTAAGTCTTCTGCCCTATCTTTCGGATCAAGTCTTCGTTCCCAATTCCTAGAACCAGGTCTTCGTGCTCAACCTAGGGTCAGGTCTTCGGTGCCCAGCCCTTGGCTAGGACTTCGTGCCCAATCCTCGACCAGGACTTCGTGCTTAACCCTGCAGGTCAAGACTTCGTGCCTAGACAAACTAGGATTTCCCTGCACACTTAGCAAATACGTTAGATCACAAAACATACTTATCTTTGAACCCTTTGTCATTATCAAAGTCAGGTTCGATATGGTGCTTTCGGCACCAACAATTTTCCCATTTTTTGATTTATGGCAATTCACTTCAAAAGTTAAGTTAAAAATATTTAAGCAAGTATAGAAATAGAGTTAAACATATTTTCAATTTTAAAGCAATTTTTTTCAAAGTTAGAAAATTTTGAAAAAACTTTTAACTCTCCCCCGTTTGTTTTAAAACATTTGCAATTTGGATCAAAATCTTGCAAAATTTAAAGAGTACATAAAACTCTCTCTTGATTTAAAATTCTTCCCCTGAAACTTTTGAAAAACATTTAATTTTCAATTTAAAATATTTTTCTAACTACTTTTGAAAAATTCTAAGTTGAATCCCCGGATAACCTCCGGCTAGCTCTCGTCGCTCCTTGTGGGTGGAGAAACCTCGCTACAACACCAAGCACACTCTGACCAAAAAGACTACTATCTTGCCTTTAACTAAGACAAGATTCTTCAAGAAACTCAATCTCCACGAAGTCCTCTTTAAATAGAATCCTAGGCTGATAACTCGCCACCAGTCGACTGCTCGACTGGTGCCACTGAAAATCGACCGTTGCAACACCAACGTTCGAATTTTCAGCCAACTCACCACCCACCTACCAGTCGACTGTCCCCAGCTGAAACCCTTATGTGAGTTTCATCAGTCGACTGGCCTGGGACAGTCGACTGGTCTACTCACCCACCTAAGGTTACCCTTCTCGAGTACATTCCACTCCGCACTCAAACCCTAGGATTTCCCGAGTACAATTACACAACACTCGTACCCTCACGACTCGACTGACTCCTCATCCGCAGCTTCGACTATCACCATCGCGCCCTCTTCATCTTCGGCTCCCGTTCCTCGGATGCACGCAAGCCTCCAGCTTGCCTCCATGCTATCCTTCACGCATGCCTCGACGTCCGCGCCCATCAGCTTATCGTCCCTGCTCTCCAAGGTCGCTCGGATGCGCACGCAAGCCTCCAGCTTGCCTCCATGCCACCCTTTACTGTACTGAGGCCGTCCAAGTCCATATGTGTAACCTGTACATCTTGCACACTCAACATACACATATGAGAACACAAGGGAAACCTAACTTAAATCCTTTGCTCAAACATCAAAACACTTGGTCACTCCGGACCACAGATTGCCTCAACAATCTCCCCTTTTTTGATGTTTGGTAATACGTTTAAGTTAGGGAAAGCAAAATAGTAGTCAATAGAAAAACCAATGCATATGCAATGCAAGAATGGATCCTATCCCAAGGCATCCTACACCTAACCCTCCAAGTTAGGAATTTTCCACACCTAACTTCCCAAGTTAGGACTTTTCACCAAAACCGGGCTTTTTAAAGCTTCTTCCAAGCTCCCCCTACACTAGACTTCCAAAGGCTTTTTAAGAACTTCTTCAAGGTTCCCCTTACGCCAAGAATGGAGCAACCATGCTCCCCCTTAAACTCAGCTCCCCCTAAATCTAGAGTTTCTAGCAAAGGTGTGTTTGGTTTCCCACTTAAACCCAACACTTCTCCCCTTTTGACATACATCAAAAGGACCCCAATAATATCCCAATTATCGGTTCTTTTAATCCCCAATGGTCATGAACAACGTGTACTAGCCCCCATATACTTGTTTTCCACCATTTGGACACCAAACCAGCTGCTGATACACAAATCAGCCCTGGGCAGTCGACTGCCCCTGTTGGCAGTCGACTGATACTCTGATTATCAGTTTTCTGGCCAATTTCAGAATTGCACCAGAAATTTCATAAATCTCCAAAAATTTCTAAATTTCATGGAGAAATTTGTGGTGCCCAAACCTACTTGGGAAAAATACATTCCACAATGTATTTATCACCTTTCGTAAGATTGACACAAAACCCAAAACTAGACAAAACCTTCAATCAACCCCTTGACCTAAAGTCCTAGTTTTGGTCTTCACTTGATGTTTCTGTAGGATCGATGCACGTGAGAGGGGGGGTGAATCACGTGACTTTTAAAAAAAATTAGAGTGCTTTAAAAAACGTGCACAGCGGAAACGAAAGAAACGAAAAACAAACACACAAACACGAACGATTTTTACTTCGTTCGGAGCCTTCGGCGACTCCTACTCGAAGGCCCAGGTCCCTCGGACCTTTCCGTTGGGCAATCCACTAAAACTCTCTATCGGTCAACCCCGATAGAGTAGGCGAGTACAAATGAATTGAAAGTGTGACAACCCCACACTTTCAAGTAATTTAAGTGCAATAAAAATATGTATTAAAAAGTTAAGTTCTTCTTTTTACCGACGTCCGGAGTAGGTCGACTCTTTCGGGGCAGCAGGACGTCGTCGGCTCGAAGTGAAGCGTTTCCGGAGCAATGCGCGAGCGTAGAAGAACTTTGAGGCGTTGGAAGAAGTGTTGTCCAAGAATAGGGTCGAGGCCCTCTTTATATAGGGCAGGGGGCGCCCGACATGCTCGGGGCGCCCCCCACGTGGCTCTTGATCCGGCGAGCCCTCTGGTCAAGGCTGATCTCTTCATCTTTGGGATCAGCTTTGACCGGGGCGCTTGACGCGCGCTGGGCGCCCGGTTGACCGGTCAAAGCGTCATCTTCAGGGCTTCGCGAGAGTGAGCTACAGCAGCCTTCAGTGGCGTGGCACAGTGGGCGCCCGAGACACGCGGGGCGCCCGACATGCGGGGCGCCCGATACACGCGGGGCGCCCCGAATAGCGCTGCTGTCGGGGCGTTTACCTCTCTGCTGACTTTGGGTTGACTCTGGGGCGCCCGACACATCCGGGGCGCCCTGCTCAGCTACGGCCTCACTCCTTTGAGGCTCTCTGAGCTGCAGAAATACAGTCCTTCGGTCCTGCATCCAGGGTTAGTCCAAAACAGCAAATAATAAGTTAGTTGAAACAGCCTTAGCTGTCTTGGTTCTGACTTTGGATCTCCAAAATGGAGCCCTAGGTCGAACCGACGCTTACTGTTCCCTCGACGGGGAACGCGTCCTCACTGGTTCGCTCCTCCAGTGACTTACCTCACTTACCTTGTGCAGCTCTACTTGACTTCTTGACCCACCAGGACTTCCTGCCAAGGCTCAACCACCTTGGTCTTCCTGCCAAGTCTCAACCAACTTGGTCTTCAGCCAGTTGTCAGGTCCCGCGGACCCAACTGGACTTCCCGCCATGACTCAACCATCCTGGACTTCAGCCTGGTGTCTGGTCCTAAGTCTTTCAACCCTGCACACTTAGTAAAGGGGTTAAACACTAACAACCCTAACTTTAACCACTTTGTCATACATCAAAACCCGAGTTTGACCGTTAGTGCAAACTGCACCAACAATCTCCCCCTTTTTGATGTAATGACAACCTAGGTTAAAGTTAGAGAAAAAACTAGCAGATACATGCAAGTAAATAAAAAATAAGCATGAAAGTACATGGTGCAAAATTAAGTAGCAAATAGAATTTTCTAAGCTTTAACCCTACTCTCCCCCTTTGTCATTCATCAAAAAAACATACGTATATTAAGTTACGGAGAGTAGGATCCAAAGCTAAGTGATAGGGAAAACTAGACTTAGGCAAAATAGATTAAGTAAGATAAATAGCCTAAGTGAAAAAAGGAACTCCCCCTAAATCAATTAACTTAGCTTTCAAAACTAACAAATAGTTTTCAACAACATTATTTTTCAAATGAATTAGAAATATTTTCAAAGTTAAGCTTGACAATCTTTTTAAAAGAAAATATATAAAAATTTCCCAAATAATACATATTTTTCAAAGCCAAAAGAAACTTTGCTACTGAGCTTTAACTTAGAAGAAGGAAGATATTCTAAGAATAAGCTTTAAAAGTTTCAAGACCATTATTCAATTTTTAAAACTAATTTTTCAAGAATATGCCTTAGATTTTTTTGAAAATAGTTATACTTTAAAAGTAATATCATAGACTTAATCAAACTATTAATTTTCCAAGTTAGTTTGAACTCCCCCTTAACTTGACAAGCCCTTAGAATTCCTTGTCAATTTCAAGGTAAACATTCTATTATGTCCTAGGGATATCCAAACTACAAATAAAAATATTTCAAAAGAATCATTTTTGGAAGTAAATCAATCAAAATATTTTGATACTTTCTAGTATAAGAACAAGCTAATAGTGGATTTTCAAAAAACATAAGTGTTTTTAAAGTTAATTTGAAAATAGTTTATCAAAGAAAATTAGTAAAATTTGAAAAAGGAGATTTGCAAGACCCAAAAATACGGATTTTTCAATGCTAAATAGGAATTGCAAGGAACTATTTATAAGCATAATCCTAATATTTTTCAAACAAAACAGTAAAAATAAGACATGTATGGCATCTCTTAAAATAGGTTTAGATATAGGGCATTTTTATTTTTAATCACATATTTTAATAAAATAGTTTAAAAGTATTTGAAGAGAGATTTTCAGGAGGATTGTTTAATATTTTGAAACAAAATTTGATATAGTAATAAAGTTATTATTATTATTTTTAAATGATAACAAGAATATCTTTGAAAGCACAAAAAAATTGAAAATAAGTTTTGAAAAGAATATAATTGAAAGAATAAAAAAAGACTTTAAAGCAAAAAGTATTTTTAAAACAGTTATTTTCAAATATGTTATAAGGAATTTGCCAAAAAGATGTATAGAAATATTTTCCCTCCCCCTCAACTCGATATTCTCCATAAGTCCTTAGGGGTAAGTTCGTAAAAGAACAAGCAGAAAGAGAAAAGGAAACAAAAGAGTTTTTTTTTTTTTTTGGTTAAGTTGGTTTAATTAAGGATTAGGTGTAGGCTTAATTAAGCCTTTAGTGTGGGTTTGCTTTTAGGTTTGGTTTAATTAGGTTTGGATTCATTAGATTTAAGTTTGGTTTAATTAAAGTTTAATTAGGTTAATTATATTTAAGTTTGGTTTAATTAAAGTTTTTAGTTAAGTTGGTTAAGGTTGGTTGGGTTGATAAATTTTAATTAAACATTAAAAATTAAGTTAAAGTTTTAAAATTTAATTATGATTTTAATTGAAGTAATATTTAAAGTTTAATTTTAATTACGATTAAGAATTAAAGTTTAATTTTAATTAGGATTAAGAATTAAAGTTTAATTTTAATTAGGATTCAATTTTGGTAAAATTAAATTAAGATTTAATTAAGAGTTAAAGTTTGATTTTAATTAAGATTAAGATTAAAGTTTAAATAATTAAGATTTTTAATTAAACTTAAGGTTAAGGTTTAATTAATTAAGAATTTTAATTAAGATTAAGTTAAAATTATTAAGAATTTCAATTAAGACTAAGGTAAAATTTTAATTACAAGCTTTAGTTATTTGGGGATTAAAGTTAGAGGTATTTAAATGAAGTTTTAATAAAGGGTTGAAGTTCAATTAGGTAAAATTTTAGGGGTTAAAATTTAATTTGGTCGAATTTTAAATAAATTAAAGTTAGTTAAGATTTAATTAAAGATTCAAGGTTAATTCATTGGAGTCTGAATAAAGATTGAAATTCTAATTAATTAAGGATTAAAGTTGATTAAGGATTAAAGTTTATTAAGGATTCAAGTTTAATTAATTAAGGATTAAAATTTGATTATGTAAAGAGTTAGATTTTTAATTATATAAAATTTAATTAACGTTAAATTTTAATTTAATTAAAGTTAATTTAAGTAAAGTTTGATTATGCAAATTTTAGTTAAAGTTAAGGTAGAATTTAATTAAGGTTAATTTTTAATTTATGTTGAAATTTAATTAGATGAATTTTTAATTAAGGATTTAATTAGGTGAAAAATTAAGATTTAGATTAAGTTAAAATATGATTTAATTAAGAATTTTAAAGTTTAATTTTAACATTTAAATAAGATTCAAACGATTAAAATTTTAATTAATATTTAATTTGGTGAAAAGAAAGTAAAATTTTATCGGTTAAAATTTAATTAAGTAACGGTTAGGTTAAAATACCCAAGTTTCAAATTTTATTGTCTCTAATCATCTCACTCAGTCTAATATTGTCAATCAAAGGGATCCTATCGTTTGTGTGAGATGAGCTTGAATTTGATTTTTAATTTTAATTTTTTTGAATTCGAATTTGAATTTTAAATTTTGAATTTTGAATTTGAATTTTTGAATTTGAATCTTATTTTTGAATTTTAATTTTAAATTTTGAATTTGAGTTTTAATTTTTGAATTTGAATTAATTTGAATTTTGAAATTTAATTTTGTTAATTTGAATTTTGAATTTTGAATTCGTTAATTTGAATTTTGGATTTAAAAGGTAAGATTTTAAATTCAAGTTTGAGTTTTAAATTATCAATCAATGATTTGAACTTATTATCCTTATTCATCTCACTTGATCTAAGTTATCAAACAAAGGGATCCTATGATTTGTGTGAGATGAGTTTGAGTTTGATTCATAAAAGAAGTTAATCTGACCTTTTGTTAGATTCGGGTTTGACAAAAAGTAGTTTAAACGTATACTTCGATAATTAGCTTCCAGGCGGGAGGCGAGGCACAGGGGCCTTCTTTGGCCGAAACCTTATTGGAGCAACAACCTCTTTCTAGACAAAGCTGCTTAAGGAAGTTGTACTTTAACCCTACTTGTTGAGACACCCTGGTCTAACTAGTCTAGGATGTGTCGAGATAGTTTCGGCTAGTTCTCCCCGAGAGTCTGTCTAGCGTACCGTTATCTCGACCCACCCTAATACTAAGTAGGTCAAGAGTCAGATTAACTTTTAAGACTAGTCCTAAGTGCCCACCTGAGCAAAGGCTGATTTTGAGGTGCCAACTAGTTTGGTGCCTCCCCTTGGATTATAGGTTAAGTGCTTTGGGTTGTTAAAGTGGACTCTTAAATTTTCTTTGAATTTTGAATTAGTTAAATTTTTTAATTTGTCTTTATTAGGAATTTTTGTAATGCTTAAATTATTGTTGGGTTTTAATTTCGAATTACCCAAGTTTGTAATTTTCAGTTTTGAAGAAATGTTAATTAACTTGGGTTTATTTTCAAGTTTAATGGTTTTTGAATTTTCGATTACAATTGAACTATTAACTGAGTTAAAAGCTTTATTTAGATAAACATTGATTTTATCGAGGGTTAGATTTTCACAATCTGAATTAACTTGGTCAATGTTTTGTTTAACCAAGTCAGAGTTGAGTTTGTTCTGGTCTGAAAAGTCTAAAATATTGCAGGAAGTTTTTAACAAAATGTGCATTTCGGGAGGATTTATAGAGATATCTAATTTATTACAAGAACCTTCTACACAGTCAGATATTTCAGAGATTTGCTCAGAATCATGCAAGACATTTGTATTAATAATACTAGGGGTATTCTTGTAATTTACCTCAATCGCATCCCCTAATTTAGTAGGCTTTACCGTTGGTTCAGGCTCGACCTTAGTTGCAAATTGGACTTGATCTTCCATCTTTAAATTTGGTTCTGCGATTGATTTAGTAGACTCATCTTCAGCTTTAAGCTTAGGCTCATCTAGCTCCTTCAAATTCTCGTGCAATTCATTCAGCCGAGTCCATAGGTCATATGCGTTGTTATACTTTTCCAGTCTGCAGGAAATTTTGTTAGGCAAAACTGTACAAATTAATTTATTTACCTGCTTGTTCAGTTCATCATTTTGAGATTGGTATCTCAGGGCTAGCATGTAGTCGAAGTCTTGACTGCCCAAGAAGATCTCCATTGATCGCCTCCAATATTCGAAATCTTCTGGATAGTAGTGTGGGGGCTCGTTGACATTTCGCCCTTGCATCTTATTTTGCGCCATTTAGAAATCTTGCACACAAAAAATAGACCAAACAAAGTCCCAAGACTAGGTCTTGGATTAGTAGTGCCGGCAGAGATAAAAAAAATAAAATGACCAACTCGAATGGTGTTGCACCAAATTCGTGTAAAATCGATTAAAAAAAAACTAATATATAAATATTGATAATAATATCAGATTTAGACTGTGAGAAAAAAAAAATCACAGACAACGATAAAAACTGGATTTCCCCCGGCTCTTACGGTGGTTGCACCGATAGAGAGCGTACCAGGCTCTGATACCACTTGTAGGATCGATGCACGTGAGAGGGGGGGTGAATCACGTGACTTTTAAAAAAAATTAGAGTGCTTTAAAAAGCGTGCACAGCGGAAACGAAAGAAACGAAAAACAAACACACAAACACGAACGATTTTTACTTCGTTCGGAGCCTTCGGCGACTCCTACTCGAAGGCCCAGGTCCCTCGGACCTTTCCGTTGGGCAATCCACTAAAACTCTCTATCGGTCAACCCCGATAGAGTAGGCGAGTACAAATTGTTGGTGCAGTTTGCACTAACGGTCAAACTCAAGTTTTGATGAATGACAAATAGGTCAAAGTTAGACGTGTTAGTGTTTAACCCCTTTACTAAGTGTGCAGGGTTGAAAGACTTAGGACCAGACACCAGGCTGAAGTCCAGGATGGTTGAGTCCTGGCGGGAAGTCCAGTTGGGTCCGCGGGACCTGACAACTGGCTGAAGACCAAGTTGGTTGAGACTTGGCAGGAAGACCAAGGTGGTTGAGCCTTGGCAGGAAGTCCTGGTGGGTCAAGAAGTCAAGTAGAGCTGCACAAGGTAAGTGAGGTAAGTCACTGGAGGAGCGAACCAGTGAGGACGCGTTCCCCTTGAGGGAACATGAGGCGTCGGTTCGACCTAGGGCTCCATTTTGGAGACCCAAAGTCAGAACCAAGACAGCCAAGGCTGTGTAAATTAACTTATTAATTGCTGTTTTGGACTAACCCTGGATGCAGGACCAAAGGAAGGAGTATCTGCAGCTCAGAGAGCCTCAAAGGAGTGAGGCAGTAGCTAAGCAGGGCGCCCCGGATGTTCCGGGCGCCCCCAGAGTCAACCCAAGTCCGCAGCCCCGACAGCAGCGCATGTCGGGCGCCCCGCGTGTCTCGGGCGCCCACTGTGCCACGCCACTGAAGGCTGCTGCAGCTCACTCTCGCGAAGCCCTGAAGATGACGCTTTGACCGGTCAACCGGGCGCCCCGCGCGCGTCGAGCGCCCCGGTCAAAGCTGATCCCGAAGATGAAGAGATCAGCCTTGACCAGAGGGCTCGCCGGATCAAGAGCCATGTGGGGGGCGCCCCGAGCATGTCGGGCGCCCCCTGCCCTATATAAAGAGGGCCTCGACCCTATTCTTGTACAACACTTCTTCCAAAGCTTTCAAGTTCTTCTACGCTCGCGCCTTGCTCCGGAAACGCTTCACTTCGAGCCTACGACGTCCTGCTGCCCCGAAAGAGTCGACCTACTCCGGACGTCGGTAAAAAGATTTTTTTTATATATATTTTATTACATTTAATTGATTGAAAGTGTGGGGTTGTCACACTTTCAATTCCCTTGTACTCGCTTACTCTATCGGTGCTTACCGGCAGAGAATATTAGTGGATTGCCCAACGGAAAGGTCCGAGGGACCTGGGCCTTCGAGTAGGAGTCGACGAAGGCTCCGAACGAAGTAAAACTCGTCTGTGTTAGTGTGTTTGTTTTTCGTTTCTTTCGTTTCCGCTGTGCACGCTTTTTAAAGCGCTTTGATTTTTGAAAAACGCACGTGATTCACCCCCCCTCTCACGTGCATCGATCCTACAAGTGGTATCAGAGCCTGGTACGCTCTATATCGGTGCAACCACCGTAAGAGCCGGGGGAAATCCAGTTTTTATCGTTGTCTATGATTTTTTTTTGCTCATAGTCTAAATCTGATATTATTATCAATATTTATATATTAGTTTTTTTTATCGATCGATTTTACACGAATTTGGTGCAACACCATTCGAGTTGGTTATTTTATATTTATCTCTGCCGGCACTACTAATCCAAGACCTAGTCTTGGGACTTTGTTTGGTCTATTTTTTGTGTGCAAGATTTCTAAATGACGCAAAATAAGATGCAAGGGCGAAATGTCAACGAGCCCCCACACTACTATCCAGAAGATTTCGACTATTGGAGGCGATCAATGGAGATCTTCTTGGGCAGTCAAGACTTCGACTACGTGCTAGCCCTGAGATACCAATCTCAAAATGATGAACTGAACAAGCAGGTAAATAAATTAATTTGTACAGTTTTGCCTAACAAAATTTCCTGCAGACTGGAAAAGTATAACAACGCATATGACCTATGGACTCGGCTGAATGAATTGCACGAGAATTTGAAGGAGCTGGATGAGCCTAAGCTTAAAGCTGAAGATGAGTCTACTAAATCAATCGCAGAACCAAACTTAAAGATGGAAGATCAAGTCCAATTTGCAACTAAAGTCGAGCCTGAACCAACGGTAAAGCCTACTAAATTAGGGGATGCGATTGAGGTAAATTACAAGAATACCCCTAGTATTATTAATACAAATGTCTTGCATGATTCTGAGCAAATCTCTGAAATATCTGACTGTGTAGAAGGTTCTTGTAATAAATTAGATATCTCTATAAATCCTCCCGAAATGCATATTTTGTTAAAAACTTCCTGCAATATTTTAGACCTTTCAGACCAGAACAAACTCAACTCTGACTTAGTTAAACAAAACATTGACCAAGTTAATTCAGATTGTGAAAATCTAACCCTCGATAAAATCAATGTTTATCTCAATAAAGTTTTTAACTCAGTTAATAATTCAATTGTAATCGAAAATTCAAAAACCATTAAACTTGAAAATAAACCCAAGTTAATTAACAACTCTTCAAAACTGAAAATTACAAACTTGGGTAATTCGAAATTAAAACCCAACAATAATTTAAGCATTACAAAAATTCCTAATAAAGACAAATTAAAAAATTTAACTAATTCAAAATTAAAAGAAAATTTAAGAGTCCACTTTAACAGCCCAAAGCACTCAACCTATAATCCAGGGGGAGGCACCAAACTAGTTGGCACCTCAAAATCGGCCTTTGCCCAGTTGGGCACTTAGAACTAGTTTTAAAAGTTAATCTGACTCTTGACCGACTTAGTATTAGGGTGGGTCGAGATAACGGTACGCTAGAAAGACTCTCGGGGAGAACTAGCTGAAACTATCTCGACACATCCTAGACTAGTTAGACCAGGATGTCTCAACAGGTAGGGTAAAAGTATAACTTTCTTAAGCAGCTTTGCCTAGAAAGAGGTTGTTGTTCCAATAAGGCTTCGGCCAAAGAAGGCCCTTGTGCCTCGCCTCCCGCCTGGAAGCTATTTATCGAAGTATACTTTTAAACTACTTCTTGTAAAACCTGAATCTAACAAAAAGTCAGACTAACTTTTATAAATCAAATTCAAGCTCATCTCACACAAACTATAGGATCCCTTTGATTGACAATATTAGACTGAGTGAGATGATTAGAGACAATAAAATTTGAAACTTGGGTATTTTAACCTAACCGTTACTTAATTAAATTTTAACCGATAAAATTTTACTTTCTTTTCACCAAATTAAATATTAATTAAAATTTTAATCGTATCTATAAATTTGAATCTTATTTAAATGTTAAAATTAAACTTTAAAATTCTTAATTAAATCATATTTTAATTTAATCTAAATCTTAATTTTTCACCTAATTAAATCCTTAATTAAAAATTCATCTAATTAAATTTCAACATAAATTAAAAATTAACCTTAATTAAATTCTACTTTAACTTTAACTAAAATTTGCATAATCAAACTTTACTTAAATTAACTTTAATTAAATTAAAATTTAACGTTAATTAAATTTTATATAATTAAAAATCTAACTCTTTACATAATCAAATTTTAATTCTTAATTAATTAAACTTGAATCCTTAATCAACTTTAATCCTTAATTAATTAGAATTTCAATCTTTATTCAGACTCCAATGAATTAACCTTGAATCTTTAATTAAATCTTAACTAACTTTAATTTATTTAAAATTCGACCAAATTAAATTTTAACCCCTAAAATTTTACCTAATTGAACTTCAACCCTTTATTAAAACTTCATTTAAATACCTCTAACTTTAATCCCCAAATAACTAAAGCTTGTAATTAAAATTTTACCTTAGTCTTAATTGAAATTCTTAATAATTTTAACCTTAATCTTAATTAAAATTCTTAATTAATTAAACCTTAACCTTAAGTTTAATTAAAAATCTTAATTATTTAAACTTTAATCTTAATCTTAATTAAAATCAAACTTTAACTCTTAATTAAATCTTAATTTAATTTTACCAAAATTGAATCCTAATTAAAATTAAACTTTAATTCTTAATCCTAATTAAAATTAAACTTTAATTCTTAATCGTAATTAAAATTAAACTTTAAATATTACTTCAATTAAAATCATAATTAAATTTTAAAACTTTAACTTAATTTTTAATGTTTAATTAAAATTTATCAACCCAACCAACCTTAACCAACTTAACTAAAAACTTTAATTAAACCAAACTTAAATATAATTAACCTAATTAAACTTTAATTAAACCAAACTTAAATCTAATGAATCCAAACCTAATTAAACCAAACCTAAAAGCAAACCCACACTAAAGGCTTAATTAAGCCTACACCTAATCCTTAATTAAACCAACTTAACCAAAAAAAAAAAAAACTCTTTTGTTTCCTTTTCTCTTCTGCTTGTTCTTTTACGAACTTACCCCTAAGGACTTATGGAGAATATCGAGTTGAGGGGGAGGGAAAATATTTCTATACATCTTTTTGGCAAATTCCTTATAACATATTTGAAAATAACTGTTTTAAAAATACTTTTTGCTTTAAAGTCTTTTTTATTCTTTCAATTATATTCTTTTCAAAACTTATTTTCAATTTTTTTTGTGCTTTCAAAGATATTCTTATTATCATTTAAAAATAATAATAATAACTTTATTACTATATCGAATTTTGTTTCAAAATATTAAACAATCCTCTTGAAAATCTCTCTTCAAATACTTTTAAACTATTTTATTAAAATATGTGATTAAAAATAAAAATGCCCTATATCTAAACCTATTTTAAGAGATGCCATACATGTCTTATTTTTACTGTTTTGTTTGAAAAATATTAGGATTATGCTTATAAATAGTTCCTTGCAATTCCTATTTAGCATTGAAAAATCCGTATTCTTGGGTCTTGTAAATCTCCTTTTTCAAATTTTACTAATTTTCTTTGATAAACTATTTTCAAATTAACTTTAAAATAAAAACACTTATGTTTTTTGAAAATCCACTATTAGCTCGTTCTTATACTAGAAAGTATCAAAATATTTTGATTGATTTACTTCCAAAAATGATTCTTTTGAAATATTTTTATTTGTAGTTTGGATATCCCTAGGACATAATAGAATGTTTACCTTGAAATTGATAAGGAATTCTAAGGGCTTGTCAAGTTAAGGGGGAGCTCAAACTAACTTGGAAAATTAATTTTAAGAATAGTTTGATTAAGTCTATGATATTACTTTTAAAGTATAACTATTTTCAAAAGAATCTAAGGCATATTCTTGAAAAATTAGTTTTAAAAATTGAATAATGGTCTTGAAACTTTTAAAGCTTATTCTTAGAATATCTTCCTTCTTCTAAGTTAAAGCTCAGTAGCAAAGTTTCTTTTGGCTTTGAAAAATATGTATTATTTGGGAAATTTTTATATATTTTCTTTTAAAAAGATTGTCAAGCTTAACTTTGAAAATATTTCTAATTCATTTGAAAAATAATGTTGTTGAAAACTATTTGTTAGCTTTGAAAGCTAAGTTAATTGATTTAGGGGGAGTTCCTTTTTTCACTTAGGCTATTTATCTTACTTAATCTATTTTGCCTAAGTCTAGTTTTCCCTATCACTTAGCTTTGGATCCTACTCTTCGTAACTTAATATACGTATGTTTTTTTGATGAATGACAAAGGGGGAGAGTAGGGTTAAAGCTTAGAAAATTCTATTTGCTACTTAATTTTGCACCCTGTACTTTCATGCTTATTTTTTTTATTTACTTGCATGTATCTGCTAGTTTTTTCTCTAACTTTAACCTAGGTTGTCATTGCATCAAAAAGGGGGAGATTGTTGGTGCAGTTTGCACTAACGGTCAAACTCAAGTTTTGATGAATGACAAATAGGTCAAAGTTAGACGTGTTAGTGTTTAACCCCTTTACTAAGTGTGCAGGGTTGAAAGACTTAGGACCAGACACCAGGCTGAAGTCCAGGATGGTTGAGTCCTGGCGGGAAGTCCAGTTGGGTCCGCGGGACCTGACAACTGGCTGAAGACCAAGTTGGTTGAGACTTGGCAGGAAGACCAAGGTGGTTGAGCCTTGGCAGGAAGTCCTGGTGGGTCAAGAAGTCAAGTAGAGCTGCACAAGGTAAGTGAGGTAAGTCACTGAAGGAGCGAACCAGTGAGGACGCGTTCCCCTTGAGGGAACATTAGGCGTCGGTTCGACCTAGGGCTCCATTTTGGAGACCCAAAGTCAGAACCAAGACAGCCAAGGCTGTGTAAATTAACTTATTAATTGCTGTTTTGGACTAACCCTGGATGCAGGACCAAAGGAAGGAGTATCTGCAGCTCAGAGAGCCTCAAAGGAGTGAGGCAGTAGCTGAGCAGGGCGCCCCGGATGTTCCGGGCGCCCCCAGAGTCAACCCAAGTCCGCAGCCCCGACAGCAGCGCATGTCGGGCGCCCCGCGTGTCTCGGGCGCCCACTGTGCCACGCCACTGAAGGCTGCTGCAGCTCACTCTCGCGAAGCCCTGAAGATGACGCTTTGACCGGTCAACCGGGCGCCCCGCGCGCGTCGAGCGCCCCGGTCAAAGCTGATCCCGAAGATGAAGAGATCAGCCTTGACCAGAGGGCTCGCCGGATCAAGAGCCACGTGGGGGGCGCCCCGAGCATGTCGGGCGCCCCCTGCCCTATATAAAGAGGGCCTCGACCCTATTCTTGTACAACACTTCTTCCAAAGCTTTCAAGTTCTTCTACGCTCGCGCCTTGCTCCGGAAACGCTTCACTTCGAGCCTACGACGTCCTGCTGCCCCGAAAGAGTCGACCTACTCCGGACGTCGGTAAAAAGATTTTTTTATATATATATTTTATTACATTTAATTGATTGAAAGTGTGGGGTTGTCACACTTTCAATTCCCTTGTACTCGCTTACTCTATCGGTGCTTACCGGCAGAGAATATTAGTGGATTGCCCAACGGAAAGGTCCGAGGGACCTGAGCCTTCGAGTAGGAGTCGACGAAGGCTCCGAACGAAGTAAAACTCGTCTGTGTTAGTGTGTTTGTTTTTCGTTTCTTTCGTTTCCGCTGTGCATGCTTTTTAAAGCGCTTTGATTTTTGAAAAACGCACGTGATTCACCCCCCCTCTCACGTGCATCGATCCTACACAAATGAATTGAAAGTGTGACAACCCCACACTTTCAAGTAATTTAAGTGCAATAAAAATATGTATTAAAAAGTTAAGTTCTTCTTTTTACCGACGTCCGGAGTAGGTCGACTCTTTCGGGGCAGCAGGACGTCGTCGGCTCGAAGTGAAGCGTTTCCGGAGCAATGCGCGAGCGTAGAAGAACTTTGAGGCGTTGGAAGAAGTGTTGTCCAAGAATAGGGTCGAGGCCCTCTTTATATAGGGCAGGGGGCGCCTGACATGCTCGGGGCGCCCCCCACGTGGCTCTTGATCCGACGAGCCCTCTGGTCAAGGCTGATCTCTTCATCTTCGGGATCAGCTTTGACCGGGGCGCTTGACGCGCGCTGGGCGCCCGGTTGACCGGTCAAAGCGTCATCTTCAGGGCTTCGCGAGAGTGAGCTACAGCAGCCTTCAGTGGCGTGGCACAGTGGGCGCCCGAGACACGCGGGGCGCCCGACATGCGGGGCGCCCGATACACGCGGGGCGCCCCGAATAGCGCTGCTGTCGGGGCGTTTACCTCTTT
This sequence comes from Boesenbergia rotunda, assembly GCA_024364735.1. Taxonomy (NCBI): domain Eukaryota; kingdom Viridiplantae; phylum Streptophyta; class Magnoliopsida; order Zingiberales; family Zingiberaceae; genus Boesenbergia; species Boesenbergia rotunda. The sequence continues at coordinate 165,154 of JAGFNQ010002432.1, forward strand.
GCTGACTTTGGGTTGACTCTGGGGCGCCCGACACATCCGGGGCGCCCTGCTCAGCTACGGCCTCACTCCTTTGAGGCTCTCTGAGCTGCAGAAACACAGTCCTTCGGTCCTGCATCCAGGGTTAGTCCAAAACAGCAAATAATAAGTTAGTTGAAACAGCCTTAGCTGTCTTGGTTCTGACTTTGGATCTCCAAAATGGAGCCCTAAGTCGAACCGACGCTTACTGTTCCCTCGACGGGGAACGCGTCCTCACTGGTTCGCTCCTCCAGTGACTTACGTCACTTACCTTGTGCAGCTCTACTTGACTTCTTGACCCACCAGGACTTCCTGCCAAGGCTCAACCACCTTGGTCTTCCTGCCAAGTCTCAACCAACTTGGTCTTCAGCCAGTTGTCAGGTCCCGCGGACCCAACTGGACTTCCCGCCATGACTCAACCATCCTGGACTTCAGCCTGGTGTCTGGTCCTAAGTCTTTCAACCCTGCACACTTAGTAAAGGGGTTAAACACTAACAACCCTAACTTTAACCACTTTGTCATACATCAAAACCCGAGTTTGACCGTTAGTGCAAACTGCACCAACAGTTTCTGCCTATGCCAACCCACAATGCATCCCTAGCATTGGTTTATATGACATTTATGCATCAAAAACTAATTTTCATGCTTTATGACCCCAATTTTACATTTCCACGCATGAAACACATTTCTAATGTGCCAAAATCCAAAATTTTCTATGAAAATCAAGGCAACTAGTAGGCAACCTCCCCCTTAACCTATACCATCTCCCAATTTTCATTTTACCTAGGTGAAGTCGACTGAACACCATAATTAGGAGGCAACCCAAAATTACCTAGGTGAAGTTCTACCCAACTTAACACCATAACTCAAATTAGGTTCTACCCAACCTAACACCCAAGTTCTTCTCCGTTAGACACCATTAAAGGATTGCCCCCAAGCAACCTTATTCCTAGTGCCAAAAAGAACTTAACAAAACCTTGAATACTCTAGGAGTTTGCAAGCACATTTGCTAGGATATGTCCTATCCTAGAAAAATATGTTTTGATTAAGATTATCAAATGTACTTGACTTTGGTTCAATTCTCTAATTTCCTTAAGAATGGACATTTTGTATCAATTTTGAACTTGTGTTTGCCAATTCTAACCATTATCAATTTACACAAGAAATTGTCCTCAATTCTTTCTTTTCCCACATCCTTAATATGATGAGAGCCTCCTGTTGGGACCGGGTGCATGTTGACAAGGATACGGGTTCGTAATATTTTTAAAATTTTACGTGCAGCGGAAGAATTAGCATAAAATAATTTCACAAATTATTTTAACCACGTATCTAGCATGCGACCTTATGATGTGTGGACGTAATCATAAATTAAAACTTTGCGGAAAAGTAAACTAATTTACTTTGTACCTCGCGTAACTCGAAGAAAGGGATAAGATCCAACCGTAGCGTCCCTTGGAAGCTCCGCCTCTATTCGCGTCCACGCCGAGTTCTCTTTGGGATGAGCAAAGTCACGAGTTTTGTGCCGACGAGAACTACTAGATTCTCGGAAGGCACAACTAGAAGAACAAGAGAAAAGAATGGAAACTTACCAACAAGAAACGGAATCTAAATTCCGAGAAGGAAGGAGATGCGTCCCGCTTCTTCTTCTTCTTGTTTGGCTCCTTCTTGATGATGGTTGCTCACGCCAATCTCAAGGTGATGTGAGGGAGGTGCGCCGGCCCTAAGGGGAGGAGGCGCCGGCCCTAGGGTTGAGGTGCGCCGGCTCTTGCAAGAAGAAGTGGGCGCCGACCCTAGGAGAAGAGAGAAGGAGAGGGAGAGATTAAGAGAGAGGGAGAGAATTAATCTCTTGATTACTCAATTGATTAAGGAATTCAAGCCTAGCCTTGGTTCCTTTATATAGTAACCTCTCCCTTGCCAAGTCTCCCTCTTAACGGAATTTTCATAAGAAATTTATCCTATAAATTCTCTTATTAATTATTCCGTTTAAGCTAAGTTTTATTATAACTAACTTTATAATAAAATAAATACCTTCTCTCCTTTTATTATGGAATAAATTTTATAAGAAATTTATAACCTTTCTTATTATGGAAAAATCAATTCATAATTGATTTTATAAAATTAAAATAAACCATTCCATGGATCATTTTAATTTCCATGAAAGAATAAATTTCTATAAATTTATTTATATAAATTTCTTTACACAAATTTATTTATCCATAATTTATAAAACAAATCGCGCTAGATTTATTTTATTAATTAAACCAAATAAATTGGTTTCTTCCCCTTGTTGTGGTCGGCCAAACCAAAGGGGGTTAGCACCCTCTTTGGCCGGCCAAACCAAACCGAACCGATCGCGAATTAAACTCATTTAATTCACCCAATAAGCCTTCAAAAGACTTAGCCATTTTAAGTTTCCGTTGCGCCTCTGATTAACTCAGATTCGACTTATTTCTCTTGATTGGAAAATCTAATTTTCAACTCGTTTTAAATCCCTCGGATTACTCGTAGTGCGTGTGACTAAATAGGCTTTCGATTTATGTTGGCCGTCTATAATCAACTAATTATAGAATGATCATGAGTGGCACCTAGTAGTACATCATGACCCCCAATTAATCGAAAGATCAACGGTTTGACCTCAGAAGTAATTCTGAAACCCTTAAGCAGCTCTAATGAATCGTGCCCCATTCCCTTCACCATCTTATACCACTTGGTTCAGGACATGGTCTGTTTGTGTCAGTCCCCACTAGACTGACTACGTCACACCTAGCCCAAGTAGTGTCTTTCTCGTCCTTTGGATTTCTAATTACTCTCATGTATTAAGAGACTCGCACTCTAAACATGACATGCTCTGGCCAGAGGCTTTGAGTAACAATCCGACGATAGGCCTGGGTATACATCTCCTCGCAAGGAGTGGTGAATCCTTTGTAGGCTATTCAAACATCTTCGGGCACCTCGGCTTATACCCAATCATCCTGGGTCCACACCTCCTTGGAGATGCTTGCTTAAGATGTTAAAGTATAAGTCTCCATGACCAAGATGACTTGAACACCGCAAGTCAAAGGAACATCGCACTTAAGATGCAGTAAGAACTTCATTGACATATCTATATAGATTACCATATGAAGTTTTACAGCTAGTCACTCCAATGAACTAGTTCCCTCAACTAGCATCCATGTTTATCTCCGGACATCCCAATGCCACCAGCCAGTGAGAATCAGCTGATTAGAGAATAACCCATGCTAGTCTCAACAGAATTGATAGTATCCATTTTTATCAATTCATCGACTAGGGATATTTTCAATACTTCACAATTGCACATTTAGAGATAATCACTAGTTGTGATCCCATCACAAATTCTCTTATGCTGTGAATTGTATTGCGGACATTCAGTAGATGAGTTTAAGATCCCAATCAAATACACAAACATGTATACTCAAATAGTGAATTATCATTTATTAAAATAAATGTTTACAATCATAAGGCGATTGCCTTAGGACACTTCTCTCATATCACTAACACCTCCCCCTTTTTATCTCTTAATCCTTAGATATGTATGAGAAACTTCCATATCCTTTCACTTATCAAACACTTATCATTCAATCTCATCCAATGAATCTTAGGTATTCATCAATCCTTCTTAAATTTCGTGATATGAATAAGACCTTATTTCATGAAGTCAATCATTAAATCATAAGACAACCCTTGATTCAAAGAATATGAAATTATAATCAAGGATTTTAATTGGAAGCCATATCCTATCATCCAATAATAATTTATGACCTTTAGACCATAAAATCTCATAAGGTAACATGATATTTTCCTATGGTTTCAATCTTGCACTTTTTGATCAGCCAATATGCCCTTTTTCTCTAACCCTAATGGATCAGTCGACTGCCCAAATGGCAGTTGACTGACAAATCGAACAGAGAGTTTCTGGGCTGAAACCAGTCGACTGCCCCGGATACCTGAATTTCAGGTTTTTCAGTCGAATTTCAGAAATATCTAACTAATTCCACAAATCTCCAAAAAATCTGAAATTTTGTGGGAGATTTGTGGATCTTATGCCTACTTGGGAAAAATATGTTTCCAAATAAATGTACTCTGGATCCCAAGATCGGCACTAAATTCAACTCTACCTAAATTGTATCATTTTAACTCCTCCTAAAGTTCTAATTTAGGCTTCTCCTTGATGTATCTTCTCATTTCTGACCATAATACATTCTTAGCATTGAATTATATGGTATTTTTCCATTAAACCTTAATTTTATCGAATATCACCCTATTTTCACCTTTTTCTCCCTAAATTTCCTTTTTAATGTGCCAAAACCTAGGATTAAGACTTACCCAAGTCTTCCAACCCTTGTTAGCACATTTCACCTAATTTCCTAGGAGAGAAACTCTTGAGATCCATTTACCATGGATCCCAAAGGCTTCTAGAGCTCCCCCTTGAGCTCGTAGCCCTAGCCACCTCCCTAGGTGACTCAATCCATACTAGATCACACTGGTGTGCCACTGGTGATTCTTGGCCTATAAAATTGACCTTCTTAACCATAGACACCTTGTCCTTAGTTAAGTTATCCTTTTTACCTTTGAATGACACCCCCGTGCCATCCTTGGACTTTTCCTTCTTGCCATGATCATATGCTTTCCTAGCATACTTCTTTTGTTGGCCTTGGAGATCTTAGACCGGTAACCCAAACCCGATCTATCATAGTTGGGTTTTAGGCTACCCAACACTATATCTAGACCCTTTGATCCAACCTTGAATCTTTCTAGGGTCTTTTTTAATGTATCAAGCCTTGCCCTCAAGGCTTGATTTTCCCTTTCCAAATTTCTAATCTTTGAGTCCATATGTCCACTTTGGACATTCCTAGATCTACCCACTTTTCTAGGCACATGTCTCTCCTTCTTGGGATTTATGCCTTGATTCTTAGGTACAAAGGTTCTAGGTTGATCATGATGCATGCTTTTCCTAGGGTTATGATCTAACTTGTTAACACTAGTCCTATCATTATATCTAAAACCATGGTTATGCACAAGTAAGCAATTTTTGTTAATTTTAGCATGCATGGATGAATGATTAATATTATTTTGAATATGCAAGGAGGAACTTGAACTTGAATTACACTTTAACCTAGGGTTAGGAATTACCTCCCTTATCCTTGTAGTTCCTTCTTGTTGTGATCTTTGCTTCCTCCTTTCTTCTTTCTCCCATCTCCTCAAGTGTCTCATTTTCTTGAGCTCTTTCTTCCTTGGACACTTGGTGTGGTAGTGCCTTAGCTCACCACACGTGAAACATCGAATCCTCCTCTTATTCTCTTGGGTTTCTCCAGTCCTACACTTTATGTTAGAATTTAATTTAATTGAAATAGGTTTAGAGTGTACCTCCTTTTTATCTTTCGGGCACTTGTCCTTGTAGTGCCCCTTTTCGTTGCAACCAAAGCATGTGATGTGCTCTTTCGATTTAGCTTTGGTGGAGGTGGAGACTAGGTTGACTTCTTCTTCAACCTTGGATGATGTGGATGCTTCCTCTTGTTTAGGTGTAGATGAAAGTCTCCCCTCCCCCTCAATCCTTGAGGTGGAGACCTCTTTCTCTTCTTCTCTTGAGGAGGTTGATGATCCTTCACTTAATTCCTCCTCCTCACTTGAAGAGATTGACACTTCCTTTCCTCTTTCTTCTTCTTCACCCATTTGACTTTTCTCCTTGGGCTCTTGAATTTGTGTAGGGTTCTTGTGACATTTTTTCAACTTATCCCACAATTCATGAGCATTCTCATATTTACCTACACCACTCAAAACACTATTAGACAAAGATTTACTAAAATACTAATTACCTTTTCATTTGCTTTTGCTTGATCTTGTTGTTCTTGATTCCAATATCTAGGCCTAAGCCTCTTCCCGTGCTTATCCTTTGGAATCTCGAACGACTCTTCTATGATTATCCTACACGCCCAATCCATGCTAAGTCAAGTCTCCATCCTTGCTTTCCAATAGTCGAAATCCTCATGGTCGTAGGCCGGTGGAGTGTAGATGTCATCTCCGAATTTGTCTTCCATTTTTTCTCCTCTAGCGTGTGCTCCCTCAGCGGTTAGTCCAATGAGAGCGGTCTTTCACTTTGATACCAATTGTAGGATCGTTTTCGTACGCTAGAGGGGGGAGAATAGCGTTTCTTCGTCGTTTTTCACCTACGTTGTTAGTTGCACAACGGAAATACAAACAAAATAAAACTAACAACAATAATCAACGCTAACAAACCAGATTTACTTGGTATCCACCTCGGACGGGTGACTAATCCAAGAATCCGTCGGTGGATCAATCCTCGGATAACCTCCGGCTAGCTCTCGTCGCTCCTTGTGGGTGGAGAAACCTCGCCACAACACCAAGCACACTCTGAGCAAAAAGACTACTATCTTGTCTTTAACTAAGACAAGATTCTTCAAGAAACTCAGCCTCCACGAAGTCCTCTTTAAATAGAACCCTTGGCTGATAACTTGCCACCAGTCGACTGCTCCCAGGGCAGTCGACTGGTGCCACTAAAAATCGACCGTTGCAACACCAACGTTCGAATTTTCAGCCAACTCACCAGCCACCTACCAGTCGACTGCTCGCAGAGCAGTTGACTGGTCCCCAGCTGAAACCCTTCTGTGAGTTTCATCAGTCGACTGTCCACAGGCCAGTCGACTGGTCTACTCACCCACCTAAGGTTACCCTTCCCGAGTACATTCCACTCCGCACTCGAACCCTAGGATTTCCCGAGTACAATCACACAACACTCGTACCCTCACGACTCGACTGACTCCTCATCCGCAGCCTCGACTATCACCTTCGTGCCCTCTTCATCTTCGGCTCCCGTTCCTCGGATGCACGCAAGCCTCCATCTTGCCTCCATGCCATCCTTCATGCATGCCTCGAAGTCCGTGCCCATCAGCTCATCGTCCCTGCTCTCTAAGGTCGCTCGGATGCGCACGCAAGCCTCCAGCTTGCCTCCATGCCACCCTTCACCGTACTGAGGTTGTCCAATCAAGTCCATATGTGTAACCTGTATATCCTGCACACTCAACATACACATATGAGAACACAAGAGAAACCTAACTTAAATCCTTTGCTCAAACATCAAAACACTTGGTCACTCCGGACCACAGATTGCCTCAACAGACTGGTCCATTACCAGTCGACTGGTCCCACATAAATTCGACCGTTGCGAGCCCAACGTTCGAATTTCTAGCCACCACCAGTCGACTGCCCCATTAGCAGTCGATTGATCTTTCTGTGGCATATACCAGTCGATTGCCCAAACACCAGTCGACTGCCCCATTTCCACACCTAAGGTTTCCCTTCCCGAGTACACTTCTCTCAGCACTCGAATTCTAGGATTTCCCGAGTACATTTCCCTCAACACTCGAACCCTCACGACCCAGCTGACTCTTCACCAATAGCCTCGATCTGTTACCTTCGCGCCCTCTTCGTCTTCGGCTCCCATCCCTCAGATGCGCACACAAGCCCTTGGCTTGCTTCCATGCCATCATTCACGCATGCCTCGAAGTCCGCATCCCTCGGCTCATCGTTCCTGCTCCAGCAGCCTCGATCTGTTGCCTTCAAGCCCTCTTCGACTTTGACCCTCTTCCCTCAGATGTGCACACAAGCCCTCGGCTTGCCTTCATGCCATCCTTCACGTTCGCCTCGAAGTTCGCTTCCCTTGGCTCATCGTCCTTGGTATACCCACGGTCCCTCAGATGCACACAAGTTCACGAGTTGTCTCCATGTCATCCTTCACCGTACCTGAAGCCGTCCAGCTAAGTCCATGTGTATCCTGCATACCTACAACTCACATACATATATTAGATCAACATGAAATCCTAACTTAATCATATTGACACACACATATCAAAACCCATGATCCTCCAGATCATACTTGGGTTGATTGTCCCAACAGAGATTTCTCATTTCCTAACATCAGTCTATTAGAACTTTCCCTTGCTCATGTTTAGATAAACCTCGACTCATCAATACTTCTACTGTGTAGAATTTACTCTTTTAGGACTTCTATTTTACCTAAAGTTCACTTGTCTAGGGTTTCAAGACATGCCTATAGCTAACTCAAAGGCATCTACACGCCATCATGCATTAAGTCACATTAGACTTTCATCAATTTCTTGACATTCATTCCTTCTTGATTTGTTAGGGGTTCTCATCATCTAATACTCAATCCTCGATAAAATCTATTAGGGTGCGTTTGGTTCAAGTTATCATACATGACCTTGGTTATGTGATTACCTGGTAATCACATAACCAAGGTTATGGGGAATGAAACATAACTTAATGTTGTTTGGTTAAATTTAGATGATCAAAGAAAATCTTGTTTGTTTGGAGGTAATAGTATATAATCTAATGTAATATTTTACCATATTGCCCATTAGTTTAAAATTAAGGATTATGATAATATATGTTTATTTATACTAAAAATTAAAAAGTAAGGTAATATTTTGTATTAAATTTATTTAGTTTATCCTAATTATAATTTATTTAATTTAATAAAATTTTAATTAAAATACTAAATTTTTTTTAAAAATTATTTATCGCCCGACCGCCACCGATCGTTCGCCGGCAGGTCGTCGGCCGGCCGGCCGGCGCGGCGGTCGCCGGGTCGCAGGCCGGCGGCGGTCGCCGGTCCGGCAGGCCGGCGGCGGCGCGGTCGCCGGGTCGGCAGCCCCGGCCGGCGGTCGCCGATCGGCGGAGGGGCTGCGGTCGTCGGTCGGTGAGTCAGCAACGAATTGTAATTTAGTTAATTATTAGGGATATTTTTATCTTAAAATGTAAATATTAAGGGATAATTTGGGAAAAAAAAGTTCCTTAACCCCGGAATCAAGAAAAACCTCCGTTTTCCTTGGTTATCCAATTCCGGGTTGCATGCCCCATTTGATGACGTTTTGCTGATGTGGCGGTAATACTGCATTACTTGGGAATTGATGATAATCTAAACCAAACAAGATAACCTTGGACAGATAACCAAGGTTATCACTGGTCACCCTGAACCAAACGCACCCTTAGGATTTTCTTTTGTCTCTAATATCCAAACCTTCCTAACATGTTAGGATTTTCAACATCGATCTGCCAATACCTATTGGTTCTCAACAAATGAAAAATGTCAAATTGACATCAATCCATTTGAACTTCGGCAATTTACCAAAGGGCGCACTTGAGAATTGGTATTTACCAAAAAGTGTACCATGGTTTCATTTTTACCAAAGGGCGTATTGATTTTAGTGAACTTCCATTTATACCCCTTTCGCCAAAAAAAGTCTTTCTCTTTCTCTTTCTCTTTCTCAGAAACAAATCCCGAGGCAACGGAATCTGCTTTTTCAGATTTGTCATTTTAAAATAATATATTTAGGAATCGGCTAAAAAACGTAAGGTAAAGAAAGAAAAATTATTTCCATTAACGAAAGTCTCTTTATATTTTTGAAATCACAATAAAAATCACTGAGAAAGATTACTTTACGTGAGAAATTCTAATTAATATAAAACGTACATTATATTAAAAACGAACTTTTATATATATATATATATATATATATATAAATAAAAAGGAAAAGCAACTTCAGGTTCAGGGCCTGAAATCTTGATTTCAGGCCCTGCTTGATTATATAAAATTAATAAATATAAAAAAAATTAATAGACATAATAATATATATTGATTGGCAAAATTAAAGATATAAGGATGATTTACTAAAACAAGCTATGATTCTACATTATTATTATATCGTTCTGTGCCAACTGATACAGTATGAGAACATCAGTGGGTTTTGACCAAAACCCACTGATGGACCTCCCATATCTGGATTTCTGAAAATCCTATATCAATAGACAGGGTTGACCTAGGAGAAGATGTTTTAGGTGTCCAAACATCTATACACTCTATATCACCAATGCAATAGGAGTAGTTTAGAAATATCAGTGGGTTTTGATCAAAATCCACTGATAGACCTACCATATCTAAATTTATGAAAACTCCATATGAATAGAGAGAGTAGAGGTAGGAGATGATGTTTTAGGTGTCCAAACATCTATATATTAGATATCACCAATGTAATAGGAGTAGTTTAGCCATATCAATGGGTTTTGGTCAAAACCCATTGATATTTCTAAACTACTCCTATTGCATTGGTGATATAGAGTGTATAGATGTTTGGACACCTAAACCATCTTCTCCTATCTCTAACCTCTCTATTCATATGGAGTTTTCAGAAATCCAGATATGGGAGGTCCATCAGTGGGTTTTGGTCAAAACCCACTGATATTTCTAAACTACTCCTATTGCATTGGTGATATAGAGTGTATAGATGTTTGGACACCTAAAACATCTTCTCCTAGGTCAACACTGTCTATTGATATAGGGTTTTCAGAAATCCAGATATGGGAGGTCCATCAGTGGGTTTTGGTCAAAACCCACTGATGTTCTCATACTGTATCAGTTGGCACAGAACGATATAACAATAATGTAGAATCATAGCTTGTTTTAGTAAATCATCCTTATATCTTTAATTTTGCCAATCAATATATATTATTATGTCTATTAATTTTTTTTATATTTATTAATTTTATATAATCAAGCAGGGCCTGAAATCAAGATTTCAGGCCCTGAACCTGAAGTTGCTTTTCCTTTTTATTTATATATATATATATAAGTTCGTTTTTAATATAATGTACGTTTTATATTAATTAGAATTTCTCACGTAAAGTAATCTTTCTCAGTGTTTTTTATTGTGATTTCAAAAATATAAAGAGATGTTTCTTTATGTTTCAGACATATGTAAAAAACCCTATCATAACACATGATTTCAAGCCGACACAGGGCCTGAAATCTTTTGTTTCAGGCCCACGCTTGATCTGAAATAAAAGATTTCACACTTTTTAAATTTTAAATCTTTGTTATATATTAATATATTTATTAAATATTATTTAATATATTAATTTATATAAATGAAATATAAAAATTCATCACTCTAAATTTTTAAAATCAGTTGGAAGATAACTTTCGTTAATGAAAATAATTTTCCTTTCTTTACTTTACGTTTTTTAGCCAATTCCTAAATATATTATTTTAAAATGACAAATCTGGAAAAGCAGATTCCGTTGCCTCGGGATTTGTTACTGAGAAAGAGAAAGAGAAAGAGAAAGTCTTTTTTTGGCGGAAGGGGTATAAATGGAAGTTCACTAAAATCAATACGCCCTTTGGTAAAAATGAAACCATTGTACACCTTTTGGTAAATACCAATTTTTAGGTGCGCCTTTTGGTAAATTGCCGTTTGAACTTTCCGTTAACTAATTGTATGATCAACTTTCATTCATTTGACTTTTCATTGCCAAATCCCTATTAGACTTTCGATTGATAAGTGTTTAGTCAATGTTGAGTTACTAGATTTTTTTTCTTTATCAAATCTTTATTAGACTTCCAACTATCAAATATTTTATTAACCTTGAAATCTCATATCTAATTATTAAACATATTATTCAAAAATAAAACCTTAAATAATGGTCAACCTTGAATAGAGTCAATTGCACCAAAACAATACTTTAATGCTATTTAATATTAAAGTAATTTTTATCAAAATTATTATAATAATAATAAATCAATCAAATAGAAGGACAATTTGAGTAAATGTTGAGTATACTAGGAAGTATGGATGTCAATTTTGATTATATGTTCCATCAAATAATTTAAATAGATTGGATTAAATTTTATTTACTCATTTAAAAGTGGGTTTAAATAGACTAGCTAGTGTGAGTTGCAAAGTGGGAGGGGCTCGACCCATAGATTGAGAAGGAAAAAAAAAATTAGAAAATTCAAAATAGAAATAGACTTTCAAGTTTTTATTCATGAAACTATAAAATTTATTATAAAATTATTTTTTTATTTTTTTTTATTTTAGATGGGCGGGTGCGTCTAACCAATAATTCACCTTTGATTGAGTTAGAGTTTTTTTTTTAGCCTACATCATTCTTGTTAGATGGTGCATGTTTGACGGTCTGCTTGCAACACCACTAAAGGAGTATTTGGAAAAGTTTTTATTTATTTAAAAGTGATTCTTTTAGAGATTATTTTGAAATTAGTGAGAAGTTAAAATACGGAGTATTTGGAAATATAAACTAAAAGTTAATACAAGGTAAAATTTAGTGTTTGAGAGAATAATAACTTTCAAGTTTAATTTTTAGTTAAATGATAATAATATCCTTAAACTATATAAATTAATTTTTTTAATTATCTAAATGTTTATATAATTATTATTTTATTTTGAATATGGTTTTAAAAATTATTATTTTTTTAATATGCATGTTCGAAAAAACATATAAATTAATAAAAATAAATATATAAAAATAACATAATTTATAAAAATTCTTGAAATTTAAATTATATAAAAAATAAAATATTGTTTAAAAAATAAATCCTTATAGTAAAATATGATTGAAATTTTATAAATTCTAATAAAAATTCATATATAAATAAAATTTAACATTATAAATTAGGTCAGATGCCAATTATATAAAATGATAAATTATTTAAAGACATAAATATTAACTTTTAATTTTATATCATAAATGAAAAAAAGGATAAAAGTAAACAAAATTATTAAATTCTTACTTTTAACTTTTGGGTAAACGTTATAAAACTAAAGCTAAATTTGATGTTCACAAACACCTAAACACTCTGTTTGGAAACTTTTTAAGTAAGGAATTGAATTGAATTCCATCCGGAATTGAATTCAATTGTTATATTTTTACCATTTTATCGTTCACCAAAACAAACATAATTTAACAAGACATAATTCTACATCCTTTATTTAATTTTATTTGCAGCATAATCTTAAGTTTCTTAACTGCTGAGTAAATTCAGTAAAGATATATGGTAAAAGAAACTTACTTCACTAAGCAGTTTTGAATAAGTAATAATCTTCACCGAAGTTGCTGAAGAAATTGAGGGCATCTTCTCATCTATTCCACCAACAACCTATGAAAAAAATTGCAAATAAGGAAAAACTAAACACAATTATTCAGCGACCTTATCACTATTAAACGAACAGGGTTGCGGAAGCGAGCAGCGAGCAGGGTTGCGGAGGAAACTACGCTGATTTGTTTTATTAGAAAGGACGAATCAGTAATTTAAAATTTTGAAAGGAATTCCCTTCCCAAATCAGACCTAAAGAAGTTTGATTTATTTTGAGGGGTTTGAATGGAATTGGAATTCAATTCCTTACCAATTCTTCCTGAAAGTGTATACCATGGAATTGAATTCTAATTCCCAAAAAAATTCAATTCCACCCCTTTCCAAACAGGGTGAAAAAGATTTTAGGTAGTTAAAATTTAAAAATAGGTAGCAGAAATTCTATCAAATAGTCCCTCAAAGTCTTTTGATATTTTTGAAATAAATTCAAAATGTTCTTTTAATTTTTGTCCAATTAATTTTATTTTTTTCAAAAAAATAAAAAAAAGGAAAAGTAAAGAGAGATTTTTATTTATTTATTTATTTATTTTTCTTTTCCTTTTTGATTTGTTTTTGTCCTTGATACTGGATTTTCCCCGAAGAACCGATCCCATGAGACAGCATCGATTCGAACCGCTTCCACAATTCCTACAGTCGCTCGGATCCCTATATTTCTCTAGGAAAAATCCTGCCTTTCCCCTTTCCTTGCCACCGTCCACTGCCCCCTCGGTTTCCGATCGCCTCCCCCATCGAGTTGGCGGCGCATTCCTTTTTGATTTCGTCGATTTCTCGATCCGCCGTGATCTTTGGGCATCGTTGGTTCGCCAGTGGCCGGAAAGTTTTGAACTTGGGGGGAGGGGGGGGGGGGGGGTTCCTTTGTCGGTCTCTTCCCGGGATGGGCGACCTGGAATCCTGGCCGCCGCTGGCAGACGCCGACGCCTCGGGGGGTCATGAATCGCTTTATTCCCATCCTCAGCTGCCGAATCCGCATCCTTCTGTGATCAAGGCCGAGAATTGGAAGCGGGCAGAGGAGGCTACTCGAGAGGTTTTGTGGTGCATCCGGCCGACGGTCGTCTCCGAAGAAAGGCGGAAGGCCGTTGTTGATTATGTGCAGGAGCTGCTCAGGACTCGCATGGGGAGTAGGGTGAGTCATCTGTCATCTCTGCTTGGTTACTTGTACGATCCGTTTAGATATTGCCTATTTTATTCTTTTGATTCTCGTGCTTCGCAAAATATTTCTTTTTCAATTTTAGTTCGTAAATTGCTTTCAATCACTTTTCGTCATGCACTGTATGATCACATTGTTGTGGTTCGTTTCATGTGCGCGGGTTTTCATTGTTTTTTAGGTCCTTATAATATAACGTTGCAGCCTGCATTGATCTTTCCACCAGTCACTACTTTCTAGGTAGTTATTGAGCTTCAACCTTGTTATACTGGTTGGCTCGAAGATGCCGTATCTTTTCTGAAATCTAATTGTGCAGGACAAATTTCAGAAAAATCAGGAGGAAGTTAAACCTTTATATATTTTTTGTACTTACTATTACATTTTTATAAATTTCCTTGGAGTTGAAATAAAATTGTTGCTATTGGGTATCGAAAATTGGAGGCAAGAAATTTGTGTTCATTATATATTGCTCGCTCATGTTTGAGCTAACCAAAATAGTTGTTTTTTCTGTCATGCAATTAGTTGAAGGTAGGCTATTAAGTTTTGAAATATACTCTTTTCTCATTTGCAAGTACATATAAGCAATAGTGATGATTCTTCTTTTATTTGGAGCCATACTTAATTTTTAAAGTCTTGGTTTTGTGAGAGTGTACAGCAATTTGTAGATGTTTCTATATTCTTACTGAATTTGAAACCAGCATTTGCTAGTTTCTTGAAAACATTTAGTGGCTTTGTTCAATGTATAATTTCTGATTTAACACATTGCATCAGTGTATTTGATGCTCCTTTTAATTTTATATGCTCCTATATATCTTACCAATATCAACACAAAAGTAACTCAGACTTCCAGTATATGTCTTAATAGTTTCTAACATGTTTGAAGTCCCATCCGTGTGATGGCTGAGGGAAGATATTGTGGTGCGGACATTGTATTCTCAGACATTATCACTGTTGTATTTGTGGCGGCTTCACAATTCTCAATTCTTCAACCCAAACCTTTGCTGGCATCAATGAATCATAATGGTCACTATCTGTTATTGCAATTGGTTGCCCTAGAGTTGGGTCTTAATGGCTACATCCTTGGTTATCCATATGGGATTGCCTACATAATTTGCTACTGTCCTTGCCATTGGTCATTTAGAGAATTTCTCTGTCACATCCTTGTTTTCTGGAATGTTTTTTTTGGGCATTCTCTTATCATGTTTATGTCAGATTTAGCTATTTTGTTGGTGGCATAAATGAGACTTACTTGGGACGCACAATCTTTTCATTGTGTCATACAGTCCTTCGGTTTAAGTGTTATGATCAATAGAGTCTGGGCATGTTCTTTGGGTTTCATGATTACTGTGTTGTTCATGTTAAATTAAAAGCTGAAGGAAACTGTATTATTGGATATTGCAGTTATCTACTTTTATATTTATATTTATCTACTTAGAACTTTTGTCTATTCACAGATTTTGGAATGAAAATTTCCTTTTTGTTATATACACATATGCTCATATATACACACACACAGAGCACCAGGCATGGGAGTTAAACGAGTTTGGTTAATGCTATCTCATCGACTCAGATACAACCTTAATCTGGTTGAACTTTTTTATGGATCGGATTGTGTTTCTGGGAAAAATTGCACAGGTAATGCTAGCTGGTACTTAGATTAGATGATGGTATCCTTCTTGTTTTTTGCTTTCGATGTGTGATATTTAGTGTAATCTTTTAGAAACACATTTTGAGAGTGTAATTAACATTTTTGGGAGAGGAGTATAATTGACTTTCCAGAAGTAGATTTTTGTTATAATCTGATTGAACGTATCTTTTGTTTATCTTTGAATGCATCAGGTGTTTCCATTTGGTTCAGTTCCTCTGAAGACGTATCTTCCTGATGGAGATATTGACCTGACTGCTCTAGGTACCCCTAATAATGAAGACATGTTGGCAAGTGAACTTTGTTCTGTTCTTGGAGAACATAATCAGGATGCTGGGTTTGAAGTGAATGATGTTCAACTTATTCGTGCTGAGGTTCCTCATATTGAATTTTGGTTTATTGTCTAGTATGTGACTTGATACATCTATTCAAGTTGTCTTTTCAAAATGTGATCTATTTTCCATGCTTTATATTTACATAATGTATATCGCTTTTTACATATTTTGAGATGAGAAAAAGTCGAGATGAAATCATAAATAGATTAAACTTGAAATTGAAGAAAAACTTTATGAACTAGAACAAAAACTAAACAATTGTAATGCAGAATCGATGAGGAAAGAATCAAAAGAATATATAGGATGATAAGACTGAAGTTCTTGTATGATCACCATGTGTCTCATTGGCTAGACATAAATTTTATAAAATTATGGTATCATTTGTCATGCTTTATGTATTAGGGTATAAAAAACAACATATAAAAACAATATAGCAAAGATGAGAATGTGAAAATGGATATAAGGGGTTACTAGATCGATAACATAAAAAATATTAATGTGAGAGAGCAATTATGTGCAATGCTGAAACGAGAAAAAAGAATTTGAGATGGTATGGACATGTTCAAAGGATATAAATAGATTCTATAATTAATTTGAGTTGAATTGATTAGAGTTGAAAGCATAAGTGGTAGAAGAAGATCTAAAAAAACTCTAGTTTGTAGAGATCTTCGTATTACTGGTGATTTAACCTTACATAAAAGTTCAATGAAAAGAAAAGAACCAAATAGCTTACCCATTAGCACTAGCCCAAGTTAATGATGATGATGGACTTTACTTGATAGAGTGTGTATGTGGACCAGGCCTAACATGATCCATTCCTTCATGTGCCGTGCTGGGAATGGCCTAAATCGGGCCTGGTTATGGGTGGACTCAGCCTGTGATATACACCTCTATCTAGAAGGTCAGTTATGGCCATTGCTTCTAGAAATTTCTTGCAATCATGCTTCTCAATACTAGGTGTCTTTTTTTCCACTGTTGTTGGAATTTAATGAATAACAAAGTGGAATTATTCAACCCTTTATCATGGTAGAAAGTTCAGTAGATGACATGTCTGGAAAAAATATCATCTCTCATTTTGAAATCCTCAATGTTTCTCTCTTATGTGATTTGTGAGAAATTAGTTTCCATCTTGGGTGGCATTTAGGTGAGTGGTTAAGAGATTTCATTTTACAACTAAATCAATTTGTTGATGCCTTTCTAGACTACTTTGAAAAGGTTTTCCCCTCAAAACCTATGGCGGAGAATCAGAAAGAACTCATAATTATTACAAATACTTTTGCACTTACATAATATATTTTGCATTATTTCAAAAAATTCTAAACTCTTTTCTTGAAGAGTTCAAAAGTTTTTGGTGAATATTTAAATCTACATATTTAATATTTTGTTAACAAGTAAATTGTATTGAAATTGGAAATGACTGTTATTGTTGTTGTAGGATCAAAATCGACTAGAGGGGGTGAATAGCGTTTAAAAATTTTAAAAAATGAGCATATAGTAATTAAGCACAATGGAAATAAATTAAACTTAGATTGATTCAATCAAATAAGACAAAGACAATAAAACATGCAGTGGATTTAGGTAACAGTTTAAGCATGCAAGTTGATCAATCAAACCAAAATTATAGACACACAATAGTTATAAAATATAATTTTTATTTTTAATTTCTCCTAGGTGGAGAAGTAAAAAGAATCTAAAAAGTTTAAGCGCAATAAAACAAGGCAATACTAAAACAAATCTAAATCTTATTCGAGGTGTTGTTGATTAGAAATGAAGCGCAAGTTGCAACATGTTGTAGCACGGAAGGCAAAGGAGCACTTAGAGCATGAGCACAAGAGATTAAGAGATGAATGAATGAGTTGTGTTGTAGTCTGCCTTGAAACTCCTTATATACGACTCCTTCGGTCACTTGAAGCTTTCCCGCTAGCCTGTAAAGGTGTTAACATGGCTGTGACTTCTATCCATGAGATAACATTAACGAATCTCTCCGATCGCCCGTATATCCTCCTGTCGCGAAGGAGCACTTAGACCACGAGCACAAAAGATTAAGAGATGAATGAATGAGTTATGTTGAAGTCTTCCTTGAAACTCCTTATATATGACTCCTTCGGTCACCTGAAGCCTTCCTGGTCACCTGTAGAGGTGTTGATGTGGCTACAACTTCTATCTGTGATATATCATTAACGAATCTCTTCGGTCGCTGTATTGATTGCTTGGGCAGGAGTCAAACTTCATCTTGACCTCCTTATTTGGATTGTTGATAACGTCGTCTCCCGGTCGTCGAAGCTGCCCCAATCGCCTCGACCTAGCTACGGTCGCTTGGACTCCTCCAAAATCCTTTCATTGAGAGCTATGTTAGTCGTCTATAAATTCCATCCGGTTGCCTGGAACTATTGAACATGCTTCTAGTTACACGTAATGAGTATGATATAAAATCTAAAGTTACTCGCGCTACTTAACTAGATTTGTCCTTTCTAGTTCGGTTTTGCCAAGAAATCAGCTTCGCTGATTGCACACATTTGAATGTTTTGCCAAGCAATAAGCTTCTAGCTGCTTTCACACATTTAGATTTGACTCAACTGGCACCTAGGCCCCAACTAGGAATTTGTATGTCAAGCCTTAATTACTTGTACTTGAGTCATCCAGTCTTCAGCTAGGAATTTTGTTTGCCAAGCCTTAATCAATTGGACTTGAGTCACCTAGCCTCTGGGAATTTTGTCTGCTATGTCTTAATCATTTGACTTGATTCACCCAGCTTCCAACTAAGAATTTTGTTGCTTGGTCTCCCACCAAAACTTAACTCTTGCCTAATTCTAAATCAAAACTTTAGATGCCTAGATCCACTAGGACTTAATCATTGCCTATTTCACAATCAGGACTTTAACACCCGTCAAGTATCTTACACTTGCAAACATGATACAATTGTCACAACTAAACTAATTTTAGCGTTAGTCATATATCAAAACTCTGGGTTATATATTATTCTCTCAGCACCAACAATCTCCTTCTTATTGATAATATGAAAACTAAGCTACCGTTAGTAATCAATAAATCAATAATCAAAATATAAATTAAATTTTGAATTTATATTCAATGTATGAAAGAAGATAGAGATAATGCAGTCATTCATGAATATAACAAATGAATTCAATATATGTCAAATGAAATGTAACTCCCCCTTAATTGTTGCTTCCCTTTAATCAGATAAGGAATTAAAATTGGGAAGTAAGAAACAAAGACAATTTTATATTTTAACCCTTTATTTTTCTCCTCTTTTTCATATATCAAAATGCGTTAAATCATAAAGCAAATAATGAATTCAAAAATAAATCAATCAATAAGCTTGCAATTATAAACAGAGTTCAAGTCAAACCATACTCAATGTAATAATAGCTCAAGCAGACTCCAAGTAATAAATGCAGTCCAAGTATAGAATTTAACTCAAGTCAAACCAATAACTCAAGATAAACATTAAAAGTCAAGCACAAGGTGCAACTATAAGTCAAAGCATAATAAGGTAAATATAAGCCTAGGTCCAAAATAAACAGAAGTATTAATAGTCAAACACTACAGGTCCAAGCATGAATTAAACATAGCAAAATAAGTCCAAATAAGTCCATCAAGAGATATGCTAAGATAAGTCTAATCAGAAAAGGAGAGTGGAGAAGTTGGAATGAGATTTCGATAGCTGCTTCGTGGTCGCCTATATAAAAGTTGTTTAGGCGACTACAAGGCACAGAAGGCGAAGGAGCACTTAGAGCACGAGCGCAAGAGATTAAGAGATGAATGAATGAGTTGTGTTGAAGCTTTGCCTCGAAACTTCTTATATAGGACTCCTCTGGTCACCTGGAGCCTTCCCAATCGCCTAGAGAGGTGCTGATGTGGTTGCAACTTCTATTCATAACGTTAACGAAGTTCTCGGATCGGCCATACACCCTCCGGTCGCCTAGGCAGGAGTCAAACTTCATCTTGACTTCGAATTGCTGATAACGTCGTCTCCCGGTGAAGCTTCTCCGGTTGCCCGGACTCTCCGAAATCCCTTCGTTGAGAGTTATCACCAGCCAATCGCCCCCGAATTCCATCCAGTTGCTTGGAACCGTCGAACATGCTTTCTTGCAGTGGTTACACATAATGAGTATGATATAAAATGTGAAGTTGCTCGTACTTACTTGACTAGATTTGACCCGTCTAGTTTGATTTTGCCAAACAATCAGCTTCTAACTTTCCACATAGTTGGACTTTTTGTCAAGCAGCTGATTCCACACACTTGGACTTGATTCATTTAGCACCCAGCTAGGAATTTGTCTACCAAGCCTTAATCACTTGGACTTGAGTCACCTAGCTCTAACTGAGAATTTTGTCTGCCAACCTTAATCATTTGGACTTGATTCACCTAGCTTCTAGCGTTGCTTGGTCTCCAACCAAGAGTTAGTTCTTGCCAGGACTTTAGATACCTAGATTCACTAGGACTTAATCACTACTTGGTGCACCTGCAAACTTGACACAATTGGTTAGATCATAACTAACCCGACACAACTGTTTAGATCACAACTAACCTAACTTTACCTGTAGTCATATATCAAAACTCTGGGTTATATATTGTGCTCTCAACACAATAGGTGTTTTTAGTTATGAATGGCTTGCAAGAAACACTTGGCTGTAGATCAATTGTTATTTGTCAGCTATATATATCTTTTTACAGAAACTACATTTTTTTACTTAACATCTATAAAACTGAATGGAGAGAAATTACTGCTACAGTCACAATGTGCCTGTTATTTTGTTCATGTAGCTTACATTTATATACTTGTAATTTTCTTAAATCTCACTTCCCTAATGTGCATTGAAGTATGCTGGTGATTGACAACTTCAAATCTCTGTGGTTTTTCATTACTAGGATGGTCATACTGAGTCTTATGACTGAATTTTATCTGTACAGGTTAAAGTTGTGAAATGCATCATGCAGAATATTGTTGTAGATATCTCATTCAATCAGATTGGTGGGCTTTGTGCACTTTGCTTTCTCGAGAAGGTACATTGGAAAAGTTTGTTGGTGCGGCTTCAAATATGATTTGATCCTTTATATTTTCCCTTCCAAGGCGCTAGAATTCTCAGATATATTGTACATATTCATTCACTTAAAGAAATAATACATTATTCTCACCATGCAATTTAAAACTCAGCACTTTCTTGTAGGTAAATGAAAAAATTGGAAAGGATCATCTATTCAAACGTAGTATAATATTGATCAAGGCTTGGTGTTACTATGAAAGTCGCATTCTTGGTGCCCATCATGGTTTGATATCTACTTATGCATTGGAGATTTTAGTACTTCATGTTTTCCATCTGTTCCATGAGCAAATGGATGGCCCTCTAGCGGTGAGTTTCCAAAAAATGATTTTTTTATATCCTAAATATCATTTTGTTCCTTTAACTTTGTCTTGCAGTTGATTTCATAGCATTGCTCCTCTTTTAGCTTTTTATGAGGGGCTGTCATTTGGCAGGTTCTATATAGGTTTTTGGATTACTATAGTAAATTTGATTGGAGCAAATACTGTATCACTCTACAAAGCCCCGTTTCTATCTCTTCATTGCCAAAACTAGTTGGTAAAAGGAACTTCAACGTACTATTGTTGGTCAATTATTTGAATGAAACAATTTTAACTGTTAGTGACCTTTTTGGTTTGTTCTTGCACAGTAGAGCCATCGGAAACAAAAGGAAACTGTTTGCCACTTACTGAGGAATTTATTGAAGAATGTGTAGAAATGTTTTCAGTTCCATCGAGGATGTACGAAAACAACTGTCAAGCATTCACACCGAAGTATTTGAATATTGTGGATCCATTGAAACCAAGCAATAATCTTGGGCGCAGTGTTAGCAAAAGTTAGCAGTATTTTGCTTTAGGTTCATTTTCATGGCAAGAATTCTAAATCAAGTTGAAAATCTTTTACTAAGTTTCTTCTTTTGTCCTTGTTGATAGGTAATTTTCACCGCATACGCAGTGCTTTCACTTTTGGTGCTCAAAAACTTGGTGGGATACTTCAATCATCTTCTGAAAACATTGTAGATGAAGTTAATTTGTTCTTTAGAAGTACCTTATGTAGACATGGAACTGGGGAAAGGCCAGATGTGCAAGATGCCATTTCTAGTTCCCCAAAGAGTGGATCTGCAGATCATGAGGGAGTCAAATATAGATCATCAAACTTAAATGCTGATGATTTGAACAAGGATTCTCATTTTTCAGGTTTAACAACCCATGATTCTAGCAGAGCATTGATTGATGTGATAAATAACATAAATTTTTTTGACTTGGGTGAGGATCACATATCAAAGAAGCAACATGACAAGCATTCTGCCAATCCAACTGTTAATGCTAACAGGTCTAGAAGTGGCTCCATGGTCTCTGAGGAAGACATTGTAAGTAAACATTCCACTGACGATGCTACAGATCTTGCTTCCACAAGAGCTCTTGATTCAAGATCATTAGATGAAAGTTTTAAGCTGTCGACATCTGGAAAAAATTGTCATGCACCCCACTTGTTCATCTGTTCAGATAACAATCAGGATGATACGATCCTGGGTAATTCAAGTACAAGAGATAATGTTATGGTGGGCATGCCTTCAAATAAATCTACATCCCCTTACAATGGAATGGGATACGAGGCTAACTCAACTAATAGTGCATCTAGGCCTAGAAAATCTACCTTGGCTGCACCTTCTCGTTCTGTTCATGAATCACCATCATCAAGCTGGAATTGCAGAGATTCGTCCCTAGGGGACTGCACAGATGATGGTAAGTTAGATGATGCAAGTTCCAGTTCTGATAACTTATCAGATCTCTCTGGTGATTATCAGCTTTATTGTAGCAATCTACTTCATGCTCAGGAGTTCCAAGAGTGTTTTGTCAACTCTTATTTAGTACCTGTCTATCATGCATCATCTTCCCCATATCAAAACAAGCATTCCTGGAATATGCATAGCATGTATGCTCATGGAGCAAATGGCCTTGTCCACATGCCACCACTTCCCCCAAGTTATTTTGTGATCCCACCCCTAATTTCTAATGATTATGGTGTCAAAGATATCACAAAAACAAGGGGAACTGGTACCTATCTTCCAAACACGGTGAGTTTGCACTTTACTTTTATTTCTTTTGCTCTTTTTGAGAAAATCATTTGGACACTTTGTTTTTTGTTAAGGTTGCACATGAGTAACTCTACATAATAATTTTTTACTTATTCTATTTTCCCCATGTTTTTGGTGTCGTAATATAATTTGAACTCATTCTAAAGTTTACTGCTTGTGATGCTTATACATAGAGTTTATCATACTGTCCACCTAAATTATGAGATTTATTTAGATCAGTAACTTCTGTAGGTTTGATTAATCCGCACCTACCATTCTAAATTCAATTGCTTAAAGTTTGTTTAAAAACTTTGATTCTGTAGAATTCTCGTTCATACAGAGAGAGACAGTTCTCGGGAAGAGGCTGGAATCAAATGCAAGCAAATCATCTTCCTAGATACCGTAGAAATGGTCATGGGGACTCACCATATTATGAGGGTTCATCTGACGAAAGGAATCATGTTCCACCTCCACCACCTCTACCTCCTAGTGTTTTTGGAAATGGTCATGGTGATGCAATTTCATTGGATCGCCCTAAGTCTCCTGTCTCTGCTTTTATGGCGGTTTCCCCTGCAAATGGCTATCCATATGCACCTGAGGGCAAACTTGAATTTGGTAATTTTGGTCCTGTTACAATGGGAGTTTCATCTTCAGAACGGGGTAGCAATCGTGAGTCAGCCAATATTGATAGGGGCTCCAGATCTTCTATACCTGCATCGACAGTCGAAAGGCCCCATAGAAGTTTGAACAATGAAAGGTAATTAACATATCTCGGAATTTTGATTGTCAACTGCAGCAGGGTCTGTTAATGATTTCCAATGGATTGGTTTGGGTAATGTTCTTGATATAGGAATTTCTTTTCGCTAGCTTTAGCTGCTTTAGTTTTCAATACATAATTTTTTGCCTTTTCATTTCAAGGTTTATTTAACTTGGTTTTTGGAACAACTGAATTTATTTGGCTCGTCTTATCTTTCACCTCTAAATATCCACCAATTAGATTCCACTAGTTACTATAAAATCTCAAATTGATACAGGACCCTACATGTGGATCATTTTTGGAAGCATCATCTTATAATTATGAATAATAACACCTCCAGGAATCCTTCTTTGCCAGTTGTGTTTCCCTTTCACTTCTGCAGATTATGCATTCAGGAAGTTTAAAGAATCTATCCTAACACCAAGAAATTTTTTGGATCAGTAGACTTAAGTTTATCATGCGCCTCTAGAGTGATAGCATCTTCAATTTAGCCATACAATAACCATGATGCTGTTGAATTAAGGACTGTATGATGCCGTTCAGCACCGAAATTGATTTACAATTTTATGTAGTGTTCGAGTGGTTATCAACTCTAGCTTCATTTACAAACTCATTTTGTGCTTATGTAATCCGTCAAAACTTAATATTAGATGAATAGTTATGAAATGAAAATCACAGAAGCAGCAAATATTTATCGTCCAGTGGAAAACAACTTCAGATGTAAGAATGGAGGAAGAACGACATGCAGCTTAGCATCTCTTTGGAAATCTAAACAGCAACACAACACAATTTTACATTCCTAATCTATATACTTTTACATGCCATCGCTCTAGAAAAGTTTTTATGATCATGGCTGTCAAATTAAGTAACAATGACCATAAAAACTGGAAATGGATGAAATGTGCAGGCTAACTCAACCCTACCAGCTGAAGGATGATGGTGACTTTCCTCCACTGGCAGGATGAAAGACCAGGGGAATGAATCCTTGAGCATTTGGGGCAGTTGCTTGAGCAAGAGCATTGCAAATGCTGGTGTAAATCCTTTTTGCTAGGGGTGATGAATTAGTATACTGTGTACATTCTAATGGCCTTTTCTTCAGAGGTTAACGACACCATATTGTTATGGTGGATTTAATCTGGTTAGAAAATTTTTTAATCCCCTTTTCCATTATTTTTTTTATATATCTGAATGTTGTTTTAGTGCCTTTAGTTTGTTGATGCAGTTTGGCTGAAGATGAATAAAGAAATGGAGCTGTAGAAAAATTATTGTTCCAAGTTTTGTTAGTTATATCTATCTATATATGTGATGTACTTTTTTTCCTTTTATTTTTCTGGGTTATTAGAGTGCGTGGTTTAGGGATATGAACTTGTTATTTTGATCTCACTAATGATGATCTAACCTGAAGTTAATTGTTTTGATAAATTTGTTGGGAACATTCATGTTTAACTAGTTTTAGTTAATATGTTTTTAGTCAGAGTTTTTTTTTGAGATCAATCTAAATTTTTATATATATTTTTTCAAAATATCTTTACAAATTTTTAATTATATTTGTAATAATTTATAAATCAGTTAATCTATAATGGTCTCACTTTAAAAAAATAATTAATAAGGTTGGGTAATATTGAATCTTGAGCGATCTATTCGGTTTCACGGAAGTTTTCTATTAGTTGTCAGGGTAAATCGAGAAGTACTCGTGGCGGACAGTTTAGAAATTTAGCGTCTCAGAGTTCGTATATCATTTAGAGAATTTTTTTTACAAAATACGTCATAGTTGGGAATTAAATTATAAATGTTTGGGATGACAATTAGTCATTCTTATGCTATACCATAGCCCTGAGGGCGGTTTCTCCTCAAGAAGAATGAGAGAAGGGAAGGATTATTTTGGAGGTTGATTCTTAAACAGGTATAAATTATATTTCCATTTTACTTAATAGATGATATGTGCATTTCATAAATTTCATGTCTTCATCTATTCATGCTTCATTTTGATAGTTTTCTAGTTCGCATAGCTGTTTTTGTTTATTTTCTTTGATAGGGCGCGAATAGCATCGAAAATGGAATTCAAAAAATAATGCCCAAGTGCATTCCAGTTGTCACGGTCGTGGCATCTTGGAGTGGTCGTGTTCCATTTTTTGACTTTCCAATGTGCGCCATGGGTAGGTTGTGCCAACCGATGAAGAATTTTTTCAACATGCGACACAGGTAGGCCGTGCCAGCTGGCACGGTTGTGCCGCCACCCGAGAGTAGCCACAGCGTAGGACACGGGCAAGCCTTGTCGGTGGGCACGACTGTGTCGGCTGCTTGGTGATCAAGTATAAAAGGTTGATTTGGATCTCAAGGGGATCTAGATTGAGAGCCCTAGAAGACTTGGGAAAACGGATACGATAGACGATACTTGAATGCTTAGATTTTAGATCGGAAAGCATCCGGAGACAATCCTACACATTGAGACTAAGCTTTTCTTTCCTTTTCTGAATTTGTGTTGATTGTAACTTGTTTGAATGATGATCTGGTTGTAACTCCGAGTTTATGGAATAGACTTTTGATCTAGGGTTAGGGATTATCCCTTTTGATATGTAAATACTTTTTTTGGTTGAATTTATTGACTGTGAAAGCGTCTTATTCAATGACATGTGTGTTTGCGGTTTGGGTCTACTATATATATACGATCTTGATGACAGAAGCATAAGATTCGTATCTCATGAGATACGAGGATGAATCAAAAGGAGCACCCAATCTTCCGACCCGTAGAAACTTGAGACGTGGAGAAATGCCTACGAAAGTAGATTGATAAGCCACGAGGAGAAATAGGCTATCATAGATCTTAATTGATTGGTTCCAATTCATCGTCATACAGTAAGAGAAGACGACTTGGGGGTTGTGGGATCTCATGACAGGGATCTTCTTAAGAAAATAATCTCTCAACTCTGTCACTCTGAAAGTAAACGACAAATTAGAATGGATACACCGACGTAGTCCTAAAGTTACACTCTCCTTTCTCTTCTCACATCTTACTCAATACTCTTTCCTCATTATATTCTCTAATTTTCCTCCTTAGATCTCTTGCTCTTATATAACTCAAATCTCACGATTAGTTTAGACAATTATATTTGTTTAGTAGACTAGCACTTAGCCACCAATCCCTTTGGATTTGACATTTTATAACTTGGCGACAATGTGCAAACTGTGCACTTGCGATTTGCACCACATCAAATTTTTTGACGCCGTTGTCGGGAATTGATTTTGGTTAATATTAGTTGAATTGCAAATTGATTGGACTAAACTACTTTACTTTGCCGTTTTTATTTGCATTTGTTTACACTTTTCTTAGCAATTTTTTCTTTTTCAGGGGATTTTAAATCTGAAATATATTGGAAATCAAGTTGGCACAATGAGAATGGTCGACGGGGCTAGACTTCTCAAAGATGTTGTTGCTTCTCTCTCTCTCAGTTTATGAGATCTTGTATTGTTCTGGCCCTAATCGAAATTAGAGATTTTGAACTGAACCCAAATTTGATTTTTATTATCCAACAACAATAATTTAGGGACACACTTTTAGAAGATCCATACCAACATTTGTAACTATTTTCTAACATGTTGTGATACGATAAAATGTGGGATGATGTTTCTAAAGATGCAATCAGATTAATGGAATTTAGTTTAAGTCTTGAAATAAAGATTAGACTCAAAGGATTACCATTGCAATGCCCCCATTTTGAAAGAATAGTTCATAATCTATCATACAAGAAAGAGCCCCTCTAATGAAGATGAAGATGATATTGATACAACAACACAATTGTATAGCCATGAACAGAACGAGTCTAGAAAATAATTTGGAACAAATAAAGTGAAATTTAAGGTAATGAACCAGAGTATTAACGAAATAAGGGAAAAAGTTGAGAGATTA
Source organism: Boesenbergia rotunda (assembly GCA_024364735.1). Classification (NCBI taxonomy): domain Eukaryota; kingdom Viridiplantae; phylum Streptophyta; class Magnoliopsida; order Zingiberales; family Zingiberaceae; genus Boesenbergia; species Boesenbergia rotunda. Next base: position 193,080 of record JAGFNQ010002432.1, read on the forward strand.
GTGTCTGAAGGGATAAAATTTCCATTGGAATACTAATAGCCAACATTTAACCATGTTATTTTAGTATTATAGTGTTATTTCTTAGTGTTTTTATCCTCCAGTGTGTCAAATCTATGTTTTTAGCATGTTTCATGAGTATGGATTTTTTGTAGTCTTCATTTCAATTCCTGTAATTTGATGAATATTATGTCTATTATTTTGAGTATGTTTTGTTTGGCAGGAATTGAAGGAGACGATAACAAATTGAGGAGAAAAGAAACATTGGTTTGGTCCAAAGTGGTCCAATTCATGGTTTGGTTCAATTGCTGGATGCTAAGAAGAATCAATTCTAGAAGCTTGCCAAATAAAACATCGAATCCAATCCAAAGCCCAATTGCAAAAGGCCGAAGAGTATTCCCAATCCCCGTTGCAATTAAACCAAACCAGACGGGCTTTAAAGGGGCAAACCTCGGTTCAGGGTTCTTGGTCTGTTGGCTAAGTTTACACTACGTTTGGAAACCCGTGGAATTCAATTATATTATGGAATGGAAATGAATTTCATGGTTTGGAAGTAACTTAAGTGAAGGAATTGAGTTTTCATGGGCATTAAAATTCAATAAAACTAAGAAATTGAAATCGGACCCAAATGGGTGTGATTTGCTGTGAGAATTGAATTTCAATAAATGAAAAATACTAAAATAACCTTACTAATGTTTTATTCCTAACCTATCAATCAAAGGTAAAAGAGTAAAAGCAATCAAATTCATTTATTTTTAGACTCATTCCAAACAAAGGAATTGAATTGAATTTCTTTGTTTACCGACTCATTCCAAACATAAGAATTCAATTCAAGTTCTGATAGAATTCAATTCCTAATGAAATTCAATTCAATTCCATCTCATTAAAAGTTTCCAAACGCAATGTTAGGGTTCGACGTTTTTCTCCCGTAGCCCCACTTCTCCCGATCAACTGCAAAAGGCGAAGGTGGCAATAGTTTGATGGCGATGATGAGCGGCGATGACCTCGACGACGGGTGCTCACCGACATGGTTGTTTTAGTGAATCCTTCCATTTCCTCCTCGACTGTGCGTAGATTTGACATCGTGGTTTGCAACCACAAAAACCTCGGTTCCGCAGCATAAACCCATCCTTGGGTCTTGTCGGAGTGTTTATGCTCCGGCGAGTTATCTCCTCCCTAATCTAATCAGAGCACTTTACCTTTTTCCCCTCCTCTACCAACGTGTTTGCCGAACGCGGAGGTTCATCCGATAAACTCCGATCAGCCACCAACCTTCTCCGGCAGAAGCTTTAAGGTGTTGTTTGATTCCCAGTTCCCTTCGTCCTATCCGAAGTAGCGTGGTTCACAGCAACTGATTAGGGCATCGTTCACTGGGGTTGGACAGTCCTTCTGTGTCTTCTGATCAACTTCCACCGGAGTGATCCAGCTTCGAGGAAGATTCACACCTTTCCAAGATGTCAATGTGAGCATCCCAACATCCTCGTGGCTGCCCACCGGAGCTGGTGGTTCCTTTTCTAAGCCTCCCGAGTGATAGCGGGGTAATCTTTGGGTTTGATTGTGGAATTATGATTTGAATAATTTAGTTTGTTTTAATGTTTGATTCTGTGGTTATTTTCTTATGCATAGTTGATTGCTTAGTGTTATATTTTGTTTAACTTCATTTTTGCATGTTGATTCTGTTGATGGTGATATCTGTAGTGTGGAGTGACACTATGTTATGGGTTTATTGTTGATGGTTAATTAGGATTTTGTTGATTCCATTAGGTTTAGAGAACAATAAAACCCTAAACCCTAATTTATTTTGTCTGAAGACAAATGTCCTATTATTGGTTCCACGGGAGACGACCCGTATCCTCTATTATAATGCCTTAGTGTAGATAAAGGGGTATCGATTAATCATAGAATTGTACATCTGAATTGCGTGTGTGACAAGCATGCAATCAAATTTTGGTGCTATTTTCGGGGAGGTTTAGTGATGTATGCTTGTTTTTAGACTGTGCATTAGTTTTGTCGGTTTTTTGTGTTTTCATTTTCTTCATTCTATTGTCTCTTCATTTGTGATTCTTATTGTGCTACTTGATCGTGTAGTGTATGACTAGATATTCTTGTGATAGATTACTTGAGCTTGACCTTGAGATAGATAGAAAATTTCATGTCTTACAGAGAATTTAGAGAAGACCTCCTAATATATCTGACAGTAAGCCCTCAGGTTTGGAGTGTTACATGATAGATCATAATAGAACTTGAAGGAGCTTGGGATGAGGATTTCGAGCTTAAATCTGGTATTAAACATTTGCTTCCCAAATTTCATGGTCTATTAGGAGAAGATCCTAACAAACATCTACACGAGTTCCATGTGGTTTGCTCCACTATGAAACCACATGACATTTAGAGGAGGATATCAAGTTGCGAGCTTTTCTCTTTTCATTAGTAGGAGCAGTTGAAGATTGGTTATATTCACTTCCAGTTGGATATATCATATGTTGGCTTGATATGAAGAAGACATTCTTGAAGAAATTTTTTCCAACCTCTATAATTACAACTATCCGGAAAAGTTTTTGCAACATTCAACAAATTGTGAGGGAGGCTCTATACGACTATCGGGAGAGATTCAAGAAATTGTGTTCTGAGTTGCCCCCAGAATCAGATCAGTGACCAACTACTTGTTTTGTACTTCTATGAGAGACTACTTCTCATGGATAGAAACATGATAGATACAACCAGTAAAGGTGCTCTGGTGAAAAGACTCCAAGTCAAGCTAGGGAGCTTATCTCAAATATGGTAAATAATTCACAGCAGTTTAGGAGTAGAGCAATTGTGACTCAAGGAGTTGGGGAAGCTCACTTGCAATTGTGACTCGAGGAGTTGGGGAAGCTCACTTGGCATCTACCGAGCAATAGGAGGTGAAGAACACTTTGCAAGAGTTGACATCTCTAGTGAGGCAGATGACACTGAATGTCAGGCCAACCCTCTATGATCCCTATGCAAGAGATCAGGGTTTGTGGAATTTGTTCTAGCTTAGATCATTATATTGATGTATACCCATCTCTTTAGTAGAATAAAGTAGCTGCGGCGGCGAATCAGTTTCCTTCCCGACTTTAGTACCAGCAGCAACAGTACAAATATGATCTGATGACTGCTAGATACAATCTGTTAGAGAGATTACCCGAATATGAGATATGAAAATTGATTTCAGTAACCGTATCATCCACCACCCGCATTTTAACAACCATATCATCAACCACATGCATTTTAGCGCCGAATGCGTTTCAAAACAACTCAGTTGCAACCAGTTCATAGCAACAATAGCTTCCATATTCAAGCCCTGCAGTACACAAGATAGAAGATCTTATGCAGCAACTGATGCTATCACGCCCCAAGGAGTCGCTCGTCCGGTACAAATCGAACTGCTTCTCCCTTGACCTGACAGACAATTTGAATTCCTAATACTACAACCCTCTTAGTCACCTGAACCATAGCTGATAGGGTTGGATCAAGCGAACAAACGAGACAAAGACAAATGTCACATCAAGAAAAGTCGCATAGTGGTACGACTTACAACAAACACACAAAATGTAGGTATCTATGACACACAAAAATACAACCATATTGCCATACAAAGCGTCACGATAAACCAGAAATACAAATCCGGAAATGAAAAATAAAAGAAAGGTACTAACATGTACCAACATCTAATACAAGTAAACAATGAAATCGCCTCGACACACATGAATAGGGGCAGGCTGTCAGACACTCCCGTCGATCATCCTGAAAGGGAGAAAAACAGGGCTAACAGTGTGAGTCCAAAAACTCAGTGGATATAAACTAGTATGCACAGAAAGCTAAGCTAGAAGTAAGTCACAAACCGCTACAAACTAAAGTACAATAATAGGAAATACATAACTGTATTACTGAAAGAACAATACACACCAGTGTCGATCTAATCCCGAGAGTATGAGGCTAGTATAACCCTAATGGTCCTCCATGGCCAAACCGTGGCATACGAGAGTACACAAGATCCCGAAAGCTCGTGCAACACAAGCCAATGCAGGATCATAACGACTCGTATCATATGAGCAATCCAGGATTGTCGGATCCTATGAACACATACCTCCTGAATGTTCATGTCAAACAAATGCAATAATTAAATGCAACAAGCACAACCAAATACAAAAATGCATAGTATACACATGATGTAACATCGATCACCCCTCCACGCCAGTTAGCCACTGTCGTATCTATGCGAAACTGAGTGGGTAGGGCTCTGACCGTGTCCTCCCTCCATGCCAGTCGACCATTGTTGAGAATAATGCGAAATCGAATGGGAGCCAAGAGTCGCCTACATATGCCCCTACACTAGTAGCATGTTGATGACCCGTCTCAACCTCCAGGGAGCTATAGATCGCCTACATATACTACGTGCAAAGATGATGCATGTCACCATTCCATGCATCACCCACTATCTAGTCCTACTATCATCAATATGAAATACAGTAGTCCAGGTAATAATCATGCGCCATATCCTAATCCTAGTGTGAGGTATAAAGTATGTCATCTGTAATCCAATACACGTAGTAATACGGAATAGTAAAACAGTAAACCTAATCAGATAACAAGTATCAAATGAAATCATACAGAAACAAATAATATGTATCTCTACTGCTATCCATATCTAACTATGCATAAAAGTTTGATTATATCTAATAAAGATAAGTTAAAGGTACCCGCCTTAATAAGAAGAAGTTCGTGCGTGTAGAGAACCTCTATCCAAATAATTCGTAAAGAAATAGCCAGGTTAATCATTGTCCTACATCAAATACAAAATCCTTAGTTATTCACACAAAAGTAAATAGCTAATCAACAACTAACCCGTATTAGTAGCGATCCTAATTATTGCAATCCTGTAAGTAAGCCTAATTAAAGGATTAACCCAAACTAGTGAGAATTTGGTTCAACTTAAGTTAAACCCAAGTCTAACCTAGGATCCAAATTAGCACGCCAAAGCTAAAGGAGTAGCTCATTGCATCCCATAGCACTAAGAATAAAAAAAATGCCCTTAAACAGAGCCACATCTTGGTTCATAACAGGATTGCACTTAGGATCAATAATCCAAAACCATAGCACACACTCATGAACTCATGGTAAGAGCTGCAACATCTCAAAATTAGAAAACCTCTAACAACAGATAGAAAATGACTCCTATCACAGACTCCCAATCCTGATCAGCCCATCGAGTATTCAAATGGTAACATCTCCAAAACCAATTCATCTACTTAGAACAACTAAATCCAGGAAACAAATCCGATCACAAGGCAACACAGAAGGAGATGTGGAGCTTAACATGAACTCATGACAATAGATCAACATCCCACATTGCTTCCAACCTTACAGAAAGCTCATCTAGCAAAAATAGAACCATACCAAGGCTCACAACAGGGATATAAAACAAGAACAACAAAAATAGTGCAATTTATAACAATTAAATGAAAATCGAGTGGAAGATTAGATATACACCATTAGAAATGATCGCAGTATAAAGAATAGAACCATTCTACTGATCTAAACATCCTCAAATCAACCTCAGAACCATTCAATCCAAGATCTACTAGGAAGATCATAGATGAAACTCAGAAATTTAAAGCTAGGTTAAGAATGTTGGTGCAATCTTTGTTAGGTCAAGGTTTACCTAGTTTGACTAGGTTTGAGTAAGCATGAGTTTCGATGTTTGATAATGATGTTTGAAGATTGTGTGAGTCAAGTGGGTCAAGGATGACTGGAGACTTGACTGAGAAAAGTCCTAATGGGAATAGACATACATAGTGGGACTAGGTGAAGTCTAAGTAGATCGGGGAGATCGCACGCTGGCACGGAAAAAGTTCTAGTGGGACTAGGCACACCTAGTGAGACTAGGTGAAGTCCAGGTGGATTGGGGAGATCACACGCTGGCATAGAAAAAATCCTAGTGGGACTAGGTGAAGTTAAGGTAAATCAGAGACTTCGCATGCTGGCACGAGAAAAGTCCTAGTGGGACTATGTGAAGTCCAGGTGGATCGAGGAGATCGGACGTTGGCACGAGAAAAGTCCTAGTGGGTCTAGGCACACCTAGTGGGACTAGGTGAAGTCCAGGTGGATCGGGGAGATCGCACACTGGCACGAAAAAAGTCCTAGTGGGTCTAGGTACACTTAGTGGGACTAGGTGGAGTCCATGTGGATCGGGAAGATCGCACGTTGTCAATGTGGAAGTCTACCAAGAGACAAGACCTAACTCGAGGGTTAGGCAAACCTGGTTGAGAACTAGGTTAAGTCCTAGTTGGGAACTAGGCAAGAAAAAATCCAAGTCGGTCAAAAGATTGATCGGACACTTGGTGTAGAAATCCTAACAGGTCACAGTTGACCGGGTTAGGCAAGAGAACCCTAGACTTGTGCACACAAGTTAGAGTTGGGTCCAATGGATTTGCTAAGGAAAATTTTAGAGCCTTTCATGCTAGGACTTTCATACCTAAGGATAGGGAAAATTTTAGATCATTTAATGGTAGACCTACCCAAAACAAGGCCAAAAAGAAAAATCACCAAGGCAATATTAGAAAACTAAGCCTTGAGGAAGTGATGATTGAAAATCAAGTTTTGACGTCAAAACTTGATAAATTAGAAAAATCTCTTAAGAAAATAGAAAATCTATTTAAGAGATCAAAGATTCAAAACCTAGGTTTAGGTAATCAAGGACCCTCTAGGGGCAAGGAAGGTTTATGGTACAAACCTAAAGCCAAGGACGATGGGTCATCATATCATAGAGTTCTATATAGGTCTGAAACTAAATATAGGTCTAGGAGTCAAGTGAATGATCACAAGGGAAGCCATTCTTAGAGTTGACCAAAACAAGGCCAACATGACTAAGGCTTTGGAGAAGCTTAGAAAAGTCATTAGGAAGGTACCAAGGAAAGTTATCCCTAATGAATATCTAGAACACTCAAGGAGCACCAGTATATTTTGGGCTCCTAAGAGTGTGTTCGCCACACCCTAGATAGGTCTAGGGAGTGTCAACTCAAATTAGAAGGGCAGTTAACTCAACCATGATGAAGTTGACACTTTGTGGCATTTTCAAGGAACTATTACCCTTGAAAATGAAGAGTTAATTGTTTACTCTTGATGAGTAAAATTGTACTAAACTATGATTTTGAAGATTAGACTTGATAAAGTTGGCACAACTAGGTTAGAATCCAAGGATATGTCAAGTTAGAAAGTTTTGGCATTATCTTCAAAAATTAGGGGTAAAACTTGGATTATCAATGACTTAGCGATGAGTTATTGATACTTAGATAGAAAATCTAGATATTTTCTTTTATGCTAATATGCCAAGATTTGTGTGCCCTATCATATGTCATGTCATCATAATTAATCTTCATATTTTATTATGAAAATATCACATGTCATGTCATACATGCATCATCTAGCTATAATAAGTTTTCTTTTGAAAATCTTCATATGATGCATGTCTTAGTCATTTTCATGCACTGTTTAATTTATATTGAAATTAAAGACATTGACATTAATTGACATTCTAGGCGAATGATCAAAGTTTATAATGCCTAGGTAGAAATGCATGAACCCTTAGTTTAGGGAGAACATTACTTTCACATCTTATAAAACCATAAGTTGACTTGAATATGTTTTGAGACACATTAGAAACAAGTGAGATGTTAGGTTGATGAATAAAAACTCAAGGTGTTGATAAAGTGCATATATTTGAGTTTTTAAAATTCATCCAAAACAAGAACATAAGTGAACTCCAATCATTGGGGAAGCTAATGTAAAAGTCATATGCATTTAGCCCAAAAAAACATAGTTGGAAATTATTTTTGAAAACTATTTCAAAAACTATTTTTGAAAATCCATGGTAAAGACTATCTTTTGATAACACTCATCATTGATGAATATGATACAAAATAGAGTGAAACATTGAAGTATTTCAATGGTTTCCAATTTTATGTCTATCTTTGAGAATGGGTTGTATTTTCATAGAAAACTATTTTTCCATGATATTATATGTTTTAAATAATGTCTACATAAAATTTTATAATTTTTAGAATTTTGTAGAATTATTTAGGAGTTTCTAAAACTCAGTCTAAAATTATTTTTAGAAATCAGAAACACACAATCGATCAAGTGATCGATTAGGACATGCATCAATCGATTCAGCAATCGATTGGTTAAGACTTTCCAGAGCACAGAAGCTCACGTAATCGATCCATTGATCGATTAAGGGTAGCTATAATCGATTAGTTGATTGATTAAGGCATGGTCAATCGATTAGTACAACTGAAATTGTCTGATTTTAGTTCTTTAACCCAATTTTGAGTAACCAAACAATCCCTAACCCTTTGGAATACTTTTATAAGTATATTTGGGTAAATTTCATGATGAAATCAAAAAGGGAGATGGTTTTGGTGAAAAATATATGGGTTAAGGGGAGGTTTTGATTCAAATTTTGAATTTCAAAATCTCATAACCTCAAGATTGAGATTTTCTAAAGGTTTAGGAACTCAAAATCTTTGTTGGTGCAATGATAGAGGTTTAGAGCATGTTTTGAGGGGAGTTCTTCCTTAAAAGCATGTGTTTTAAAATTTTTCTTTTTGGGATAAGTGAAAGAATGAAGATTGGGAATCTTCATTATGATGAATGCTCAAGGTTGAGCATGGGTCATAATGAAAGGTATGAGACTTTCATTGAGCATACCCTTGACTATATAGATTCGTGGGGAGAGTTTTTGATGTGTGTTAATGGGGGAGAAATTGTAAAGCTAATATAGATTAGTCTTACTCAAACATATTGTCAAAAATCAAAAAGGGAGAGATTATTGGTGCAATCGTTGTTAGTGTTGGAACTCGGATGGCTAGAGAGGGGGTGAATATAGTTAATCACTTTGACCTTTGGCACTTATCAAGATTTCTGCACTAAACCTTATCAGTAGCACAGCGGAAGAAACAAAGGAAACGAAGCAGTGCAGAAAACGAAAGCAGGAAACGAAAGCAAACAAACACAACTAGCAAGATCGCTAACAAGGAGGGTTTACAAGATTCGGGGATAACTTGCCCCTACTCCTTGGCGTGCCCTTAAGGTGGGCGATCGCTTGATCGTCGGCAGATCAAGCCCCGGTTATCACCGGATAGAAAGCAACCTCCTTCTCAGTGGAGAAACCTCTCCACAGTGTTTCAATCACGGATTTAAGTTTAAGCACAAAGAAACAACAAGAAGGATCTTACTCAAACACTTAGCAAGGACAAGAACACAACAAGCTTTCCTGAGCTCCACCCAACGGCGATCTCACGCAAGAAACCCTTCCTTGTGTCTTCCCACTGTTGGACTCCAAGCTCCTTGTTCTCTCCTTCAAGCGCTCAAGTAATGGATGATTGCTTCTCGATTGCAGTAGCTTGCTCAATGTGATGATACTTCAGAATGCGCAAGCAAGCAAGTTGTGGAGAACACAAGGAGCAACAAGAACTCTATTCGCAAAGCTTGAACTCAACTTACCTTCCTCAACGAAGCCTCTTCTGCCCTTTTTCTTTCTCCACTCAGCATCAGGTGGCAGTCTCCTGCAGCCTCCAGCTGCTTCCCTGCCAACGCCAGCTACCACTGAACCCTCCCTAGACTTCTTGAGCTCCCCTCAGCCAAGCTCCAGTCAGTAGGTCAGTCTGCAGCTCCATCCGTTGCAACCTGAAATGGAGAACGGACAAACCTGCTCCAAGGAAAGCCTCCATTGACTTCTCCTTGAGTGTTTGAATCCTCCCCTGTCACCTGCAGCTTAATCAGAGTGTTAGAGCCGCATATCACATAGTAAATCAAGTATCAGATGTAAGCAGCAGAGAATCGGATATGGTTAGGCGCGATCAGAGCGTCTGACAATGCAATTTGAATTAAAGTGATCGGTCACCGGACCGATCAGAGAGCAGCACAGTAGGTTCCCAACCTCACTGTGTGCTCCCTGATCGGTCACCAGACCGATCAATCATTGTTGGATCGGTCACACGACCGATCCACGAAGGAGCAGCGTGCCAGATTCCCTGATCGATCACCAGACCGATCTAGGGACTCAAACCTAGCCCTCCAAGCTAAGTTTTCATCCACCTTAGCCCTCCAAGCTAAGGATTTTTCACCTAACTCTCCAAGTTGGGAATTTGCACCTAACCCTCCAAGTTAGGACTTTTCACCTAGCCCTCCAAGCTAGGACTTTTCACCCAACCCTTCCGAATTAGGACTTTTCCAAACCTAGCCCTCCAAGCTAGAACCTGACCCTCCAAGCTAGGACCTGACCCTCCAAGCCAGGACTTTTTCACCTAATTTTCCAAGATTGGAATTTGCACCTAACCCTCCAAGTTAGTACTTTTCACCTAGCCTTCCAAGCTAGGACTTTTCACCCACCTCTTCCGAATTAGGACTTTTCACACACCTAGCCCTCCAAGCTAGGATTTTTTATATCATGCCGGATCCCCGATCAGGACTTAATCATCATCAATAATCATCCTCCTAAACTAAAATCGGTGTCAACACCAAAATAACAATCAGGGTCAGACTGCATCAACAATCTCCCCCTTTTTGTTGTTTCACAACCCGATTTTAAGTTTAGGGATTCTCAATCAAGTTTTTTAAATTTAGAATCATAGGGTAATCCAGATCCTCCCCCTACAACATGATCATCCTAAACTTAACCAACCAATACTCTCCCCCTTTGTCGAACACCGAAAAGGGGTCTAGAAGGGCTGTTAAGTTTAAACTATACTCCCCCTTAACCCTAGGGGTATCCCAAACCAACAATAATTTGGTTTTTGATAAGCATATGAATACATATGATAAAAAGATATAAGCATGGCAAAGCAAGCATATGTATCATATGAACATGGCATCATAAGCATGAACATAGCTATGGATCAAATATGCAGAGAGCATAGCATCAACAATAAGCATACTAATGTAGAGTAGAAATGCATCAAGGTCAGAAAGTTTAAATCATAAAACATCCAGAGAGATAACACGATGCAAGACATATGCATCAAAATCAAAATACGTGTGGCACAAGACCACAATAGATAAGTCATGGGGCATACAGCCCAAAAGTCACACAGACCAAAACCAATCAAGTACACAGATCATGAGAAAAGGCAGCAGACATCCAAGCTCAAACATCAGTGGGAGGGTCGTCATCGTGCATGAGGTCATCCATCGTGGCATCAACGGTCCCGGGCGCGGTACTGGCAGAGGGCCCACCTCCAGGGAATGTGTGTCGGCGCCACTCATCGTACCATGTCCGCTGCAATGTCTGGTCAGAGACAGTAGACTCCACCCCGGTCAATCTGCGATCGAATGACCTGAACTCCGAGCGGATCTCCTCTCGATAAAGCTCCCGTAAATGAAGATCCTGCTGGATGGTCCACTCGAGCTCTGAAATCTGCCATCGTAGATCTGGGTCAGGCTCATAGTCGTACTCAGCGTCAGCAACAGGAGCCTCATGAGGTGCAACAGCCTCTGGTGGTGCCTGAAAATGTGGTGCTCCGTCGGGTAGGTCACCGAGACCTCGCCCATCCTTCCAAACCAAGGCCCCATCGCGCTCACGATTAACAATGCCAGATTTCGCAAAAGCCCGGCGACCAAGCCGACAATCCTGTTTGACAATGGGCACGGTCTTGCCTTTGGTGACATCAACACCAATAGACATAAGCCAGTTAGTAATGACATGACCAAATAGCATATAAACCGTGCCACGGCTCGGCTCACGATAGGACAGGATGGACTGGAAGATGCTCTCCATGATGTCGAAGTCCATCTAGCGGTGCATGTCGTAGAGCATAAGGCAGTGATAGGGTCGGATCTCAGTCAAAGGCTTTGATGTGATGGGTAAGATGCAATTCGTGATTATCTTGAAAAGGACGTAGTCAACTGGAGCAAGTCGTAGGGCTACAAAAGTAGGGAAAACTGGACCCAATTCATCAAGACCGACTGGACGGGGATGACCAAAAAAGTGATGATAGATGGAGTCGTGGGTAACATCTGCAAAGGGGGCCAGCAGAGGATCAGGGAGCTCGGGATAGATCGAATAGAGGTTAGGTGATCGTCGACCACCTAAGTACTCTGCTAAAATCTCATACGAAAAATCAAGGTTCATTTTGCCGACTCGAGTAGTGAACTCGAAGCCCCCTTGAGGACCTTGCTGTAGATTGTTGTAGAATTCTGAGACTAAGTCGTAATTGATGGTCCGTTCCAAGGAAAGAAGAAAACCCAGGTTGTAGAAAGTGACAATGTCCATGACCGACGGACAATGTTCAGTCAGAAAAGGGATATCAATGGATCGGCAGGATAGTAATTTGAAGGTCCTTGACTGGAAGGCCTGTTCGCAGGCCGCATTTGGGAACTGGGAGCTAGAAGAAGGTTGTGGCCTTCTGGAAGGGGCAGAGGAAGAAGGGGTTTTCCCCCTCGAACTGCCCTCAGTAGCTTCTTTAGCCTTAGAAGACTTTCTAAAGAGTGGAATAGACAAATATGATCAAGGTTAGGTTAAACCCAATCAGAGAACGTGATCAAGACACAATGATTAAGAGAACACAATTGAACCAAGATTTGATCATTGAGTGATAAACATAAAGTGAAGCATTCGATCAAGAGGGTCACGGCCAGATCAAGGTGCCACGGCACGAAACAAGAGATCACGGCACAAAAAATGGTTAGCCTCACAACATAATCTATGAACTGATTTGAAAGAAAAATTGAGACAAAAACTTACTTAGGTGCCATTGGTGAAGTTCTTAGAGGTTAGAAGAGCAAACTTGCGCAAGGAGAGACTCGGCGCAAGAGAGATCGCACAGCCCTTCAACAAAAGAAAACGTCGCAGGAAGAAGCCAGAGCTCGGAAGAACCCCTTAGGACCGCACGCGCGCACTCGCAAGGGGAAGACGGAAGCACTGAGAAGGCTCTCGCACGAAGCAAAGGTTGCGTGAGTAAGAGGTTTCGGCGCTAGGGTTTAGCAAAGAGAAGTTTTTCACGAAGTTATTTGGTTGGTGGATCGGTCCACCAACCAGACTTTAATACGATTGAACGGATCACCGTTCGATCTGATAGCGCCCAGACCGATCAGGCTAAGGCCTGATCGGACTGACCTGGGCCTGATCGGTCGGGTGACCGATCAGGTGCGCTCCTGATCGGTCGGATGATCGATCAGGACACGAACAGTAGGGTTCGGAGAGAAACCAGTGAGCTCCCTGATCGGTCTGTGGACCGATCACCATAGGGTGCCAGATCGGTCAGGGGACCAATCCAGGCTAACTCAGTATACTTGGTCAAAATTTTGGAAAGTCACGGCTGCCCCTCTGATCGGTCAATGGGCCGATCGTTACAGGATGGAGCCAGATCGGTCCGGGGACCGATCAGCCATATGCCTGATCAGTCCGGTGACCGATCAGGGTTCCTGATACTCCCTGATACGATATGAAACATTCAGTTTCAGATTTTTCAGAATTTTTCCAACGAGATCTGATGAAGTTTATCTAACTTGGACATGACCTCATGACTAAAATTGATCCCTGAACAAGGATCTAATGTCCTTATAGGTTCAACAATCACTTTGATCCATCCAAATGGAGTCAAACTCAATCAACAATCATTCAAGCAATTTCATCTAAGTTTGTATCAAATTCAGGTTTCCAATCAAGTTTCCTTGATTGGAATGTCCAAGTATGATCGTGGAGCCATATACACATAAGTTATGCAATGGTTTTCCCAATACTTGGTCATCGAAGTGATTATTATCTCGTCAACTTAATTTCTCAAGGGATGCATTAACATTTTGAGAAATTGAGTTGATCCTAGCATCTCACCCCATATCTAGCAAACAAAAATGTTTTGTTAATCCTTATAGTTTGTGTGAGATGTCCCCAAAATTACCCAATTGTTTCCCAACAATTTCGAAATAATCATGAAGGGTTTGAGTGCATTTTGAAATTCATGAAGCACGACACATTCCCAACTCCCTTCTTAGGAAACTAAATTCATTTTCGGAGAGTGGTTTAGTGAAAATGTCAGCCAGGTTTGATTTGGACTCTACATGCGAGAGTACAATATCTCCCCTAGCTACATGATCCCTAATGAAGTGGTGACGCACCTCAATATGTTTGGTCCTAGAATGATGGACTGGATTCTTGGTTAAGTTAATTGTGCTAATGTTATCACATAACACTTGCACACTCTTGTAACTCAATCCATAGTCCTCTAGAGTATGTATCATCCACAACAATTGCGATACGCTCTCTCCCATAGCAATATATTTTGCCTCAGTTGTGGAGAGAGCAACACAATGTTGCTTCCGACTTAACCAACTTACTAAGGACGAACCTAAGAATTGGCAACCCCCACTTGTGCTCTTCTGGTCCAACTTACATCCAGCATAGTCGGAATCCGTATAGCCAATTAAATCAAATGATTCGGTACGGGGGTACCATAGACCGACTCCTATTGTGCCTTTAAGATATCTCAAAATTCTCTTAACAGCGATTAAATGAGATTCCTTGGCACAAACTTGATACCTAGCACACATACCTACAGCAAATAAAATATCTGGTCGACTGGCTGTAAGGTATAGCAAACTACCTATCATGCTTCGATATTGAGTTAAATCAACGGGTTTACCACTCTCGTCATTGTCTAATCTTGTGTTTGTGGCCATGGGAGTGGTTACCTCTTTTGAATCACTCATGTTAAATTTTCGAAGCATTTCTTGTGTGTATTTTGATTGGTGCACATGGATACCATCGCGAGTTTGCTTGATTTCAAGTCCAAGGAAGAAAGTCAATTCTCCCACTAGACTCATTTCAAATTCACTCTCCATGTGTCCAATGAACTCATTTAAATAGCCCCTATTGTTTGAGCCACAAATTATGTCATCGACATATACTTGGGCTACAAAAATATTGTCACCATCTCTTCGTAGAAATAGTGTAGGGTCTATTTGGCCTCTAACGAAGCCCTTCTCAATTAGAATGTCGACAACCTCTCATACCAAGCTCGGGGTGCTTGTTTAAGGCCATAAAGTGCCTTTTTGAGCTTGAACACGTGGTTTGGAAATTCGGAATTCTCAAACCCCGGTGGTTGTTCGACGTAGACCTCTTCTCTAATCAAACCATTTAGGAAGGCCGATTTGACATCCATTTGGTATAATTTGAAGCCACGATGTGCTGCAAATGCAAGCATCAATCGAATGGATTCTAATCGTGCCACGGGAGCATAGGTCTCATCATAATCAAGGCCTTCAACTTGACTATAGCCCTTGGCTACTAAGCGTGCCTTGTTTCTAATGATTTCTCCCTTATGGTTCAATTTGTTCTTGAAGATCCATTTGGTTCCAATGATGGTGGTCTTCTTAGGTCTAGGGACTAAGTCCCAAACATGACTCCTTTCGAATTGACCTAGTTCATCTTGCATTGCAATAATCCAATCGGGATCATTTAATGCTTCATCAATTTTTCTAGGTTCAATTTCGGAAATTAGGACAACTTCATTAGCCTCATTCCAGAAGAATGATCTAGTTCTAACCCCATGATGGATGTCTCCAATAATTTGGTCTTGGGGATGACTAGAGGCTAATCTAGTTTGCCTTGGTGTTGGTGGTGCTTCTTGAATAGGTTCACTAGACACAAGCTCAGCCTCAGGATCCGACTGATCTATGGATTGTCTAGGCTCACCGTCATCGGATTCATCACCATCAGCAACATTTGGACTTTCATTCAAACTTAGTCTCCTAAGTTCGAATTGGACTTCATCTTCTGGTTGACCATTGACTTTTGGAATTTCTTCAAAGACAACATCAGAAGACTCTTCAACCATTCTAGACTTCTTGTTGTAGACTCGATAGGCTTTGCTAACGAGGGAGTACCCGACCAATATCCCTTCATCAGCCTTCGCCGTGAACTTTCCAAGATGATCCTTGGTGTTTAGAATGAACACCTTACAACCAAACACTCTAAGGTGTTTAACCGTAGGTGGTTTCCCAAACCAAAGCTCATGGGGAGTCTTTCCTAAAAACCTATGAATGAGGACTCGATTTTGCACATAGCAAGCTGTATTTACAGCTTCAGCCCATAAGTAACTCGGGAGTGAGTACTCATTAAGCATGCTTCGTGCAGCCTCTTGAAGTACACGATTCTTCCTCTCTACAACACCATTTTGTTGTGGTGTTCTAGGAGTAGAGAACTCATGTCTATAACCCCTATCTTGATAAAATTCTAAAAACCTTTGATTTTGAAATTCACCTCCATGATCACTTCTAATTGTCTTAATTGTTAATGATTTTTCATTTTCAACTCTCCTACAAAAGGAAATGAAAACATCTAAGGTTTGGTCCTTATATTTTAAAAAGTAGGTCCATGTATATCTAGTGAAATTATCAATGATCACAAAGCAATACCAACTTCCATTCAATGATATGATAGTACTACAATCAAATAGATCCATGTGAAGTAAATCAAATGCAGTAGAAGTACTTACAGCGCTTTTACCTTTATGTGAAGATTTTGTTTGCTTACCCATTTGACATGCATCACAAAGTTTATCTTTCTCATACTTGATGCTTGGTAAGCCATGAACTAACCCCTTGTTGGTCAACTTCCGGATGTTCTTCATGTTCACATGTGCTAGCTTCCGGTGCTAAAGGGTGGACTCTTCGTCTTTTGACATGAAACACTTAGCAGAAACATCAGTAGCACTTTTAAATAATACTTGATAAATATTGTCTACTCTTGCTCCTACTAGTACCGTGTCCAAGGTGTCATGTTGTCTAACTAGACATTGACTTGGTTGGAAATCAATTGTGTAACCCGTGTCACACAATTGACTCACACTTAGGAGATTAAATTTCATCCCCTTGACTAGAAGGACATTTGAAATTCTAAGACATTCGGATATTTGAATGTCTCCTATTCCTATGACCTTAAGACTACCATTGTTACCAAATGATACATTACCTCTACTTTTCTTGTGAAGTGTGGTAAACAATGATCTATCCCCGGTCATGTGTTTGGAGCATCCACTATCAACGAACCAAGTTGATAGATGCTCCCCCTCAATCATAACCTACACAATTCGAAAAATAGAAGTTTTAGGTACCCAAACCTTGGGACCTAAAGCATCAACTAAGCAAGACTTAGGCACCCATGCCTTGACAACTTTCTTTTGAACCTTGGGTGTCCTAGATTGTCTCATATCAGTCCTAGACATCAAGGACACGAATGATGGTTCTTTAGGACGGTAACCAATACCGGCCCTATTGTAGACTGCCCTTTGGGCATTCAAGATCATATCTAGGGTCTTAGAGCTAGTTGAGAACTTCTCAAGAATATTCTTGAGTCTCTCAACTTCACTCTTTAATGATTGGTTTTCTTCTACTAGCAAGTCATCATGCAAATCATTGGCTTCCTCAACCTTAGAGGATTTCAACTTTTCAACCTCATGTTTCAATGATTTAATTTCATCTTCTAACAACTCAACATGCAAATCATCAATGTTATCATCCCTAGATAATTTCAATTGATCAATTTCTAATTGCAATGCTTTAACCTTATTTTTTGACTTCTTAAGCATACTAGTTAAACATGCAATTGCTCTATAACACTTTTCAAGTTCGGGAGAAGTTACCTCTTCATCATCCGAAGATGATGAAGCCGCGTTTGAGGAACTTGAAGATTCATCACTGCTTTCCTCTCCAAGAGCCATGAGTGCCACATGCCTTGTGCTCTTCTCCTCCTTCTCTTCATCGGATGAGCTAGAGGATGACTCATCCCAAGTGGCCTTCAAGGCCTTCTTCTTCTTCTTGAATTTTTCTTCTTTCTTTTTGGATTTCTCCTCCTTCTTTTAAGTTTTGGACATTCATTCTTGAAATGCCCTTTCCTACCACACTCAAAGCAAGACGCATTAGTCTTATCAAGTTTGGATTCACTAGAGTTACCTCTACTCTTGAAGCGTCGACCCCTTCTCATCATCCTTCTCACAAAGTTCGCCATTTCGGAGGATGAGGAGCCGCTGCCATCTTCTTCAGAATCGGACTCGGATTCGGAAGAGGATGAAGATGAGGAGACCTCCTTCTTCTTCTCCTTCTTCTTCTTGTTTGACCGGTCCCCTGCAACTAAGGCAATCCCCTTCTCCTTGGGGCCTTTGTTAGCCATTTCATGCAATTCCATCTCACAAAATAAATCATCTAACTTTACAATGGATAGATCCTTGGATACTTTGTAGGCATCCACCATGGATGACCACAAAGCATTCCTTGGAAATGCTTTCAAGACATACCTCACAAGGTCGCGATTCTCGACCTTTTCATCAATCGAATGAAGCCCATTGAGGACTTCCTTGAACCGGCTATGAAGCTCACTTACCGATTCATTCTCCTTCATGGAGAGATTTTGAAGTTGATTGAGGAACAAGTCCCTCTTAGCGATTCTTGAATCTCGGGTGCCCTCATGGAGTTCGATGAGCTTGTTCCACAAGTCCTTTGCACTTGTGAAAGGACCAACCTTGATGAGTTGGTCTTTGTTCATGCCACATTGTAGAGTGACAACCGCCTTCGCGTCGGCTTCACTCTTGCGAGTTTGTTCGGCAGTCCACCGCCATGATTCGAGTTCTTTGCCTTCATCATCCTTAGGAGGGGTGAATCCCTCCTTCACCGCGAACCAAGTATGGATATCCATCTTCAAATAATATTCCATCTTCGATCTCCAATATTGGAAATCAGCGCCATCGAAGAATGGAGGTCGGGTGGTGGAGAAGCCTTCTCTCAACGCCATCTTGTTGATAACTCTCGGATGTTAAGCCGTAAACAGAGCCCCAAGCTCTGATACCACTTGTTGGAACTCGGATGGCTAGAGAGGGGGGGTGAATATAGCCAATCACTTTGACCTTTGGCACTTATCAAGATTTCTGCACTCAACCTTATCAGTAGCACAGCGGAAGAAACAAAGGAAACGAAGCAGTGCAGAAAACGAAAGCAAACAAACACAACTAGCAAGATCGCTAACAAGGAGGGTTTACAAGGTTCGGGGATAACTTGCCCCTACTCCTTGGCGGCCCTTAAGGTGGGGATTCCCTTGATCGTCGGCAGATCAAGCCCCGGTTATCACCGGATATAAAGCAACCTCCTTCTCGGTGGAGAAACCTCTCCACAGTGTTTCAATCACGGATTTAAGTTTAAGCACAAAGAAACAACAAGAAGGATCTTACTCAAACACTTAGCAAGGACAAGAACACAGCAAGCTTTCCTGAGCTCCACCCAGCGGCGATCTCACGCAAGAAACCCTTCTCTTTCTCCTCTGTGGACTCCAAGCTCCTGTTCTC
>JAGFNQ010002432.1:217148-288730 GCA_024364735.1 Boesenbergia rotunda
TATGCAATGAATGCCTCAGCCGCCTTCGCAACGGTCGACCTCCAGTCGACTGGTACAGGACCAGTCGATTGGCGCCAGTCGACTGGAACCAATTCCAATCGACTGGAAGTCGACTGGTCGACCCTCCTTGGGTCGACCCGATTCTCTGTGTGTTGTGGTCCCAGTCGACTGCCACAATGGCAGTCGACTACCCTACTCACACACCTAAGGTTTCCCCTCCTGAGTACATTCCACTCCGCACTCAAACCCTAGGATTTCCCGAGTACAATCACACTGCACTCGTACCCTCACGACTCGACTGACTCCTCCTCCGCAGCCTCGACTGTTGCCTTCGCGCCCTCTTCATCTTCGGCCCTCGTCCCTCGGATGCGCACGCAAGCCTCCAGCTTGTCTCCATGCCACCCTTCACGTACGCCTCGAAGTTCGCGCCCATCAGCTCATCGTACCTGCACTCCATGGTCCCTCAGATGCGCGCACAAGCCTCCAGCTTGCCTCCATGCCATCCTTCACCGTACTGAGGCCGTCCAGTCAAGTCCATATGCGTACCTGTACAACCTGCACACTCAACATACGCATATCAAATACACAGGTAAACCTAACTTAAACCCTTTGCACAAACATCAAAACCCATGGTCACACCGGACCATCTTAGGGCCGATTGCTCCAACAGAAAAGAGTCTTATTCATATTTTTTTGGCGAAGCACTTTACTCCCACTTGAACTTATATTTTCTGGAGCAATTGCTGATGCAAATCTATCTATGGGGCGAAGAGGAAGAGGTTTTTTAGATGGATCTATCCCTTCAATTTCAGAACTTTCTTCTTCATTAGGAGAAATAGTCACCTCTACTCTACAACTTTATTCTTCCATTATTTTGTTCTTCTTTCTGTTCCTCCCTTCTAAAATAGTCTGTTTGCACTTGTTTTTATCTTCTTGAGATGCTTTTCGACAACCAGATACATTTCCAGATATATTTCCAATGTGCTCCTTAATCCTATATACTCCTCCCAATAGGGCTGTAATCGAACCGAGCCGAGCCGAATACCTGAGAGTTTGAGTTTGGCTCGTTTATTATCGAGCCGAGCTCGAGCTTAATTTATCGAATATAGTGATGGCTCGCGAGCATATTCGAGCCTAATCGAGCCCTAAACGAACTTACCAAATATAAATTATTAATTAAATTATTCATCAATTTATTGAAAAAATAAATTATATATTCTAAAAAATATAAAATATTTACTAAAATATATGATTTTATTCATACAAATGAGTTTTATTGGATATTTTATATTTATTAAAGGTAAAAGTGTCAAAATTATATATTTAATGTTAAATATTAATTTTATATTTTACAAACTAGCTCACGAGCTTATTAACGAGCCTGTTCACGAGCTAACGAGCCGAATACCGCTGAGTTTGAGTTTGGCTCGTTAATATTAACGAGCTTTATTAAACGAGCTCGAACGAGCTTTTATCGAACCGAGACCCGAATAGCTCGCGAGCGGCTTGGCTCGTTTACACCCCTACCTCCCAACATTATTTTTCCACACAACTTGCATTTAATTTTGTCAAGGTTTTTAGAATGAATCAACATCCCAAACTCCCATCCAATGTCATTTGACTTTCTTCTAAGAATCTCGGATTCAGGTTGAGTAACTGATGCTGTCGAAGATGGATTGCTTGCCATTGTAATTGTAATAACCTGAAAAACGATTTAAAAACAAATTTAAGAACTTTGGAATCATTAATAAATTATAAAAAAACAAAAAAGTTATATATAAAATAATTAAGATATAATTATAATTTATATTTAAAATAATTAATTATAATTATAATTTAAATATAAATTTTTAAATAAAAATATGATTTATAATTAATAAATATGATTTTAAATATAACATATTTAATAAGATTTATAATTAATAAAACTTATAAAAAAATTATTTTTAAATATATTTTTATATAATTTTTAGAGATAATTTAATTAGGATTTGGAGAAGTTAATTCAAATTTTCTATTTATTTGAGAAAATGTTTAAAACTTTAAATAAAATAAAATAATAAATATAAATAATAAAATTAAAAAAACAGCGCCCACAGGCGCAGGATCGGCCGCTGTCGGTTGCGCTGGACGCGTCACGGGAAGCGTCCGGCGGTGCCAGATGTCTCCGGCGACAAGTCTGACGGCGCCGGAAATGTCCTGCGACACGTTCGACGCCACCGAAAGCGTCACGGGACGCTTCTGGCGGCGCCGGACTTGTAGTCAAAGCCTTCCGGCACCGCCGGAACAATCCTGCGACGCTGTCGGCGCCGCCGGAAACGTCCCACGACGCCGGAAGCACGCTGGAAAAGTAAAAAAAAACTAAACACATACCGCGCGATACCGAAGGAGGCAACGACGATTCCAGAGGCGTCGGGAGGAGACAGATGAATCGACAACAAGCTTTAGGGCTTTTAAAAAAAAAAAGGAAAGAAATCCCGCAAAAGACGTGACGCACCGTCTATGTCGTGTCGCCTGGGTTCTCTGTGCGGCGCTTAGCACCGCACAGACCACCTAGGTGGCCCCTCCGCCTAGCCTGGCCGCGGACATGGTGTTCGGGGCGGCCGGTGGGCGTCGAGCGACTAGGCGCCCGCCTAGCCCATGATTTCGATCACTGGCCCCGGGGGCAAATAATATTAGGGTATTTTGGGTAGGTGACTTTAAATGGGACCCCATTTGACTTTAATCATAAATGGGGTGCCCATCTAATGAAAATGCAAATGATGAGTGCCGATTTGATTTATGCCCGAATGAAATTAATAGTGATTTTATTTCATATGATTAAGTAGCATGCTTGTCATTTTTACTCCTTTACGCATACTAGGAGGTAAACTATCACCTCTTGAATGACTTCATAGTGATGACGCAACTTGGAATCCATACCTACATACCTGCAATGGCAAAATAAGCTTTCACATTCTACAGAAACTAATTCAGACAAACTACTGAAAAGGAATTATGGTAGTTTGAGTGTTTTAACATATTCCTATATAATGTCCAGAAAATGCTCCAATCATGTTTTTTATTTTGAGTTCTCAGATAATTCTACCTTTGCAATCAAAAGAACATATGAATGGTCTTAGTGAATAGCATTCAAATTTAACATTTCAGTATAAAAAATCAGCATCACATGGTAACCTTGTCCAGAATTCATTGTATGTAGAGGCAAGAAACCTTCTTTGTCCACTCAAGTGATCTTGATAACTAAACAGTTTAGCTTGTGTATGCCCTTTCAAGAATCTGATTGCTTCCTCTTGTCTTGGGAAAGTTGCCCAGACACCTTTCCTGTAAGAGGTGTAACAATTAATTGAGACAGTGAACAAAATTTAGTTAAAAATATTATATTTTAAAATGATGATCAGCCTTGTATGAACCAACTGGAATTTGCCAGTCCAAACAAATATCAACTTTCAACCCACTAGGATATAAAGTAAAGTCATTTCTTAACATACTGTTTGAATCATAGAGAACAAGAAGAATGCTAGCCAACAATGTTATAACATCAATATAGTGGTATTGGGAGGATAGAAAAAAACATCTAACAGGGTGTAGCATAAAGAGTTACCTTGAAATGAAGTCATTTTCTTCATTGAGATCAACATGAATCTCATGCAACAATCGAAGCAATCGTGATGGCCTTTTAAGTGGGGCTCCATGTGGAGACCCATAAAAAATAATAGGAGAAAGCTGCTTTCCACTCTTTAGCTTGATTGCTGCAGACATATATGCACCATGCTGAGAAGATGAATGACAGAATTAACAATGATTATAATTTTTAAAAGTTTGATGACTAAAGGTTGCAATACTAACATCTTATAGAAATTAAGTGGCTAAGAAGTAACTCACATATTCACAAGGTCTTGTTTCAAACTATTCACGTTACACAAGTTGCTCCTCAGAATAAGCACATGCATCTTTAGAAAAGTGATTTTATAATACAATACATTGTTTAAGATCCCATACCATACTAGATGGCATCATGCAGTACTAGGTGGATTTGTCAAAATATATCAACCCAGTATATTACTAAAATTGGATATTGATTGACACTAGTGATCTCTTTTTGATGCATGCACTGATAGTGTTGATGACTATCATAACAAGCCAATATTAAGCCTGCCTTGGCATACTACAATACGTGTTAAGATGAATTCAAGTAATGTTTCGTTTTTAGCCTTGTTTCTCTCAAAATGTAATACGATTATCTAATAATTTTTTTATATATAAGTAAATAAGTTAAGTGAAAAAATTATAATAGTACACATGAATTCAACCTGACATGCATTGAATTAAAATAAAACCATTTTAAATTTAATTACTAATAGATATATCCTAACTAATGCAGATAGAAAAGCAAATCCAGAAAACAATTTTAATGATGCAGACAGAAGAGCAAATTGAGAAAGTAATCTTAATGATGCAGACGGTTGAGCAAATCAAGAAAATAATTTTTAATCATTTTATTATTATTGTCGAGTTTGGTATTTAGAATATTTTGATAATTTCTATCTTTTGTATTTTTATATTATGAGTTTGTTTAGAGATTTTATGAGTCTTTTTTTTCTTTTAGGTAGGATTATTTTCCATTCTTTATAAGTTAGGAATTGTAATATATAAATTGCGATTTATTTCCTTGTCATTTAGAGTCTATATAAGGGTTTGTTTAGTTAATATTTGGGACATGCTTGATTATTGTTATTTCTAGCCACCGTCTCCTTTTGGAACGTGGTGTTTTCCTTATTTCCTGTTATTTCCCTTCAAATCAACAAGTTGTAGAAGATCGCTTCAGTTATTCGTGCCCGAATCAACGAATTCGATAGTCGCTTCTTGTATTCGTGTGCGAATCAGTTTGGTATCAGAGTCGAGTTGATCTTGTTGAAGCATCTCACCAAAAGACAGCAACGCGCCGACTACGCTTTTGCCTTTTGATCGTGATATAGAGTGGCAATGTTAGGAGGTGGTTGACGGACGATTTCTCCTGTTTGTGGATCAACTAATAGAAAGGATCATAGCGATATTGGAAACCTTGGATAGAAGAAATCCGGACTAATGCAAAAACAATCACCTACAAACTTGGAGGAGGAAGAGGATGCTCTTGTTAAGGAGGAAGGAGTTTTTATTTATAAAGACATGGACGACAAAATCGAAATACTTGGTGAACCAATCTATGACAATGATGAAGTGGATGAAGTTGGTGACGACATGCTACAAGA
Organism: Boesenbergia rotunda; assembly: GCA_024364735.1. Lineage (NCBI taxonomy): Eukaryota > Viridiplantae > Streptophyta > Magnoliopsida > Zingiberales > Zingiberaceae > Boesenbergia > Boesenbergia rotunda. The sequence goes on from JAGFNQ010002432.1 coordinate 222,401, forward strand.
ACACGTCAGGTTTTCACTTCGCTGTGTCTTCTTCCCCATGTAGTTTCTCGTCTTAGATTCGTGCAGCTATGGAAGTGGATAAGCCTTCCGATCTCACTTCTCTTCTACACGCTGCCTACGACCTCGCTTCCTATCCCGGATTGCAGAACGATGTTTCTGTCAAGGAGTTCCTTCATCTGCTCGCCCTTCATGTATTAGTAAGTGTTTTACAAAGGAATGTCAATGCGAATGGAGTTGAAGACACTCATCTATCATGTTTGGATAAAATATTCAACACAAGTTACGGAGTCTCCCTGACTACTCCCAATTTATACAAACAAGGCTTCAGGCAAATTCACAGTTTATTAGATGTATGTCTTGCAAAGCAATATCTTATCTTTTGGAGAACAGCAGCAATACGGTTTCTTCTCTATAGGTTATTATTGAGTATAATATCTCTCTACTTTTGCTCACCTGCTTAAATTCGAGGGTGAATTTTCTCTGCCCTTGAGAGAATGATGCGGATAAAAAAGCAAATCGAGAAAGTAATTTTAATGATGTAGACAAAAGAGCAAATCAAGAAAGCAATTTTAATTATGCAAGCCAAAGAGAAAATCAAGAAAACAATTTTAATGATGCAGACAAAAGAGCAAATCAAGAAAACAATTTTAATCATTTTATTATTATTGTCGAGTTTGGTATTTAGAATATTTTTGATAATTTTTATCTTTTGTATTTTTATATTTTGAATCCACTTAGAGATTTTAGGATTGTGAGTCTTTTTTTTTCTTTTTGGTAGTATTCCTTTCCTTTCTTTACAAGTTAGGAATTGGGGTCTATAAATTGCGATTTATTTCCTTTCTTTGGTCTTAAGGTTTAGAATTTATATAAGGGTAGGTTTAGTAAATATTTGGGATAGTTTTGATTATTGTTATTTCTCCTTTTGGAACGTAATGTTTTCCCTATTTCCTGGTATTCCCCTTTGAATCAACATATTGTAGAAGATCACTTCCAGTATTCGTGCGTGAATTAACGGATTCGATAGTCGCGCTTCTGGTATTCGTATGTGAATCAACGGAACCGAGCTATATCACTTACCAGAAGTTTTTAAAAAAAAAAATAAACTACTTGACAAAAGATTTAAGTGAGTATTCATTAAAATTCATATCGCCATACTTTAACACGTCAAAATTGAAGTGTGTATGCCGAAGCATGCTAACTGTCAGCACAATATGATGCTCAATCGACAAAACAATGCTATTCTAGTTGTAAATCAGAACTCTATACCATAGAATAATACTTCAATAATTGCTCCCAAGCTTATAGTTGACTTTCCTTCATCATCTCCATCCATCCTTCCCAATTTACCAACAACAACATGCATCAACACTACAACAACAACAACCAAGTCATATCTCACTAGATGGGGTCGGCAACATGCATCAACACTCCGACATAGTAATGAAAATGTATTGTTCCAATCAAAGAAGAAATGTCTGACATGGGTCGAGATTTCAATCCTTGATAAAATAAATAAACAGACTATTCATATAATAAATTGGCACTAACAAAACAATGATTTATTGTTACAAAACTCTAAGAAAATGATTCGCTGATAAACAAATGAAACTAACTGACTTGGTAACCAAGGAAAATATTTATTATGACCACGATGCTAGAATGCAAGTGTATAACCACATGCACATAAGTTCAGAAGAAACCTGACATATATCATGTTTTCTACAAAGTTGGAGAGAAAAGCAGGCCAAGTGTGCTTTTAAATATGAGAATTGATCTTGGTTAATGATATTAATGATTCTGTAACAATGCTAAGGTGATTAAATGGATCTGAAAATCTGAATGCCCTTCTAGTTAGAAAGCATCACTTTAAACCTCTGAGAAGAACATTAGACAACTGAGATAAAAGTTATGGATTAACCACGACAAAAGCAAATTATGCAACATATCCATCATTACAAGATGAAGAAGAAACAGCGTAACACTAACTAGAATGCCAACGGGTGAAAAATGGTGACAAGTTCAAATACAAAATTCACAAAAGGATTGACATCAAACTTCTTTCTGGCAATAAGTAATACATGCAGAGTACACACTGCATGTTGCTGTCACTTGCAATTAATAAGAAAATTAGTTACCTATCGGGTAGATGACAAATACAGCACAATAATCAGGCGAAATGAGAAATACCCCGAATACCTTATCTTTTTAAAATTAGACTTTCACTTTAATGCGAAATGAGAAATACAGCAAATACCTTCTCTTTTTCACCCGCGTCCTTACAGGATTGCTTAGATGAGCTTGGCATTGAAACTTCAGGCGCCTCCCCTCTCCCCGGGGTCTTGAGTCTCGCGACCGAGAGCCTTCTTTCTCTGACTGCCGATTCTGGCGCACAAATATCTCCCAAGATCAAGCCGGTTACGGATAAAGAGACCAAAATCAGGCCTCAAATGATTAAACTTAGAATAACCAAGGAATCAAAATGGCGAGTGATTAGGGTTTCTCACCGGGGGTGGAGACACCGCACTTGAAGCAGGCGAAGAGTCGGTCGACGTCGTCCTTTGGGTCGTAGGCCATCTTTGTGAACCAAGCCCTGGCGACAGCGATGCCCCCGCTTTGCCTTCCTCTCCCGCCGGAACGGCGAACGAGCGGAAGCGAAAGGATCGGGTAGAGAATCGGCTGGTGACTTTTTTAAAGAGTTTGAGCGGGAAGAGTGGAATTTAGGACGGCGTGAACACCCTAACATTGTTTGGAAATCATGTAATTGAATTGAATTTAATTTAATGATTTAAAAATAATTTAAATGAAGAAATTGAATTTAAACCAAGAAATAGAATTTTAATGAAAATTGAAATACATGGAATGAAATGTTTGACTCCTAATCTATCAATAAAAGATAAAAATAAAAACGATCAAATTAATTTAATTTTAGACTAATTCTAAACAATGAAATTTATTTATTTATCGACTCATTTCAAACATAAAAATTAAATTTAATATCCATCGAAAATCAATTTTCAATAAAATTCAATTAATTTCATTCCTCCTAAACTTTTCGAATAGGTTGCAAGCGAGCTAGGATCACCCAGTGAAACCCCCAAAAGTCGACGTGTGTCTGACATGTTTGTCATCCGACTACCGATTGCAATTTGCTCATGGGGGCAACTGACATTAACAAATTTGTTCAAATTAAGTAAGATCTTATTTATGTTTATTTATTACATAAAAAATTAATTAAATGTATAAATTTTTTCTTAAAGCTTAACATAGACGATTAACGGATAATATTTCTGATATAATGCGGATAATATTTCTGATATAACAATTAAAGATAGATTCTCAAAAATTGATGATCTATTATTTTTTTATCATGCATGTTTTTTTTTTTTTTTTGTGCACTTGAATTTATCTTTCTTTATATCATATCCGTGGAACCGACTCTAAAGACGGTGAGACAATGGATCTATCTTAATTAAATGAATAAATTTAAATAACTTATTAAACTAACCAATAAAGTTGCGTTTGATAGGGGATAATTCATCAAGTAATGTAATCAAGATTACATTACAAGTTTAATTCTTTTGTTTGGAATAATTTTAAAATTATAATGTAATAGAATTTCGATTTGAAAAGTAGCTCAAGATTTGTAATCTCGATTACAAAACAAAAACGATGTAATCCGATTACATAACAACTTGTAAAGTCGTCGGCCAAGCGGCGACGGTCGCCAGGCGACCACCGGCCGACGGGCGGTCGTCGGCGCCCGCCGGCCGACGGGCGGTCGTCGGCGCCCGCCGGCCGACGGGCGGTCGCCGGTCGTCGGCCGGCCGGTCGCCGGTCGTCGGCCGGCCGGTCGCCGGTCGTCGGCCGGCCGGTCGCCGTTCGTCGGCCGGCCGGTCGCCGGTCGTCGGCCGGCCGGTCGCCGGTCGTCGGCCGGCCGGTCGCCGGTCGTCGGCCGGCCGGTCGCCGGTCGTCGGCCGGCCGGTCGACGGTCGTCGGCCGGCCGGTCGACGGTCGTCGGCCGGCCGGCCGACACCGGTCGTCGGCCGGCCGATCGTCGGCCGGCCGGTCGTCGGCCGGCCGGTGGTCGGCCAACCGACGGCAGTCGTCGACGATGGTCGTCGTTGTTGGTTGTCGGTCGTCAATCTTTGATTACATTACAGGATGAATTATCCTTTACCAAACGCAGCCTATGATTATCAAAGATTACATATGACTAATGTAATCAACATTAAATTATAAACTTGATTACATTACAGACTCGATTATATTATCCTTTACCAAACGCAACTTAAGCATATATACATATTTGTTTAGTTTGATAATGTTTATGAATAATATTCTAGTTTGATAATGTTTATGAATAATATTTATAAATAATATTCCTAAATAATATTTATTGATGGCGACGGATGAAACCCTCACCTTAGCTTAAATTTTGAATCATAGCCCTAAATAAATAGGTGTTATCTTAGCCATAAACAATATTGTAAATAATATTTTTAAATTAGGTCTATCAATAAGATTTTTATTAACATAATAAATAAAATTTTTTAAAGTGAATACATAAATTTATAGTATCTAATTAATAATTAATTAATTAAATTTAAAATATAAAAATTCAAATAATAAAATAAAAATATATTAAGAATTTAATAACATATAAATAAATCATCTTCAAATTTAATAAGAAACAGAATGATATATGATATCAAAGTCAAGCTCATAATGGTCTCTCTTCGTTGAACCAAACTTAAGATCACATAAAAATTAAAAAAAAAAAATCAAACTTGAACAATAATTTTAACCACTTAATTAACTCGGTTTAATTTGAAATATCTTCCAACACTAAAAAAATTTGGGGAGGGCAGATCATCTGTCCCAAAAAAGTCTCTCAAAGAAGTCTCTGTCCGATCTGTCCTGCTATCCGACGACGGCTGACAAGTCGTCCGATCGTCAATCGGATATTATCTACGGCCTCCGGCCGTCATCCTGAACAAAATTATATCCTGGGGGTACGGTGAATCAGTCGGGATCTCCGCAATTGCAATCTCGCCGGATTCACCGTCGAATCCGATGAGATTGCAATTGCAGCGATTCCGATTGATTCATCGTTCTTCTATGATATCATTTAATTCGGTACGACGATTAAAATTCATCGATGGTATTCGATCGGCGATCAGATGATTCGTCGGCTACTCGTCGAAGAATAGGACAGATAAGACAGGTACTTTTTTGAGACAGGATCCCAATCCAAATTTGCTTGGCTTGCTTTTACCCTCTTAAGCGGAAAGAGAGAAGAAAAATAGGCCACCCTTTTCTGAAAAGCCCACGAGCGCACGTTACCATTCAAGATAAAAAAAATAAATAATAATAACCGCACCGATAGAACAAATTAAGAGACGAAAGTCAACACGGGATGACGTTTAGATTAAACGGCGTCATCTTGACAATTCCGTCAACGCTAGTTCCCCGTAAATGATTCTAGTCAAACATTGCCGTTATAAAAAAAAATTATTTCCTTAATTTATTTAAAATTTATATAGATAGCATTTTTATATTTAATATATATATATATATATATATATATATATATATATATGTATATATATATTTGAAAACTTAGATTAAAATTCACATAAATTAATAGTGTATATATATATATTAACTGACAAATAAACTCAATAGATTAACCAAATATTCATTCAAAACATAATTAAGATACGTTGTAAAATATATTTTTTTCCAATATGTCATTAGGATTGATATTGATGATTGGATGAGAAGATATTTAGTTTTGAAATTTATTTAGAGAGTGTTGGATAAAATTTCTACAGGTTATTTTTTAGATTCTAACTACATAAATGTATTTTGGAGTGTTTGTTAATATCTTTTAGCTCCTATAACTTTGTTAAAATTCTAGAAATACAATTTTGATATTTTTACTTTTTTTGCTTTTTCATTTATAATATAAAATTAAAAAGTTAATATCTATATAGTTAAATAATTTACCATTTTACATAATTTCCTTAAAATAATATTTTATTTTTTTATATAATTTACATTTTCAAAACATATATATATATTATATTTATATAAATTATGTTATTTTTTATATATTTATTTTGATTAATTATATGTATTTTTCAACCTTCATTTATAAAAATAATATAATTAATAATTATTATATAAATATTCAAAATATAATAATAATTAATATATAATTATTGATAGTATATCAAAATTATATTTAGATAATTAAAAAATATTAATTTATATAGTGTAAAAATATTATTATCATTTAACTAAAATTTAAGTTTGGAAATAATTATTCTCTCAAACACTCAAACTTTAATTTGTATTAGCTTTTGATTTTTATTTCCAAACACTTTATGCTTTAGTTTCTCATTAATTTCAAAATAAACACTTTTAAATAAGCAAAAATTCTCCCCAAAACTCCCTTAATGAGCAACTCGGGCAATATCATTCACTTCCAAACATTAATTACGTCTGTAAAAATCCAGGCACCGAAAAAATATGCAAAATAAAATTATAATCTAATAAATTATTTTTCAACAAACTATAATAAAAAGGTGATTAAGTTCACACATCTCACTGTTCATTTTAGATTATCTCATAATTCATTTCAGATTATGTAAAGGGAGATAATCATAGGATTAAGACCATCAAATGATTAGGAAATGAGAGAAGTTGTTTTTTGTTTTTTTGTTTTTGAGATTATACATCTGTCAAAAATGGATCAAATTTGTCATTTTTAATCAAGTGAATAGGGACGAATTGTTTTTCAACCAAGGTGATAAAAAATGATTCGCTCATCCTTAATACCCAACAATCCATTCAGAATCAAATAAATTATGAAAAATATTAGTTCACACAATGACTAGAGTATAAGAGAGAAAATTATTTTTCAACCAAGGCCCTCATGGAAAGTGACTAACAAACAAAAAAAAACTAAAACAATGGCTTCAATTAAAATACTTCACATAAAACAAAGTGTTTATTATTATCAAATACTTTTGGATTTAGTTATGAACATTGTTAAGCAAAAAACTACATTTTGACATCATTGATGGGTTGATTGTTTGCGACAAGACACCAACTTCATCTTATAATTTAATTGTGCTGTAATTAGAATAATAATTCGATGCGTTGAAGGTCAAAAACAAGAAACAAAGTGATGATTAAAATATGATTAGGTTAATGACATGAGAGAGTAGCACTTTAAATAATTAAAGCTTAATTAAATATGATATTAATTATTCATTTTTTCCATTTTATAGTCAAATTACCTTCCTCTTAGATATTGACTAACACCTATAAAGAATTAGTTGTCTACTAAGAGATCAAGTCGAAAATGGATCGAACTCTCTTTGTTCGATTGATTAAACACAAAACCTAACTCGAAGAAGTAGGTCATAATCGTGACGAAGGCGAAAGGAAAAAAAAATTGTATAACAATAGAAGAGGCATATCGACCATGGCAATTAAGAATCTAAAATCGAAACCACTTGCATGCTCCATGAAAGAAATTGTATTTAGACCCACTCCATCTCTCATCCACTTCATTCATCTCCTCCTCTTCCATCTTTTTCGAGACAAGATATGAAGGTGAGATTTCTTTCTTTCGAATAATAAATAAGTTTCTTTTAAGTATTTGTAGAGTGTGTGTTTTAATTGCATTTTCTTTGTAGAAAATTGTGGTGAGGGTGGATGTGCCCGATGACAAGGAGAAGGCAAAGGCAATGCAAAAAATCTCTACTCTTCAAGGTTCTACCTATCTCATTCTTCATTCTCGATAAACTCTCTCTTTGCTTAACTTAGTCCCTAGATCTTCATTGCATGAATAGGGATCGAGTCCATTTCCGTAGACATGAAAGATAGGCAGATGACCGTGATCGGAGATGTGGATGCCATTGATGTCGTGGGCAAGTTGAGAAAAGGATGGCCGACCGAGTTAGTCACGGTTGGACCGAAGGAACCACCGAAGGACGAGGAAACAAAGAAGAAGGAAGAGGAGAAAAAGAAGAAAGAAGAAGAGGAGAAGCAAAAAGAAATCAAGAAGATGATCGAGCAAATCCTCTCGGAAAACTACTGTAATCCGTGTGTGCCCCCTCAACAGAAGAATTGTTACCCTTACATGCCCATAGAATACTGTGATGAAAGTGTGGAAGCGAATCCATTCAATTGCGCGGTCATGTAAGTTATGTAAACATCGCTAAGATATCGATATGTACAATGGTATTGATAGAGTCTAGAAGATATCATCCAAATAAAACAAAGCGACTGCGAATGGATTAATTGTTTTCAATCCCATGTATGTTTTTTTCAATTGTATGACAAGTATTTTTTGAGTTTTGATTTGACTATGATATGTTGACAACAACCTCATGTAGTTGTTGGATAATGTCAACTGTTAATGATTAGTGGATGGTTAGGTCTAGAAGTTGGAGAAGAAACAAAGAAGAAATTAAGGCATCACAAGTGTTCAAGGTCAAACAATAGCATACTAATGAAAAAGAGATTATATTTTTGTACACTTAACACATGATATCAACTTTTAACAATGAAAAATATGCCATCTTTTTTTTATTTAGCTTTCACAAACACCATATATGTCCACAAAATTATTTTGCACAACAAATTGTAATTCAAAAGACGTAAAATTTGAAGAGGTCGTTTTCAAGTAATATGGTAAATCAATCCTCAGCATTGGAACAGCAAAAAAAAATTTTCAGGTGACTATCATACACAACTTCTCCGCGAGTACCATAGTGTCATACTCCCGGGAGCGAGAAGATTAATAACTCGGAAGGGAGGCGAAAGTGATTTTCCAATTGCTTTGACATGGCACACGCTTCAAAATGGTAATTGGAGGGGAAAACATTAACATGGAGTCATGGAGGGATACAATTCATAGAGTTGATCTAGAGAAACATGGCTTGACGATGATGATGATAAACTAGACACATGTCGAGCGGATGGTTTTGTAAGATCGTGTACGTCCGCTAGAGGGGGGGTGAATAGCAATTCCCGGTTCATTCTTGTACCTACGTTGTTAGTTGCACAGCGGAAAACAATAATGAAAAGAACAAACAACGCTAACAAACCGTATTTAGTTGGTATCCATCCCGGCCGGGTGACTAATCCAACAATCCGTCGGTGGATCACTCCCCGGATGACCTCCGGCTATCACGTGTCGTTCCTTGTGGGTGGAGAAACCTCACCACAACACCTTGGACGCTTTGTGAACACAGTAGACTACTAACCGGCTTTACCCAAGCAGGTTTCGTCAAGAAACTCAGCCACCACGACGTCCTCTTTAAATAGGACTCGGGGCTAATTTCTCGCTACCAGTCGACTGCCCCAGGGCAGTCGACTGGTGCCAGCCAAATTCGACCGTTGACACTCCAACGTTCGAATTTGCCAGCTCACCAGCCACCTACCAGTCGACTGCCCTCAGGACAGTCGACTGGTCCCTAGCTGAAACCCTTCCCGAGTACATTCACACAACACTCGACCCTCACGACTCGACTGACTCCTCATCCGCAGCCTCGACTGTTGCCTTCGCGCCCTCTTCATCTTCGGCCCTCGTCCCTCGGATGCGCACACAAGCCTCCAGCTTGCATCCATGCCACCCTTCACGTACGCCTCGAAGTCCGCGCCCATCAGCTCATCGTCCCTGCACTCCATGGTCCCTCAGATGCGCACGCCAGCCTCCAGCTGGCCTCCATGCCATCCTTCACCGTACTGAGGCCGTCCAGTCAGGTCCATATGCGTAACCTGTACAACCTGCACACTCAACATACGCATATTAAATACAAGGGTAAACCTAACTTAAACCCTTTGCACAAACATCAAAACTCATGGTCACACCGGACCATCTTAGGGCCGATTGCTCCAACAATCTCCCCCTTTTTGATGTTTGACAATTCGTTTAAGTTAGGGAAAGCAAGATAGTAGTAAGTAGCAAAAACCATGCTAAATGAATGCATATTCAATGCATAACTGGATCCTATCCCAAGGCATCCCACACCCAACCCTCCAAGTTAGGAATTTTCCCACCTAACCCTCCAAGTTAGGATTTTCTACTAAACTGGGCTTTTTAAAGCTTCTCCCAAGCTCCCCTTATACTGGACTTACAAAAGCTTTTTAAGAACCTCTCCAAGGTTCCCCTTACGCCAAGAAGGGAGCAACCATGCTCCCCCTCAAACTTAGCTCCCCCTAAACCTAGGGTTTCTTTCTAGCAAAGGTATTGGTTTCCCACTTAAACACAATATTTCTCCCCCTTTGCCATACATCAAAAAGAACCCAATAATTACCCAATTATTGGTTCTTAACATCCCCAATGATCCTAAACATAGTGTACTAAACCCCCATACACTTTTTCCTCGTCATTTGGATCCCAAGTCAGCTGCTGATACCCAAATCAACCTTGACTAGTCGACTGCCCCCAGGGCACACTACAAGAAAAAAGTGAAACAACAACGCTTTTTCCGCGTTGTTGTTAATGCTTAAAAAGCGTTGTTGATGAAGCCGTTGTAGAAAGTATATCTACGACAACGCTTTTTCCGCGTTGTGGTTTGGAGCAAAGACAACGCTTTTTTCGCGTTGTCTATTGGTTTTTAAAAACGTTGTGGTTTGGCACAAAGACAACGCAAAAATCGTGTTGTGTATTGTTACTTAAAAAACGTTGTCTTTTTAATAGGCAATGTTTTTCACAATTTATAATATTCACAATTTATAAACATTTTTATTCACAATTGATAATATTCACAATTTACAATATTCACAATTTACAAGCATTTTTATTCACAATTGATAATATTCACAATTTACACTGATAATAGTTTACAAAATTCACTTATAATACAGTGCATTATTTACAAAAGTGTTTGTATTCCATATTAAATACAAAAAATATCTCAATTCACAAGTTCTATAAAACTTCATCATTCACAAGTTGTTCTTTGGGGCTGCTTGTTAACTCGATCTACTTTAACACTGCATAAAAATAATAAATTGGGATAAGAGATTATATACACACAAATAAGACTGCTTCCATATGTGACAACTAAAAAGAATATAAAGCATACCTAGATGAACTATTAGAGATTATGATAAACAGAATCAATGTAACACTGACCTTTTGTTAACTGAAAAATATGCAGAGCACAACGCTCAACAGCAAGTCTTACTGGGTCACTCCCATTCTTTAACTGAAAAGATCTATGTCTAATGAACTAGGTTGCAGATTCAGTCATATCCATAAGTACTTGTAGCAGATCCTGGAACTCATTATCTTCCATGTACTGAGAATAAATAAGATTGTACATCAGTGCCTCAATGCAAAATAAAACAAAAGTATACAAAAAATCTCATAATGCATCTTAAAGAAACTAAAACGAAGCAGAAGCATTTGTAGCAAGTTGTCACTAACTCGATAGTTTAAACGAGAAAATTTGGTATGAACTAGTGATGAGAGATTCTAAATTAACTGGAGATATGATTAAACAAGTCACCTGGATTGAGACGTCAAACATGCGCCTCCCATTGCAGCTATATGTTTCATCATCTGTAAACTCTATCTCCGCAAAATGCAGACCAATGGTATACTTCCCTTTGTACATGCAAAATGCATAGTATTTAAGCGAAAGTAGGCTGAGCCTAGCAGTCATGTACAACTCTGGTATATTTAATGCTGTCTTATTTGCAACTACGTAATGTGGGCTCTCATTGTCAATAAAATCTCCTGTGGAACTATAAGCCCATTTCTCGTTATCAGAAGGAAAATAGTTAGATGCACCCAAGTCTATTGTGTCATCTTCAAACTCATTGCCGTCAATAATTACCTTGCCACCTCCGCAGTTTATAAAAAGATTGTAATCTGTGAGAAGCGCAAAAATCAATGAACATTGCTTCTGCTTGGAAATCTTAGTGAGCTTGACAGTTCAAAAACAAAAAATATATTATCAAGTTATGATACTCTCTTCTAGCTTCACTAGAACATGGTAAGTTTCTCTGTAAGCATGATTTTATGCTATCAAAAGGAATGAAATCAGTGCAATTCTCTTTTATAAATCCAAAGTGATAACTGAATAACTAACCATGCCACAAGTAAAGAAATAAGAAGAAAACATACTTTTTAGAATTTGTTGGTGAATAGCTTGATGCAAGATTACTACAAGAATAAAAGTCAATATTAGACAAGGCACAAATGTTATCAGAAAGTAAGCCAACTTTGAGGTTATTCAGATCATGGATTACTGACACAGTGCCTTGCTGACAAACAGAGGGTGCAGGCAGTCCCGTAAAAGAGTTGTAGGATATATCACTGTGTAAAATGAACCCACTAGATTATGAATATACAATGTAATGTTGCTGATATCCAACATTATATTGCAGAAGCAAATTCCTTACAATTGTTGATTGCTTGTTAAATCCAACTGGGTATTGTTCCAGTGAACTTGTTATTTGTAAGGTACCTACACAAAAAAGATACAGTCACACAATAACTATGGGAATGGATGCTCCTTTTCCATATTTGAGACTCACAATTTTAGCATTTTTTTCATATTCTGCAATGGAGGGAATGTACCAATTCCTCCTTTCAAGTCGCTCACCCTTCTGCAAATTAAGAAAAGCTAGATAATTAGAAGTTAAGACTAATAGAGTATAGACAAAAAAAATGATTCAGAGAAGTGGATTAAATTCTCTTACAGCTCCTTCAAATTCATCAAAGTTGAGAAACTGAGAGGAAAAGGTCCCTCCATAGCTGTGCCTTGCATATCTCTGTAGCAAAGTGTAATTTTCATTACAATGGCTGAATGAACTCGCAAGTATAAGAATATCAGAAAATAAATGAGCAGTAATAAATACAATCTCTCAAGCTGTGTCCAATTCCCAATGAATCTTGGAATTTTCCCAGATATTGGATTACCATCAATCAAACTGCAAAATATTAGACATGATTAAGTGCCCATTTCTTCTTTCGACCATAATTTAGACACATAATACTATGCAATAACCATTTATTGGATGTAATAACCACAACAGACCATCCTAACTTGCAAATATTGAAATTGTTTTGTGAGACATACAAATATGTGAGGTTTTGAAGGTTCCCAAGCGAATCTGGCAACTCCCCAGTTAGATAGTTCCCATTGGCAAGTCTATAAGGAAAGAAATGAGTTGAATACTTTAAACAAACCCAGTTTTACAGGGGAATTTTAATTATAAAGTTGATCTTATGGATGTTCTATGGCATAGGTTGTGTATTAACATATATTAACAAAGACTCACAAGCGTCGTAAATTGGTGAGTTTTCCAAGTTCAGCAGGTACTGATCCTTCCAGTTGATTACCTTCAATTACCCTGTTTATGAGATAATGTTCCATGATGACTAAGAACTATATGAGAAACAAAAACCCAGATAGTAGTTATTTTAGATGGAAGCAAGAATGTCACAATTCTTCAAGGGTGATCATGCCTCCCAGCTCCTTAGGAATTGTGCCAGAAACCCTATTTCCAAGGATGGATCTGCACAATGAGATAATGATCACAAATTTCATATCTTCAGATCATTGTCACCCTATAAATTTCTGAAGAAAAAAATATCTTTATAATTTGACGTGACACTATTACTCATAACACAACCAATAAGCTAAGATATGTAATCTAATTACGAAAATTTGGAATCCTCTCCTGCAAGTGCTAGTAATCTAATTTTGTCCACAAAAAATGTATTCAAAATAAATTTCATCTTTCATCCTTTACTCTCCACTGGCATACTTACTCTCTTTCTCTATAGAATGTAGGAAGGATGAAAAAAGGTGGCGGTGAACAAGGACAAGAAAGGGCACTGAGAAAGTGAAAAGAAAATTGGTTTAAGCAGTGTTTCAGGGAACAAGCTGTGGTCTTCAATGGGAGCACTAGGTAATATCGGGAAAAGTGTGGTGGAAGTGATGGTGGTGGTAGGACGAGACACCAAATGAAAAAAGATTATCTCTTAGTAGAAACATTAAAAGTGAGTTCATAGATGACAATGAGAGAAAAGAAATGGTAATGATTTCTCTAAGATTGTTATTTTATTTAAAATATAAATACTTAAATTAGGTTCAGAAATAGGATCCATCCCTCTTTTCTTAGACAGATTTATTTCGTTTCAGGATGGCTTTGCCTGAATCACAAGTCATATTGGCTTACGATCACCTAACCACTTATGGTAAAAAGACTAGTCAGTAAACTAAAGACAATCCAAGCATAATCCTAGCTCCAAAATCTAACAAAAAGGAGGCGGATGAGTAATAACCTAATAAAGATTGCGACTATGACCATTGAGAGCATAAATAACCTCAAAAGAGGACAGAAGGGATTACTCAAAAATATGCATATCTCGACTAAAATTGATTAAGTCACTAAATTAGAAAGTATATTCAGAATAAAATACAAACTAGAAAGAAGTACAGTGAACAAGTCTATCATGAATTAAAGTCTACAAAGAAATATGATCAGTTTGGGTTCAGGCTCTTCACCCCTCTAATCAAATCAGAGGAGATGTGTAAGAAAATAATTTCTTGCAATATTGATTTTGAATAAAATATCTATATAGAAGATTATAATACTATGAAGTAATGCATGGACAAGTTTTCTGATAAAATGGTTTCCGAATAGAGCACTTACATAGAAGGTTATATGAAGAGACACAAAAAAGAAGGAAAAAAATGAAATGGAAGGATGTAAATTACAGGTGGACAAGAGGAAGAGACGCCCAAGCAGCCGGAATAGTTCCATTGAGATAATTCCATGTTAAATCACTGCCCGAAGAGTGACAATAGGATAAGTTAGACACATTTCCAGAAGTAACTGCAATAGTTTGTAACTTGTTTTGATACACTAGTAACAGGATGTCACTTTAGACTTACATATCTGTTAAGAAGGTAAGATTGGCAAACTCCTCTGGAAGAATCCCAGTTAAGTCCTGGTTCATAAGTTTGCTACACTCAAAAAGAAAACAATCATGCATCTGTTTAAGTGATTGGAAACATTTCAAGAAGGAAAATCACTCTATAATGTGTTTTTGTTTAACTAAGCCTACAAAACTTATAGGTTGTAAGATAATTAAACGAGAGACATTAGAATGGCAGCATGTTAAATACAAAACTGGTAGCAATGATTACCAACATAAAATGGTGGTCAAACCAAATGATTATGCAAAATAAAATAAATCAGTTAATCCATCACAGATGACAAACCCAAATGCAGATTTGTAGACACATTTTCAAATTGATGTGAGCGTTGATTTGCAAATTGGAAGACCAAAATGCAAGACATTTGCATTTTTATTTGGCTCAAGACAACCAAATATTGCATACTAAAAGAGTCATTGGCAAAGCAGTTCAAACAGGTAAATTGACAAACAATTTTCACGTATTACATAGCGTATTGTTGGATCAGTTTCAAGGCACAAGGGAGGGTAGAGAACACCAACGTAATTCTTAAAGAACTCGAAAGCAAAACACATTCACGCAAGAATAAAGGGTACGCAATAAACACAGGCAAGAAAGCTCACTATGTCTACGCACAGTATCCTCCTGTGCACCGGCTTCAAGCCATCCCGTACATCCGTCAAAGCACGACCGACCAGCACCGACATGGCATACGCCACGTACGCCTCCGTGGCCTCCTTGGGGAGCTCTGCAGGGATAATCATTCCCTCCTGGGCGCCACTGCGCTCCTCCACCATCAGGCCACCATTGAAGCCACCCCTGTCATCCCCATCCCCCAGCCTTGCCGACCTGGAAGATTCCTCCTCCCGGTCGCTCCCCTCCGAACTCACCGTCCGGACGGCCAGGCGCGACGCGGCGGGGAGAGGGGGAAGTTCGACGAAGACGCGGCGGAAAGATGGGAGCGATGCCGAGAGGCCGGGGAAGAAGAGCAAGGGGCGGCAGCGATAAAGAAGGACGGAGGAAAAGCCGAGGCGGCGCATGGTGGAGAGAGCCATAGCGAGAGATGGGAGCACTGAAAGCCCTAATCGGCTATATGGAGGGCGAAGGTTTCATTTTGGTGGCAGCGGGAGAAAAGAAGCGCGGATAGATTTTTCGCGAGCCGCCGAGGGTTGACAATGAGCGAGATGGAGGGAGGGGATGTGTTTTTTATTTTAGCGGGAAATACGACAACGCTTTTAAAAAACGCTTTTGTAACAGCGTTGTCTTTCATCCGAAAC
This sequence comes from Boesenbergia rotunda, assembly GCA_024364735.1. NCBI lineage: Eukaryota > Viridiplantae > Streptophyta > Magnoliopsida > Zingiberales > Zingiberaceae > Boesenbergia > Boesenbergia rotunda. Next base: position 238,641 of record JAGFNQ010002432.1, read on the forward strand.
CACAACACTAAGCACATCGCATCATTATAAAACGTTGTCGTTATTAAAAAGTAAAACACATAGACAACGCTTTTCACTAAAAACGTTGTAAAACAAAAAAAGATAACGTTTTTTTTAAAAAACGTTGTCGATTGGGCGTTGTTGATTGCAAAAATTCTTGTAGTGGCAGTACCAATCTGGATTTCCAACCGGGAGCTCTATAGTGACTTGGTAGTCCTGGAGATGCAGGATTACGATGTCATTTTAGGGATGGACTTCTTGAGCAAGTTCAATGCTTCTATAGACTGTCGCAAGAGAAAAGTCAAGTTCACACCAGAAGCAGAACCTTCATTTGAGTTTATTGGAGACCCAAAGAGAAAGATAAAAAGGTTCTTATCTACCTTACAAGCTCAGAGAATGTTAGAGAAGGGGTGCTCTGGTTTCTAGCTCATATAGTGGATGCGAGTCAAGGAGAAGGATTGAAGAGAGAAGAAGTGAGGGTAGTCTGTGACTATCCTGAGGTGTTTCCTGAAGAGTTACCAGGACTCCCTCCCAATCGGGAAATTGAGTTTGAAATTGAGTTGGCCCCAGGAACCAACCCAATTTCGAAGGCACCTTATCGCATGGCACCAGCAGAACTGAAAGAATTACAAGAACAATTGTAAGAGCTGCTTGACAAGGGTTTCATCCGCCCTAGTCATTCACCTTGGGGAGCTCCTGTACTTTTCGTCAAGAAGAAGGATGGGTCTATGCGTCTGTGCATAGACTACAGAGCTCTGAACAAGGTAACCATCAAGAACAAGTACCCCCTTCCTAGAATAGATGATTTATTTGATCAACTCAAAGGGGCTACCGTGTTCTCGAAGATAGACCTGCGTTCTGGGTATCATCAGCTAAAGGTTAAAGAAAGTGACATCCCCAGGACGGCCTTCAGGACAAGATACGGTCACTACGAATTTGTAGTGATGCCTTTTGGAGTAACCAATGCTCCAGCAGTCTTCATGGAGCTGATGAACCACATCTTCAGGGAGTATCCCGATAAATTCGTCATTGTATTTATTGACGATATTCTCATATACTCACAGACTCCAGAGGACCATGCTACACACTTGAGGCTAGTGCTGCAGATCCTTCAGCAGGAGAAGCTCTATGCAAAATTCTCAAAGTGTGAGTTTTGGCTAGATCAGGTGACCTTCCTAGGTCACATCGTATCCAAAGAAGGCATTCAAGTTGATCCAGCCAAGATAGAAGCAGTCAGCAACTGGTGTAGACCTAAGAATGCCAGTGAAATCAGAAGCTTCTTAGGCCTGGCAGGATATTACAGAAAATTTGTGGAAGACTTTTCCAGAATAGCCTCTCCACTCACAGCCCTGACCAGAAAGAATCAGAAGTTTGAGTGGTCAGATAAATGCGAGCACAGCTTCCTAGAACTGAAGAAAAGATTGACTAGTGCTCCCATCCTGACTGTTCCAGAGAGTGACAAGGCCTTTGACATCTACAGTGATGCATCCAAGATGGGCCTTGGAGCTGTCCTCATGCAAGACGGTAAAGTAATAGCATATGCCTCCAGACAGCTCAAGGACTATGAGAAGAATTACCCTACCCACGACCTTGAGCTAGCAGCTGTGGTTTTCGCACTGAAGCTCTGGAGACACTACCTGTATGGAGTGCAGTGCAGAATCTTCACAGACCATCAAAGTTTGAAGTACTTCTTCACTCAGAAGGACCTGAATATGAGGCAGCGCAGGTGGCTAGAGTTGGTTAAAGATTATGACTGTGAAATCCTCTACCACTCAGGTAAAGCTAATAAAGTGGCAGATGCACTGAGCAGAAAATCCTGTGCAGCACTGATGTCCCTATCATCACTGTCTCCACCACTTCAGAAAGAAATAAAAGATTTTGGAGTCGAGGTTATAGTTGGGCAATTTTCTGCATTGACCCTAGAGTCAACCCTGCTTAAAGATATACAAGAAAAGCAAGATCAAGACCCAGAGATCCAGAAGATCAAGCAGGGGATTCAAGAGGCAGAAAATTCAGAGTTTCGAGTATCAGACAGTGGCATCCTCTATTTTGGAGACCACCTTTGCGTCCCCAATGATGAGGAACTAAGAAAGAATATTCTAAAAGAGGCCCACAGTACCCCATACTCTATGCATCCTGGTTCTACCAAGATGTATCAAGATTTAAAGAAAAGATTCTGGTGGTCTGGACTCAAGCGAGACGTGGCCAGATATATCAGTACCTGCTTGACCCGCCAGAGGGTCAAAGCAGAACACCAGAGACCAGGAGGAGTTCTACAGCCACTTCCCATTCCAGAGTGGAAGTGGGAAGAAATATCCATGGACTTTATCACAGGTCTTCCAAGAACCACCCATGGACACGATGCAATTTGGGTGATAGTGGATAGATTGACCAAGTCTGCCCACTTCCTAGCCATCAAGTTATCGCATTCGGTAGAGCAGTTAGCACAGCTGTACGTGAAAGAAGTAATCAGGCTTCACGGAGTTCCGAAGTCGATCGTTTCTGACAGAGATGGGCGGTTCATCTCCCATTTTTGGAGGTGTGTTCACGACGCCCTAGGCACCAGACTTCAGTTCAGCACAGCTTTCCATCCCCAGACAGATGGACAAACAGAGAGAGTAAATCAGATTTTAGAAGACATGCTCAGGGCTTGTGCATTGGACTTTAAGGGCAGTTGGTGCAAATTTCTGTGTTTAGCTGAGTTTGCCTACAACAATAGCTATCAGGCCACCATCCGGATGGCACCTTATGAGGCATTGTATGGCAGGAAATGCAGATCACCCATATGTTGGCAAGAAGCTGGTGAGAAGAAAGAGATGGAGTCAGGGCTAGGCAGCCAGACTGAGCTTATAGATGAGACCACTCAGGCTATCCAGACGATCCGCCAGAGGATTGAGACTGCTCAGAGTAGATAGAAAAGTTATGCTGACACACGCCGTAGGCCACTTGAATTCCAAGTTGGAGATTCAGTATTTCTCAAGGTCGCTCCTATGAAGGGGGTGATGAGATTCGGCAAAAAGGGCAAGCTGAGTCCTCGCTACATAGGACCCTACAAGATCATAAAGAGGGTTGGTAAGGTAGCATATGAGTTGGACTTACCAGAGGATATGTCAGCTATCCACAGTACATTTCATGTCTCTATACTAAAGAAGTGTATTCACGACCCTAGCCAAGTGATTCAGCCTCAGTCAGTACAGATCCAAGAAGATCTTAGCTATGAGAGTAGACCGACACAAATAGTGGACAAAGCAGTTAAAAGATTAAGAAACAAAGAAGTGCCACTAGTGAAGGTCATCTGGCAGAATCAAAAGCATGAGGAGGCTACTTGGGAACGTGAGGACAGCATGAGAGAAAGATATCCAGAATTATTCTAAGTTCGAGGACGAACTTTTTATAAGGTATGGGGGATTGTAACGCCCCAAAATTCCCATTTTTAGTTCTTAAAGTCCTTAGAATTATTTAAAAATGGTTTAGAAATATTCTAGATATTTTTAGAAATTTTTAGAATATTTTTGTGGAATTTTCCGAGTCCGTTTAGTATTTTTAAAAAAGGAAAAACAATTAAGGGCAGCAGGGGGTTCGAACCCGCGACCAGCAGGAGACCAGGCGCGCGCGTGACCAGCTGGGCTGGTTCGTTTTGTTGATAGAGAATAAGAGAACCCATAAATAAGGTGTAGTTAGATCGATCCGCCCATAAGTATAAATAAGTAATTAAAGAGAGGGTTTTTATTTCCTCTCCACTAAACCCTCGCCCAAACATCACCATCCGCCGACCCCTCTTCCCTCTCCTACCTTGGGCGACGCCAACCAACACCAAGGCCAAGAGGGCTGGCCAAGGCTCTCCTTCGAGAGATATTCCTATATTCGGGATCCCCGCGACGAGAGGAACGCGTAGGCGCGAAGAATTCTCCGAGATCTCAATTTTCTTCCGAACCTCCAACGCCGTTCTTAGTTGTAAGTCCAAGATATCAAGGTAAGTACTGCTCACCTGCAGTAAGAGGCGGTTTTTCCGCGAGAATTTCCTTTAAAAGTTTTAAAAGAGATAGTTTCTTTAGTTTATGATTTTTGGCATGTGATATTAGTTCATTATATGTTTGTATAAGTTGATTAAGCACCCTATATGAGATTAGGGCTAAGAAAAGTTATGAGAAAAGAAAAGAGAAGATAAAGATAAGAAAAGAAAAGGCCAAGGCCTTAAGAAATCCCCAAAAGTCAAGACTTAGGGATTTTAGCACGCAAGGTGCTCGAGAAAATGCCAAGGCATTTACAGATAAGAAAGAAAAGAAAGAAAAGCTATTTTATTTTCTAAGGCCAGTACCCGGCGTCCAAGGGCGTCGTTAAAGAAATCCAGGTGTCCAATTCCAAGGTCTTGGCCCTGGTAGACCAAGGTCTGCTCTATTAGGATTGGTGGCTCGCTACCCCAACCTTTTAGGGAACGCGCATATGAGATGGTACTTACGTTTTCAGTGGATCCAAGTGATTATTATTTTCAAGTATATGCTTTAGCAAAGTTTCTAAAGTTTAAAGAGTTTTCAAAAAGTTAAAGAATAGCTAAAGATTCAAGTTGAGCCAAGAAAAGTAAATCGAGATTTATTAATGCTTGAGTATGCATATTTTTGAGTTATACATGTTCTTAGTTTTCTTTCAAGCATATAAGTATCTCATATGATTTTCATATTGTTCAAGAAGCATATTTGCACATTTCGAGATTTTGTGAGCTAGATAGTACTTACTAAGCTTTTTGCTTACTAGTTGCATTTCCTCTTACTGCAGATAAAGGTAAAGGCAAGCAATTCTGAAGGAAGGCGACGAGGCGGTGCTGAGTAAAGTGTGTGTGGTGGCTGATTTTGGAGAGATCTTTGAGACGAGACAATTTAGTTATTTGAATTACAATGTTATAGTTTATTCAAATTTCAAGTTCTAGCTTTATGGAGTTTAGCGAACATTTAAGCTTTGAATAGTTTTACATGCTCAATTTCTTAGGGTGAAGATTCCATGTCATTTCATTTAGCATATATATCCTTATGATGGCATTAGATGAGTAGAAGTGTGAGTAGTTGGAAATATTGATACTTTGTTAGAAATATAGATGCATGTGCCAAGATAGTATTAATTTCTCTTTGAATCAAGTTTTATTGCTTAAATATGTTTCGAAGAGTTGCATTCACATTTCATAATGCTTTAGCAAGGTTATAGAACATGTATTTGGTGTTATGAATGCATAGGAGTCAAGATTGGTACACACTCTATTGTTAAAGTTCATATAACCTTGAATAGCTTATTTTCTTCCGCAAAAGTCCTAATTACAAGTTTATGGATTCATTTTGATTGGCTAAATTGATTGGAAAATTGGCCTAGAGTATAGAAATGGTGTCATGATTCTATTTGGCTCGAAAGTATAGGTTTGGTGGAGTTTTGAAGCAAGTGCCGAAATCTGAAAATTCTGTTTTCAGGCCTATCAGTCGACTGATACAGTATCAGTCGACTGATACCCGAAAGTGGAGTTGGGCGAGGCAAGTTTCAATAAGTTTCATCTTAGGAGTTTTTGAGGAAGAAAGTGTGACATGGTATCATGCATGACTATTAGAGTTAGTATATCATAGATAGATTTAAATTGAGAAGAAGAAAAAAAGATTTCCGCATTCTTTAGTCGTGCATTGGAGATGAGAAGTAGACAGAAGTAACGATCCGTCTAAGGCAGAGAAGGCGGGTCGCTACAATAATGGTGTATCTGAGAGGCGCAACCGAACCTTGATGGACATGGTTAGGTCGATGATGAATCATGCAACTCTTCCAAAAACCTTTTGGGGCTATGCATTTAAGACAGCTGTTTACTTGCTAAACAGAGTCTCGACCAAAGTAGTCTCTACTACTCCATATGAGACATGGAATAGTAAGAAACCCCACTTAACTCACCTTAAGATATGGGGTTGTCCTGCTTATGTGAAGCGGATTGTATCAGATAAATTGGATGCTAAGTCTGATAAATGTCTATTTATTGGATACCCTAAGGAAACGAAGGGTTACCAATTCTATCATCCCTTGGAACAAAAGGTGTTTGTTTCAAGGCATGCTGTATTTCTGGAAAAAGAATTTCTTTTACAAGAAAACAGTGGGAGTGGCATTGAACTTGATGAAGTTCAAGAAACTCCAATAGACATTACAGAGACACCTACTCTAGACCCACAACCAATACCTCATAATGATGAGCTATCAGTTGAACCTAAAACTACACCACCTCTTCGTAGATCTGATAGGACACGCAATATTCCAGAGAGATACGGATTTCTCGTAAGTGAATCGAACGACGTGTTACTCATAAGCAATGACGAACCTATCAGTTATGAAGACGTTCTGAAAAGTTCAAAAAGGGACAAATGGCTTGAGGCCATGAAGTCGGAAATGGATTCCATGTACGAAAACCAAGTATGGGACTTGGTTAACCCACCTGAAGGGATTAAGCCCATAGGGTGCAAGTGGGTTTTCAAGAAGAAAACCGACATGGAAGGTAATGTTGTTACCTTTAAGGCTAGATTAGTGGCAAAAGGATATCGTCAGAAGCAAGGAATTGATTATGACGAAACCTATTCGCCAGTAGCTATGCTTAAATCCATTCGGATGCTCCTAGCCATAGCAGCTCATTATGATTATGAGATATGACAAATGGATGTGAAAACAGCTTTCCTTAACGGAAACATGCTTGAGGATGTATACAAGATACAACCTGAAGGTTTCACATCGGTTGATAAAACCAAAGTATGCAAGCTTCGACGATCCATATATGGACTGAAGCAAGCATCTAGGAGCTGGAACATCCGTTTTGATGAGACAATCAAAGAGTTTGATTTCTCACAAAATCCTGACGAACCTTATGTGTACAAGAAGGTTAGTGGGAGTGCAGTCGTATTCCTAGTATTATATGTCGACGACATCTTACTTATAGGAAACGATATATCAGTCTTACAGACAGTTAAAATTTGGTTGTCCAAAACTTTCTCCATGAAAGACCTGGGAGAAGCAACCTATATCCTTGGGATTAGAATCTATAGAGATAGATCAAAACGGTTGCTTGGTCTTTCGCAGTCTACATATATAGACCGAGTGCTAAAAAGGTTTAGCATGTCGGAATCCAAGAAAGGTTACCTTCCCATCAGGCATGGGATCAACCTTTCAAAGTCTATGTGTCCGCGCACAGAAGTCGAGAGGATTTGCATGAATAAGATTCCTTATGCATCCGCGATAGGATCTATCATGTATGCTATGTTATGTACTAGGCCCGATGTATCGTATGCTTTGAGCGTCACAAGCAGATACCAGTCGGATCCAGGAATGGATCATTGAGCGGCTATTAAGACAATCCTTAAGTACTTAAGAAGAACTAAGGATGTGTTCCTAATATATGGAGAAGAAGATATGGTAATACGTGGGTATACAGATGCCAGTTTCTAGACAGATAAGGATGACTCCAAATCGCAGTCTGGATACGTATTTACTTTGAATGGAGGCGCAGTAAGTTGGAAAAGTTCCAAACAAGACACCGTAGTGGACTCCACCACGGAAGCGGAATATATCGCAGCTTCGGAAGCAGCAAAGGAAGCAGTCTGGATCAAGAAGTTCGTCTCCGAACTTGGCGTGGTTCCAACCATTGATGACGCAGTGCCGGTTTACTGCGACAACAATGGAGCTATTGCACAAGCAAAGGAACCAAGGTCTCATCAGCGATCCAAACACGTGCTTCGCCGCTATCATCTGATCAGAGAGATTATAAGTAGGAATGATATACAAATTGAGAAAATTCCCACTGAAAGGAATTTAGCGGATCCTTTAACAAAGGCCTTGCCTCAGAGCAAGTTTGAGGGTCATGTTAGAGCTTGTGGTATTGGATACCGTAGCGATTGGCATTAGGCCAAGTGGGAGTTTGTTAGTGATATGAGAGAAGTGTCCTAAGGCAATCGCCTTATGATTGTAAACATTTATTTTAATAAATGATAATTCACTATTTGAGTATGCATGCTTGTGTATTTGATTGGGATCTTAAACTCATCTACTGAATGTCCGCAATACAGCTCACAGCATAAGAGAATTTGTGATGGGATCACAACTAGTGATTATCTCTAAATGTGCAAATGTGAAGTATTGAAAATATCCCTAGTCGATGAATTGATAAAAACGGACACTATCAATTCTGTTGAGACTGACATGGGTTATTCTCTAATCAGCTGATTCTCACTGGCTGGTGACATTGGGATGTCCGGAGATAAACATGGATGCTAGTTAAGGGAACTAGTTCATTGGAGTGACTAGCTGTAAGACTTCATATGGAATCTATCTATAGAAATGTCAATGAAGTTCTTACTGCGGCTTAAGTGCGATGTTCCTTTGACTTGCGGTGTTCAAGTCATCTTGGTCATGGAGACTTATACTTTAACATCTTAAGCAAGCATCTCCAAGGAGGTGTGGACCCAGGATGATTGGGTATAAGCCGAAGTGCCCGAAGATGTTTGAACAGCCTACAAAGGATTCACCACTCCTTGCGAGGAGATGTATACCCAGGCCTATCGTCGGATTATTACTCAAAACCTCTGGCCAAAGTATATCATGTTAAGAGTGCAAGTCTCTTAAATACATGAGGGTAATTAGAAATCCAAAGGACGAGAAAGACACTACTTGGGCTAGGTGTGACGTAGTCAACCTAGTGGGGACTGACACAAATAGACCGTGTCCTGAACCAAGTGGGTATAAGATGGTGAAGGGAATGGGGCACGAATCATTAGAGCTGCTGAAGGGTTTCAGAATAATTTCTTCTGAGGTCAAACCGTTGATCTTTCGATTAATTAGGGATCATGAAGTACTACTAGGTACCACTCATGATCGTTCTATAATTAGTTGATTATAGACGGCCAACATAAATCGAAAGCCTATTTAGTCACACGCACTACGAGTAATCCGAGGGATTTAAAACGAGTTGAAAATTGGATTTTTCGATCAAGAGAAATAAGTCGAATCTGAATTTATCAGAGGCGCAATGGAAGCTAAAATGGCTAAGTCTTTTGAAGGCTTATTGGGCGAATTAAATGAGTTTAATTCGCGATCGGTTCGGGTTGGTTTGGCCGGCCAAAGAGGGTGCCAAACCTCTTTGTTGTGGCCGGCCACATTAAATGGAAGAAACCAATTTAATTGGTTTAATTAATAAAATAAATCTAGTGCGATTTGTTTTATAAATTATGGATAAATAAATTTGTGTAAAGAAATTTATATAAATAAATTTATAGAAATTTATTCTTTTTATGGAAATTAAAATGATCCATGGAATGGTTTATTTTAATTTTATAAAATCAATTATGAATTGATTTATCCATAATAAGAAAGTTTATAAATTTCTTATAAAATTTATTTCATAATAAAAGGAGAGATTAATTAGTTTTATTATAAAGTTAGTTATAATAAAATTCATAAGAGAATTTATAGGATAAATTTCTTATGATAACTAATTAGTTTTATTATAAAATTGGTTATAATAAAACTTGGTTTAAACGGAATAATTCATAAGAGAATTTATAGGATAAATTTCTTATGATAACTAATTAGTTTTATTATAAAGTAGGTTATAATAAAACTAGGCATAACGGAATAAGTCATAAGAAATTTTATAAGATAAAATTTTTATAACTAATTTCGTTAATTCCGTTAAGAGGAGACTTGGCAAGGGAGAAGCAACTATATAAGGAACCAAAGGGAAGCCTTTATTCCTAATCAATAATCGAGTATTGATATAGAGCTCCCTCTCTCTCTTTATTCTCTTCTCCTTCCCTTCTCCCCACCTAGGGTCGGCGCCCACCTTGAGTCATCTAGGGCCGGCGGCCCCTCTTGAGTGCTAGGGCCGGCGCGCCTCCTCCCAACCTTGGTTGCCGTGAGCTATCAAGAAGAAGGAGAAGCCAACCAAGAAGAAGAAGAAGCGGATCACATCTCCTTCCCTCTCGGAATTCGATTCCGTTTCTTTGGTGGTTAGTTTCCTATTTATTCTCTTGTTCTTCTTTGTTGTGCCTATAGAGAATCTAGTAGTTCTCGTCGGCACAAAACTCGTGGCTTTGCGAAGTCATCCCGAAGAGAACTCGGCGTGGACGCGAATAGAGGCGGAGCTTCCAAGGGACGCTACGGTTGGATCTCGTCCCTTTCTTCGAGTTACGAAAGGTACAAAGTAAATTAGTTTACTTTTCCGCAAAGTTTTATTTTATGATTATGTCAACACACCATAAGGTTGCATGCTAGATACGAAGTTAAAATAATTTAGGAAATTATTTTATGCAAATTCTTCCGCTGCACGTAAAAATTTAAAATTTTACGAACTCGTATCCTTGTCGACATGCACCCGGTCCCAACAGAAGGCGCCCTCGTCAGTGAAGGCGCCCTCAGCAGCCAGGGCGCCTCCGCGCCCAAGACTGCGAAGCTTCAGCTTTATCCACAGCAAGATTTCTGCGCGGAAGAAGTCAGCGAAGGCGCCCTCTATGACCAAGGCGCCCCCACGGTCAAACTTAATCCCTGTTCGAGCGGGATAGAAGTTGACCGAGCGATCTGCGGATCGCTTGACACGTGGCAGGGCGCCCCCGACGTCCAGGGCGCCCCTTGGTGCTATAAATAGCACCCAACGCCCAAGCCTTCGACATCAACTTCGTACCAAAGCTTCCACGCTCTTCTGTGCTCACGCCTTATTCCAGAAACTGCCCAACTCGACCGACGACGTCCTGCTGCTCCAGAAAAGTCGACCCACAATCGGACGTCGGTAACAGAAGAAATTTTTTTTCTATAGTGCTATACTTGTAAATCTCTTTCTGTAAACTGATTTTGCGTTGATATAGAATTGCCCAAAGTAAACGATCAATGATCGTGGGCCTTGGAGTAGGAGTCGAACTAGGCTCCGAACCAAGTAAAAAATACTGTGTTCGTGTGTCTTAATTTCTTTCCGCTGTGCAAATTGCTCTTTTCATAAATTCGAAAAGTTTGTCGATATTCACCCCCCCCTCTATCGACTCTATCGATCCAACAAGTGGTATCAAAGCGGGGTAGTTCAAACTTGGTGCAACCACTAGTTTGAAAGTTTTTTCGGATTTACGAAATTTTTTTCGATTTTATTTCTTTTCATTTTAATTAACACCACTCGATCTTTTCCGCTTTTTATTTTCAAATAAATAATATCTGTAGGTGTATTTAAAATATTCTTACACCTTTTTCAATTTTGAATTTTCATATTTTCACCATAAGTCTGAGTTGATAAAACGAACAATTTTTAAAAATTTATCATAAATTTTTTTTATTATTATTTTAATATTTTTCTCGAAATTCGTGCTACTTTAATTCGAGCAAATTTTTTTAATTCTTACTTTTTCATATTAATCAGAATTGAAAAAATCAATATTTTTCAAAAATTTGTCATAACTTATTTTTATTATTTTATTATTATTTCGTCTCGAAATTCGTGTAATATTGTTTTTGGCTATTTCTTCCTTCTCCCGCACTACTAATCCAAGACCAAGTCTTGGTACACTTTTGTTGTTTCTTTTTGTGTGCAAGAGGTTATTTTAAATGGCCAACCAAGAGTGGAACAGTGCTCGTCCACCGCTATTCTCCGGCGAGAACTTCAATTTCTGGAGAAGTCTAATGGAATCCCATCTGAAGGCCAATTTGGATTTTTGGTTGATAATCCAAACGGGGTTTACATTCCCCACAGAAGAAGGAACTTCGATCACTTGGGAAAAATTGGACGAACCAACCCTGAGAAAGATCGAGACAGATGCAAGGGCGACTGCAATCCTACAATGCGGCATGACCAAAGAAGAACTGAAGCGGGGTGGATCCTTCAACTGTGCAAAAGAGATGTGGGAAAAGCTAATCAATCTACACGAAGAGAGCTCCGATGTTGAGATCTTAGAAGCTCAAGCACAGACAGCTGATTCAGAGTCTGAAGCCGAATCTAAAGTTGAAATCAAAACAGAATCGGACTATGAATTGACTGAGACGGTAACTGAATTCAAATTATTTTCAAAATTAGAATTAAATAATAAAACAGATACTGTAATGGTCGAGGAATGTGTAATTTCTAGTGCAGGGAAGGCTCCAAGAGAACCACCAAAGAAGAGGCCTCAACCAGTACCTGAGTCCAACTCAGACTCAGAATTCGACAACAAAGAAGGAGATCAAACTAAACCGGTCCAATCAGCTCGTGATCACTACAAGATGCTAAAGACACAAAAAGGAAAGACGGCAAGTATCAAGGGGGAGAGTCCCAACCGGGAATCAAAAGGTAAATTTACAGAATTTAAAAAACCATTATTTATCTCAAACAACGTAATTAATTCATATAAATTTAATATGTTAGAAAATTTAATTCATAGTCTTGCTAATTTTGAAAATCCGGAGTATTACTCCAATGGTGATCTTACTTAGATAATTGTTTGCTTTAATTATGTTTCTTTTTATGTTTTTTTCTGCTTAAAATTAGGATTGTTTAGTTTAAGGACTAAAGGTTTAACTGAAATTTGAACAATATAGTATTGGGTGGCGGTGAGATGATAGTACGTTAGGGAAGCCAATTCTAATAAGATCAAATTTACTTGGTCTCTTTAGACTGGTGAAACTAGCCGAAGCTACCGATCCAAGACCCAAACTAGTTAGACCAGAATTTATCAAAAAGTAATTTTGAAGATAAAATTTCACTAACAGGCTTTGTCTAGGAAAGGGTGGATGATCCCATAAGGCTACGGTCAAAGAAGGCCTTGTGCCTCGCCAAGACCTGGAAGCCAATTTTTGAAATTCAAATTCAATTTACTCTTTGTTAAATTCGAATCTAACACAAATTTTCAGTTAATTTTAGATTCAAATATCTCCTTTCAAAATAAATTGGGTTTAAAAATTAATTTAACTTTTCAAAATTAATCATGACCTTTTCAAAATAAATCTTTTTATTAAAATATGCATCTCACAAAACAGTTAAGGATATCCTGTTTTGTCACTTAGAAATGGGTGAGATGCTTAGGACCTAAAAGTTGAGTCCAACCCAACCAACTAAATCAATTAACTTCAATCAATTAAATTCAATTAAATCTTAATTAAATCAATTAAATTCAATTAAATCTTAATTAAATCAATTAAATCTTAATTAATTCAATTAAATTCAATTAAATCTTAATTAAATCAATTAAATTCAATTAAATCTTAATTAAATCAATTAAATTCAATTAAATCAATTTAAATTCAATTAAATTCAAAATAATTCAAAATAAAATTCAACTTAATTATTCTCAACTAATCATTCTCAAAATTCAACTTAATTACTCTTAATTATTCTCAAATTCAACTTAATTATTCTCAATTAATTATACTCAAAATTCAATTTAATTATTGTCAATCATTTATTAAAATATTTGTCTCACACAAACCATAAGGTTAACATGCTTGATCATGTAGAACTGGGTGAGACATCTAGGACCTAAAAGCATAATTCACTATCCTTTTAAATAAATAAAAAGGTTTGCAAAAGTTATTCAAAATTTTTCAAATTAATTCAGTTTACTGTACCCTCCTTTTCATATCTATTTTTCCTAAAATATTGAATTTCATGTTAAAATAGACCCATTTTAAATAGAATCTTGTTTGGTTTAGTTGTTGATTGGTAAAACATAGTCAACTGAGTCAAGCTTGGGGAACACAGTCAAACCCTAGTCAACATAGTCAAACCTGGTCAACACTGAAGTTCCTTAATGAACTTAGATAAAAATCAAGACTGTGTCAGATACAGGGGGAGTTTTATTTTAATACTTTTCGAAAAATTAAATTGTTTTTCAAAAACCTTATGCTCTAAATCTTATTATCATGTCGATAAGGTTTTCAAAAATTGATTAAAAAACCTTCGTATACTACTATCTGTTTGAAAATTATCATCATTTCAAAATATTTTTCGAAAACTATTTTCAAAAATGTATCTCCTTGAAAGTTATCATACTCAGAAGGTTATTCAAAATTATTCTTTTGATTTTAATAAACCCTAAAGACACAGAGGAAGGTCCACTTCATGATCAACAAGGACTCCTAGGATGTGTCAAATTTAGGGGGAGTCTGAGTCAAAAGAATTTCTGAAATTTTTTTAATTATTTGTTTTGAAGTTATTAGATAATTCTTATAATTTAAATCAAATCCTAAAACTCAAAGGAAGATCGCTTGTAGTTAACAAGCTTCCTAGGACTGGGTCAAGCTTAGGGGGAGATTAAATTAAAAGAATCATTGAATATTTTTTTTAAAATTATATGTTTTCATGCACTGCAATTTTAAAATCCTGTTGAAAACATAAATAAATTATCTTTCAAAATACTATTCTTTTAAATCATTTTGCTTATTTATACTATCACTTTCAAAATTTTACTTGACTTTATAATACTTTTGAAAATAATATGTTTCAAAACGTACTTATATTTTTCAAAAATACATAATTTTCAAAATATGCATAACATCTTTCAAAAGTACTACTATTCTTCAAAAGTACTAATACTTTCCAAAGCACTAATGGTTACAAAGTACGAAATTTTTTTCGATTTCAAAAGTGCAATTTAAAGCTTTTGCTATGCTTTCAAGGATTATACTAAGTATTTTTATGTTTTCAAAACTCATAGGCTCAGATACATAAACTTTCTCCTTAAAAACTTCTTTCAAAATATATTGTTCAAGAATTCTTTATTGATATATATCCAAGAGAGAAAATTTTAAAATTTTATCTTGTTTTCACTAAGTATTTTTAAGTGCTTTAAAAGTGATCTAAGCATCTTCAAAGAACTTTCAAAACCTCTAAAGCACGAAATATACTTATTTTGAAAATATTACTAAGTAAAATCTTTCTTAGTAAACAAAGTTTGTCTGAGCAAAAACCTTTAAAACTTTTGACATATGTTTCTAAGCAAAGTTTTCTTAGTAAACAAATCTATGTTTCAGCAAAAACTTGTCTATTTAAAGATTTTTCCAAATAAAATGGTTTTTAATGCACAAAATATGTTTCAAGGAAATTTCTCTATGAGTGCAAATGTTGAACCTTTTTAAAGGAAAACTTGTCTCCAAAATGTTGAACATCATTTTTTTTATGAAATCCATTACTTAAAGCTTTTTTAAAAAAACTATGTTTTTAACTCCTTTACTTAAATGAATTTTTGGTAAAACTCTAAACTCCCTATTAGATACCTTGTTCGCCCATGTATGTTTTTGATATATGTCAAAGGGGGAGGAAAGGTCAAAGTTAAGGGTGTTATAACACGAGTATTCAGAGTTTTAGGGGGAGTATAGAAAATAAAGGATTTTTTTTAATCTACACTTATACTATTCATACTCCTTCTTTTCTTAACTGTTATAAGCTTTTACTTAACTTTGAATTGTGTTGCCATAAATCAAAATGGGGGAGATTGTTGGTACAGGAAGCACCATATCAATCCTTGTTTTGATATTGGCAAAGGATCAAAGTTAAGTTTGTTTGTGATCTAACAATATTCACTAAGTGTGCAGAGACAAAGCCCTAGCGAAGGACTGCTAGGCAACTGGCGAAGGACTGCCAGTATCCAAGCCCTAGCGAAGGACTGCTAGGCAACTGGCGAAGGACTGCCAGTATCCAAGACCTAGCGAAGGACTGCTAGGCGCCAGGCGAAGGACAGCTTGGGACTAAAGCCCTAGCGAAGGACTGCTAGGCACCGGGCGAAGGACAGCTCGACATCCAATCCCTGGCAATGGACCGCCAGGCAAAAGTCCAACCAAAGGAGCGGTTGGCATCAGGTAAACTCTCCCGAGAGGAGTAGGTGAGGACGCGTTCCCCGTCGAGGGAACAGTAGGCGTCGGTTCAACCTAGGGCTCCATTTTGGAGACCAAAGTCAGAACCAAGACAGCTAAGGCTGTATAAACTAATTGTTTTAATTGTGTTTTAGACTAACCCTGAATGCAGGACCAAAGGAACGTGTGTCTGCAACTCAGAGAGCCTCAAAAGAGTGAGGAAGCAGCTGAGTAAGGCGCCCTAAATGTCCAGGGCGCCCTCAAGGTGAACCAGAACCAAGCGAAGCAAAAAGGGCTTCAGCTGCTTACTGGGCAAGGCGCCCTCAGCAGCGAAGGCGCCCTCGTCAGTGAAGGCGCCCTCAGCAGCCAGGGCGCCTCCGCGCCCAAGACTGCGAAGCTTCAGCTTTATCCACAGCGAGATTTCTGCGCGGAAGAAGTCAGCGAAGGCGCCCTCTACGACCAAGGCGCCCCCACGGTCAAACTTAATCCCTGTTCAAGCGGGATAGAAGTTGACCGAGTGATCTGCGGATCGCTTGACACGTGGCAGGGCGCCCCCGACGTCCAGGGCGCCCCTGGGTGCTATAAATAGCACCCAACGCCCAAGCCTTCGACATCAACTTCGTACCAAAGCATCCACGCTCTTCTGTGCTCACGCCTTATTCCAGAAACTGCCCAACTCGAGCGACGACGTCCTGCTGCTCCGGAAAAGTCGACCCACAACCGGACGTCGGTAACAGAAGAAATTTTTTTTCTATAGTGCTATACTTGTAAATCTCTTTCTGTAAACTGATTTTGCGTTCATATAGAATTGCCCAAAGTAAACGATCAACGATCGTGGGCCTTGGAGTAGGAGTCGAACTAGGCTCCGAAACAAGTAAAAAATACTGTGTTCGCGTGTCTTAATTTCTTTCCGCTGTGCAAATTGCTCTTTTCATAAATTCGAAAAGTTTGTCGATATTCACCCCCCCCTCTATCGACTCTATCGATCCAACAAATACAGTCTCATATGAATCATAGACAAGGGTATACACTAAAGATACTGAATAAAGGTACATACCCGAATCCATCTATCCTGCAGAGGGTGAAATAAATCTCTATGGAACAAGTATAACATATAATCTAAGATAAACAGGTATCCAGTATATGCATGTCAATCAAGTGCAGAAATCAAATGCAGCAAACATTGCACGATGCAAAATATGCACATGGTGCAATGATATGTGTCACCCCTGACACCAGTCAAATCATCGTCCACCAGTCATAAATGGACGTCCGAGTGGGTAGAGCTATGACAACTGTACGACCCTGCTATCACTGCTCCTGAGTGACCGAGTGGATAGGATGCTGGCGGAGGTCACTCTCCTACCCCAAGTAATGGGGGAGTCTAGCTCTCATCTTCTCGTGTCTCAGGACGAGAAGGGATCCCTGACTGCTACCACGCACCGGAACCACCCTCCAAATAGTGGTCGTGCGGAGCAATACAGTGCAAATGCACACACTCTATGACAGCCACTACCCCTGAGTGGATGTGTGTTCATATCCTCATGTAGCTGACATGGGCTCAGACTACATAGGAGTCGATGATCGTCAGCATGCAATAATGCAAGGATGGTGCATGACCCAAACACATATAATACCCACCCAGTCCTCACTAACACCTCAGTGTGCTAGGTATAGGTCTGAATCCTATATCATGGGATACAAGTAATCTACTAGGTATACTGAAAAAGTAACCAGTGATCTATAAATATCAAAATGCAAAAGGGAACATATCACTACCTCTATGCCTCTATGCACACATATATACACGTAACAAATATTGAGACTGTATGAAGCTAAAAGGAAGATAACCTCAAGGATAAGCAACAGATATCAAATACATGTATATTAAGGCAGATAAAAATGACTATTGAGACTGTATGAAGCTAAAAGGAAGATAGCCTCAAGGATAAGCAACAGATATCGAATACATGTATACTAAGGTAGATATAGCATATAAGCTTACTGTTATCTATAACAGACCATGCATAGCAATATGACAATATCAACAAGATAAGTCAAGGGTACCCGCCTCAATCGTAAGATGCTCGTATCAGAAAGAACCCCTCGTCCAATAATCAGCAATCAATCAGTATCCTGTATCAAGGACATAGCTTTAGCTATCACAATAATTATTAAATAGCTAAACCAATTCCTACACCGTATTAGGATTAACTTAACTCTCGTATTTCATTTAATTAATCTAATTAAATGATTATCCCTTTCTAGATTGGGGTTTCAAGTTTAGGTTTAACCCCATGGTCACCTTAAATAAAACTAACTCATAACCTAGTTGGCTCCAAGGTCCAAGGTGTACATGGCAGGATACCTAACAAATACCAAGCTAACCTTTCACCTAATCACAGTTCACATATCAAGCCATCTCTTGATCTAGAATTCCCACTTGGAATAGCCCCCGGTTAGGGCATACACATTCAAGTGGATTACACCATATACAATTAAAATCCCAATACCATTTCTACCCAACATATACACACGGTAGACACCAACACATGATCAACAAAGCTACATTACTAAAATCCAAATCCATTACAAACACTAAAGCTTATGACAAAATATAAAATCAAAAGGTCAATTATCATCCAACTCTAAAGAAGACACTAACCTAATGCCATCAACCATTAAATTCACCATTCCTATCCAAGCTCACGGCAAATACAAGGAGCAAGGCAGACTTGTCAGTTCCCAGCACAAACCATCCGAAACCAACCCATACACACATTAATATGAGATCTGATCATATTCCCAATTTGCACCAAAACAAAACCTAAAGAAGAACTATTTCCAACTATGATTCCAAACAGAAAATCCTAGGCTGCAAGAACAGGATCAAGATCGAATCCATTCCAAATAGAGTTGATATCTCACACTAATGAAATCAATACAACTCAAAACCTACCTGAATTGACTCTGGCACAACCCCTTCGCTTCGAATCTGACGATCCTGTGTCCTCACTCGAATTAACCCTTCCACAACAATGTTTCCCAAATCTCACACGAGTGGCACTACCTTGAATCAATCAAAGGGTAGGTTAAATCCAACTGAGGTGGAATCGAAACAACACAACACACCCTAGATAGAACATCACTCACCAGATGAGCATCGGCGAGGACCCCACCGAGGAAAAGACTCATATGCAAGAAGAGGAGGGATCGCTGACTCGTGTTTAGTGGTCCTCCATCGCTTGGTCACGGCGTCGGGCTCCTAGCGAGATTACGAGAAGGAAAGGAGACTCGCATTGAGACGAAGAAGGAAGGAGTCCGGTCAGCGCTGGCTGAGGGCTTCGCGAGGGGAGGAAGAAAACGAAGAAAGGGGGCGGCGCCTGGCTGTGGCTGTGGCTAGGGCTTGGGGAAAAAAAGGAGACGTTATAATAAAAGGGGGAGGGGTCTTTTGCAGAAAAGCCCCTCCATTCTCCCAAATTCAAACCTTAACATGAGAGTAAGGTTTTTAGCCATTTTAACCCTCCAAATTATTGTATTCCATATCACACCCCTAAGTTTAGATTATTTATCCTTTCATAAGTTTAGAGTTTACCTGAAACACTTGATAAGTTTTAAGTTTTTACAATAAAGCCCTTTGGGGCTCCTCCCGTAGGGTCGGAAACCCTAGACTACATCTGAAAAAATCCCGAAAAATTTTTCGGCCCAGATTTTTGAATTGCTGTATTTTACAGTTAGACCGTTGGAAAGAGCCCCCGACTCTAATACCACTTGTTGGACCTTGGATGGCTAGAGAGGGGGGGGGGTGTGTAACCCAGACACTCAAACTTTGGCTTCTGAACTTTCTTTCTGCACTTAAGTTAGCAGCGGAAGAGAAAATACAGAGCAAAAAGAAACAAATAGACAGAAAGAAAACAAACCAGCTAACACAGAGATGTACAAGGTTCGGGCATAACTTGCCCCTACTTCTTGGCGTGCCCGTAAGGTGGGTGATCCATTGATCGTCGGCAGATCAAGCTCCGGAACTCCGAATATGAAAAACTCCTTCTCTGTGGAGTAACCTCCATAAATCTCAAAGATGAATCAGGTTGTGTACAGAAGATCACGAGAAGGAAGCACACTCAGTTGATGTACCAGAAACGCTCAAGCAAGAAGACTATACAGAGAGCCAAACAACCCATCAAAACCCACAGCAAAACTCTTCGCTAATTTTCTGTCTGTTCTACCTGCTCCTCTGCTTCCCAGCTTCTTCTTAAGCTTCTGCTCATCACCAGGTGCGTCTGCACCCACTGAACCAACGCTTCATCATCGCTGACCCACTAACCTCCACAGAGTGCTCATTCCACTGAAGACCTGATAGCCCCAGATATACTAGATTAAATTGTCACGAATTATGGGACTATCAGAATTTAAATGTATATGAATAACTGGAAACCCTTTTACAATCAAAAGCATGAAAATGTAATATAGGGGCCACAGGTCGTATTTTTCTCGGGGCTAGTTGACGTTGTTTGATTCGCGCTTGTATTTAGGTGTCGTTTATGAATTTTGGGTTTCAAATGTGATTGGGTTTTGGTTTACTTGGACGTGGACAAGCAAGAGAAAGGAAGAAACTTAACTATTGAACTTAAACTAGGTAGATGCAGTTTACAACCCAACCAATAAGGAAATTAACTCTAACCACTCAAATGAAATGCAAGCAAGCTGTGAATGTTTACCATTTTGATTTGCAAGCAGGACCAACTAATGCAGAAATGAATTCTCATTCAAAACCAAACCTCCACTTGGTACAAAGGCAGCAATGAAAATTAGGCAAACTGATACACGGTTAGTTCCAAAGCCTTACATGATACAAGTTGTCAAATTTAAGCATTTGGCACGCAAAGGAGAGAAAACTGATGTATTGCAATTAATTCCAAATGAAACTCTATTAACTGATGC
The DNA here is from genome assembly GCA_024364735.1 of Boesenbergia rotunda. Lineage (NCBI taxonomy): Eukaryota > Viridiplantae > Streptophyta > Magnoliopsida > Zingiberales > Zingiberaceae > Boesenbergia > Boesenbergia rotunda. The sequence continues at coordinate 259,377 of JAGFNQ010002432.1, forward strand.
GAACCAATAGGAATTTAAGCTAGCTGTAATGTTCAGAAATTATCAGAGACAGAAATGGATTGGGGAGTTCAAAATCTGCCGAATGCCATTGGAAGCTCAAAATCTAGTGCAATAGTTTGCTGAAGGTAAGTTTACTGGATTCCAATCAATGTTTACTCTTTTCTTGATACAAAGGCAGGTTCTATCAGCTTGATACTCAGGGAATACACTGAAACTTCAGAAATGTATAATGTGTAGGAATTGCAGAAATGGACAAGAATGCAGAAATGCAGATTTTGGATGCAGAAAATTGATGTGCAGAAACTATCAGGACCATCAGAATTCAAGATCGTGTATTTAATGATCAAGAAGGATAAAGAAGCTTAAACTTGCAGAATTGCAATCAATTTGGAACTAAAAGCTGAAGCTAAACACTTGCAGAACTGTAACTAAACACTTGCAGAAACTAAAAGCTGAAACATGCTGAATTTGGACACTGAATACGCAGCTGATTCTTTAGAAACCAACTGCGTAAATTGAGTCCAAGGTCTTTTGAGATGCAACCAACTACAAGATCAATTCAGAGAATAAAACTTAAACTAACTCGATACAAATAAAGGGCTGATACACAGCAGATTGGACAGAAATTGCAGAAACGAAGCAAATCAGAAATGGCACGCAACAGGGAATCTGATACGCAAGCATAAAACACAGAAATAAACTGAAATTAAATGCAATCTATCACTACACAAGTTCCTTGACTACTCAACTTGAAGATTGAAGCTAAATTACAGCTAAATAATTAAGAAAACGAGATTAACCAAATCTGAAACTAACAGAAACGAAATTACAGCAGTAATGGAAATTACAGCTACAAAAACTGAATGAAACTAAATTATCTAAGCTACTCCTCAACCATTCTTCAACTCAAAAGCTCCTTGGTCGTCAATCAAGGGAGAACCTCGGACCCGCAAGCTCAACAAATCAGTGAAGACCTTCTCTGCTACCGAATCGAATCAATTCTTGCTCAAACTGAAATTTGGCTCCGAATTCTTCAAACTCGCTGTGGTGGCTTGCGATTTGGATTTGGGAGTGACCGAGACCTTCCAGGGAACCCCTCTGGTCAGCTCGGATTCAGTGGAAGTGGAGCACAGCTGAGCTCGCTGAAATCGGATAACAAACTGCCGAGACCTCGCGCAACTTTGCTATTGAGCAAAAATCAACTCTGATACCTCACTGAGATTCTCTTCACTAACCTAACCCTTGCTTTGATGATGAATTGAGGGATCACGCCTCCTTGATGAAGAAATCTAGCTAAAACAGTGAAGAAAACAAACAAAGAAGGAGCTGCGGTGGAGACACGACGAAGGAAAAAACTGCTGCGTTTTTGATTAAATAGTTATCAACGGACGGCCCAGATTGATCGGAGGAGATCCAACAGTAGATCTTGGTCTGATTTTAGCCAAACTTTTATGATGATGATCTGGGGTCAGGATCTGCCTTGTGGTAGCTCGGATCCTCCAGATGTGCAACGGATGGTCCAGATCAACTCTATCTGTGAATGGACGCTCTAGAGCCCTCCTTGCTTGATCCAACGGTTGATTGAGCTCTGATTGGAATGAAACCTTCATATCTTGATCATAGAGCTTGATCAACCCTAACCCTAGCTCGGATTGCTTCCGATCGTCCCGGATGGCTCAGATCTAGCCGCTCTTGAATCGGACGGCCCGGATTAATCCAAAACGTGATAATTCGTTCCGGTTCCACTTCCGACTCAAGTTTGACCCAATATGCCCTAGGTTCAGGATCCTTTCATGCCTACAAAAATATATCAAAAAATTAGTGGCCAAATAATCCAAAAAATGTGTAAATTTGCAATTAAGTCCAAAATAAGAGGGAATCCTAAAACCTAGGGTAAAATCACAATTAAGCAATAAAAACATAAGTCAAACATGGATTTTAGCAATTAAAATAATCAATAAAATGGTGCTTATCAACTCCCCCACACTTAACCTTGAGCGTCTCGCGAAACTACTAAGTATGTATCCCTTAGATTTACTTAAGCATAATTAGAAACAAATGAAAAGAAATTACCTAGGGTTGTCAATTCTCATAAATCTAAGCTCTATGGATTAGTATCTTGTCCTTAAATCAACAACTTAGCCTTTTCATCAATCATGAGTCATTGAGATGAATTTAAATCACTAGCCTTTCATGGGAAGTTTTGGTGGCTCCCTCTTAAGTTCTAATTTGGTGATGGAAGTGGAGCTCACTCTTACACACATGTTTCTTGCACTACCATAGGCTTGCTTATTATCTACTCTCTATCATTAATCATGATTAGGATTCACATCTACAAAAACAAGTGAAAACATGGAAAATGATAAGAAATGGAGTAAAAATTAAGGAAATAGAAAAATTGATGGAGTGGGAGACTTGGTTGCTTAAAAATGTTTCCAATGTGCTTTGCCCCATCTTGACAGTCCTCTAATGATATCAAAAGTGTGGTGAAGTCAAATTCGAATAATTCCTTTGATTTGGATGAAAATCCCTTCCTTGGTTTCAATGTGCCAAGTTTTCCTTTTGTGTGCCACATGCTCTTTTCTCTTCTTTTCTTTTAATTTTTTCTCTTTTTCTTTCTTTTCTCTACTGAAATCAGAATGATGGTGGGACTAATCTTCAATTTGGATGAGAGAAACTTCAATGATTTCAATGGTGCCAAGTCTTCAATTTCATGCCACCCTTGTTTTTGTTTCTCTCTTTTCTCAATTTTTCAAACTGTTTTCTCTTGTTTTTCTCTTCCTTTAGGTTCGGCTACAAACTTTCTCTTTTGTTCTCATTCAGTTCAGTCATGTTGTGCCCACTCCATATCAGAATCAACTCCAATTCAGCCCCTTGCCGTGAGCTTCCAAGGACTTGCCACTTCTTGTTTTTGAATCTGCCTTCAAGTATGTTTCTGAAATTTTTTACAGCAGTGTCAATTCTGCTCCCAAGGGTTTTGTTCAAATTAAAACCATTCTGCAAGTTTGGTTTGAAGGCAGCAAGGCATTGCTGATTTAAAAAGCATGGATTCAAATGGAAGTTGATACAAAACTGCTTTACTAGCTTCCCTCACTGATTTTTTCGAATGCAGAAATTTTCAGCAGCTTTTCATGAATTTTTCAGACTTTGCAGCTTCAATTCAGATTGTAGCAACATGTTACTTGATCTTCCTAGCAAAGTATAGCTGCAATCCAGATTTTTCAGCCAAGTATAGTTGCAATTTCGAAAGCATCACAGAATTTTTTTTTTCTTTTTGGCATGGCACAGATTTCAGATTTCTCCATTGCTTGTCTCTTGCTTCAATCCGGAATTCAATTCTGATTCCATTTCACTTCCAATTTAAATTGGTTCCATCCTTATCCACTTCTTCTTGTGCATTCTTGACACCAAACCCCTCACTTGGCACATGAATTTAAATTTTTTTTTTTAACTCAAATGAAGTGTTTCCTTGCTCCAAAATAATTCCAAACTCTAGTCACTCCCCCACACTTAAATCTTTGTCCGTCTCGGGCAAAATAGCATTAGAAACATTTCAAACAACAAGTCCAAAGAAAAGTGAGGGTAAGAGTAAGAAATAAGTAACGAAAATTGGAATGAACATGATTTTTGCCAAAATTTGATATGGAAAAGAAACAAAGTGATTAGTCTCTATAGATGTGATCCAATCATCGAAATATGATTTTGAAAGAACCTAAGCAAGTTCTAGAGCACGATAACATAATGTGTATCACGAAAATAAGGCTAATTCTCACTAGGCAAAAATAATTCATCCCAAATCCTCAATTAAGAATCTAAAGCAAGTAGTACTCAAGCATCCAAGATTTCATCCATTAGCTCAAACCTTAAGTCTTAACAACCAAATTTAATTTGTTTTCCAAAAGACTCTAAAATGCTATGGAATAACCTAGAGGGATACTTTTATTTCTACTCATGCAAGAAAAAGTGACAAAAGAAATAATATGCATTTATTTACAAGGACTCAGTTCAAAGGAAAATTCTAATTCTAGGAAGCATGAAAATGAAAAATGAAATAAAAGAAAATACAAGAAAAAAACAATCTCCCCTTTATTCTGGTGGACGGAGTCTATCCAGAAGTAGCCTCCACCGTGGTAGTGGAGGAAAACGGGTGGCTGGGAGATTTGAGACTCCCCCACACTTAAACTTTGCAAAATTTTGCTCTGGTGGCCTAAGGCGATTCAGGTTCAAAATCCATTGAAGGAATGGAGGGCTATGGATTAAAGTAAGATCATCTCCTCCTTCTTTATGCTTTTCAGAAGTCCTTCCAGGAGGCTGGAGTCTGTTCAGTTGGAGTACCCACTCCTGAAGTCTTCTGGACCCTGCAAAACAATGTAATACCTCTCTCAAGTATTCAGGGTCAGAAAGAAATGATATAAATTCAGTCTCTACATTAAATGAATCCAAAACTGCATCATATTCAATTAAACCAAATTCTGGTACCTCAATGAAATTTTCAAAATTATTTCCTACAAAATTTGCATCCAGAGGCTCATCACAAATAAAGAAATCAATTTCTGGCTCATCAATAGAAATTTCACAATTATTTTCAATCAAGGGTGTATCAAGCAATGTATCACAGCCAATCAAATCAATCTCAGATATCTCTATGAGTTTCTCACATTCAACCTCAGCATAAGACATAGCAAGAGATTCATCAAAATAAATAACATCCATTTCAGGCACTTCTAAAAAATTTTCTCTATCCATATCCACAAAAGATGTATTGAGTGATTCATCATAACAAACAACATCAATTATGGGGGCCTCTAAAATTATTTCGCAATCCATATTTACAAGGGATGTGTCAAGTAATGCATGATGATCAATAAAATCAATATTTGGTACCTCTATTGGATTTTCACAAACAATCTCTACACAAGGTATATCAATAAATTCATTAGAATCAATAAAATTAGCACTAGGTACCTCACTGCATTTTTCTGAACAAAGAGGAGAAATACTTACCTGAGCGTGCTGGAGAATACCTGGAGGTTCTACAGGGGTAGATGTATCCATGGCCTCCTCCTGGTCAAGTACATGCTCCTCTTCAGCCTCAGACTCTGGTGGACACTCAACTAAAGCAGGTGATCCTTGGGTGCTTGCTTCCACCATGCAAGTCCCTACACTTTCTGGTTCATCTTCTGAATCTTCTAATGTACCAGTCAACTGTGGTGGTCCCTGGGGCTTAGTGCAGTCCCCTACACCTATGGAATCATCTCCTATGCAAATTTCCTCTGTAAGATCTGCAACAATAATGTTAGAAAAATTAGGACCATCAATAATACTATCATCAGAAACTAAAAGTCTAGAATGGTCCTGTGGAGCTTCAGTATCTTCTTCTGGAGCTAAAAAATTTTGAAATTGATTTTGAGTAGGAATCTCCGGAGGAATGCATGCTGTAGGTGCCCTATATTTGATGATTACCTCTTCTTCTTCTTCTATCACATTTGCAAGATTACTTGAAGAAGGTCTTGGCCATGCATTAGGGTCACCTTGAACTGATATAAAATCAACTCCGGGGCTCTCAGAATTATAAACACCTTGAGAAGCTAATTGTTATGCTCTTTGGGCTTTTATTTGATTCAATCGATCTTGTATGTTTTGAAACCATTGTTGTTGTTGTTCTTGTTGTTGTTGAACTTGTTGCAACATCTCCATCATCCTCTGTTGTTGAGCCTCAAACTCTTGTTGGTCTTGCAAAGTAACATAAGGCTGCTGAAAATCAAAAGTAAGTTGTGCATGCTGAAATGGAAACTGTGGGGGTTGATCAAATGGTTGCACAGGCTGATTTAACTGCTGAAAATTTGGTTCACAAGTTAGTGGAGATGGCTGAAAACTGCAGCCCTGAAAATCTTGTATCTGAGGTTGAATTTGTGGTGGTGAACACTCAAATTGATGTGGGGGCTATTGGTACTGATTTTGGTGCTGAATTTGTTGAGGATATGGCTGGAAATTGCTTTGGAAATTTGATGGACCTTGCTGAAAACTATTCCCCGGAAAACCTTGATTTGGACCTTGCTAAAAACTGTGATAGGGCTGCTGAAAACTCTGAAACTGCTGCCCTTGCTGATAGTTCCCCTGAAAACCTTGATTTTGGTTAAATGTTGACTGTTGATGCTGAAAACCTTGCTGAAAAGGCTGAGACATCTGCTGGAAATTTTGATAGCTTCCCTGAACTTGCTGATTTTGGTGGTATTGAGGCTGAAAATTTTGATATTGCTGTTGGAATTGTAGCTGCCCATTCAGTGGTGGTGAACACTGAAGTTGCATGGGCTGGAAATTCTGGGTATGTAGCTGAAAATTCTGATCGCATGGCTGTGAATATTGAAAAGGTTGTTGAAAATTTTCACAGGAATGTTGGAAATCTTGATTTGGTTGCTAATTTTGTTGGAATTGTTGACAAGGCTGTTGGTAAGTAGATGGAAACATTCTGAACTGGCAGTCCTGTCACACAACAAACAAGAAAAATGGAAGCAACCGTATACAAAAATAAAGCACAATAAAACAGAACCCAATAATATGTCCAAAAGTATACAAGCAAAAATCAAACAAATCAACTAGTTGCTTTCCCCGGCAACGGCGCCAAAAATTTGATAGCCCCAGATATACTAGATTAAATTGTCACGAATTGTGGGACTATCAGAATTTAAATGTATATGAATAACTGGAAACCCTTTTACAATCAAAAGCATGAAAATGTAATATAGGGGCCACAGGTCGTATTTTTCTCGGGGCTAGTTGACGTTGTTTGATTCGCGCTTGTATTTAGGTGTCGTTTATGAATTTTGGGTTTCAAATGTGATTGGGTTTTGGTTTACTTGGACGTGGACAAGCAAGAGAAAGGAAGAAACTTAACTATTGAACTTAAACTAGGTAGATGCAGTTTACAACCCAACCAATAAGGAAATTAACTCTAACCACTCAAATGAAATGCAAGCAAGCTGTGAATGTTTACCATTTTGATTTGCAAGCAGGACCAACTAATGCAGAAATGAATTCTCATTCAAAACCAAACCTCCACTTGGTACAAAGGCAGCAATGAAAATTAGGCAAACTGATACACGGTTAGTTCCAAAGCCTTACTTGATACAAGTTGTCAAATTTAAGCATTTGGCACGCAAAGGAGAGAAAACTGATGTATTGCAATTAATTCCAAATGAAACTCTATTAACTGATGCGAACCAATAGGAATTTAAGCTAGCTGTAATGTTCAGAAATTATCAGAGACAGAAATGGATTGGGGAGTTCAAAATCTGCCGAATGCCATTGGAAGCTCAAAATCTAGTGCAATAGTTTGCTGAAGGTAAGTTTACTGGATTCCAATCAATGTTTACTCTTTTCTTGATACAAAGGCAGGTTCTATCAGCTTGATACTCAGGGAATACGCTGAAACGTCAGAAATGTATAATGTGCAGGAATTGCAGAAATGGACAAGAATGCAGAAATGCAGATTTTGGATGCAGAAAATTGATGTGCAGAAACTATCAGGACCATCAGAATTCAAGATCGTGTATTTAATGATCAGGCAGGATAAAGAAGCTTAAACTTGCAGAATTGCAATCAATTTGGAACTAAAAGCTGAAGCTAAACACTTGCAGAACTGTAACTAAACACTTGCAGAAACTAAAAGCTGAAACATGCTGAATTTGGACACTGAATACGCAGCTGATCCTTTAGAAACCAACTGCGTAAATTGAGTCCAAGGTCTTTTGAGATGCAACCAACTACAAGATCAATTCAGAGAATAAAACTTAAACTAACTTGATACAAATAAAGGGCTGATACACAGCAGATTGGACAGAAATTGCAGAAACGAAGCAAATCAGAAATGGCACGCAACAGGGAATCTGATACGCAAGCATAAAACACAGAAATAAACTGAAATTAAATACAATCTATCACTACACAAGTTCCTTGACTACTCAACTTGAAGATTGAAGCTAAATTACAGCTAAACAATTAAGAAAACGAGATTAACCAAATCTGAAACTAACAGAAACGAAATTACAGCAGTAATGGAAATTACAGCTACAAAAACTGAATGAAACTAAATTATCTAAGCTACTCCTCAACCATTCTTCAACTCAAGAGCTCCTTGGTCGTCAATCAAGGGAGAACCTCGGACCCGCAAGCTCAACAAATCAGTGAAGACCTTCTCTGCTACCGAATCGAATCAATTCTTGCTCAAACTGAAATTTGGCTCCGAATTCTTCAAACTCGCTGTGGTGGCTTGCGATTTGGATTTGGGAGTGACCGAGACCTTCCAGGGAACCCCTCTGGTCAGCTCGGATTCAGTGGAAGTGGAGCACAGCTGAGCTTGCTGAAATCGGATAGCAATCTGCCGAGACCTCGCCCAACTTTGCTATTGAGCAAAAATCAACTCTGATACCTCACTGAGATTCTCTTCACTAACCTAACCCCTGCTTTGATGATGAATTGAGGGATCGCGCCTCCTTGATGAAGAAATCTAGCTAAAACAGTGAAGAAAACAAACGAAGAAGGAGTTGCGGCGGAGACGCGACGAAGGAAAAAACTGCTGCGTTTTTTATTAAATAGTTATCAACGGACGACCCAGATTGATCGGAGGAGATCCAACGGTAGATCTTGGTCTGATTTTAGCCAAACTTTTATGATGATGATCTGGGGTCAGGATCTGCCTTGTGGTAGCTCGGATCCTCCAGATGTGCAACGGATGGTCCAGATCAACTCTATCTGTGAATGGACGCTCTAGAGCCCTCCTTGCTTGATCCAACGGTTGATTGAGCTCTGATTGGAATGAAACCTTCATATCTTGATCATAGAGCTTGATCAACCCTAACCCTAGCTTGGATTGCTTTCGATCGTCCCGGATGGCTCAGATCTAGCCGCTCTTGAATCGGACGGCCCGGATTAATCCAAAACGTGATAATTCGTTCCGGTTCCACTTCCGACTCAAGTTTGACCCAATATGCCCTAGGTTCAGGATCCTTTCATGCCTACAAAAATATATCAGAAAATTAGTGGCCAAATAATCGAAAAAATGTTTAAATTTGCAATTAAGTCCAAAATAAGAGGGAATCCTAAAACCTAGGGTAAAATCACAATTAAGCAATAAAAACATAAGTCAAACATGGATTTTAGCAATTAAAATAATCAATAAAATGGTGCTTATCAAGACCTCTTTAGCTGAGCCTCGGTCAGTCGCGCCAGCTTCCGCCAGAAGCCGTTGAAACCTGCAAACAGAAAATAAACAAACCTGCCACGGTGAAAGTCACCATTGACCCTTCTCCTTGGTTTGTATCATCCCTGTAACGTCTGCACACTCAACAGATGGATTAGCGAAGCAAATCAAAATGTATCAGAAGAAATCAGAAGCGATCAGGAAGTCAGACAGTGATTCAAATTAATGTTATCAGATACTGATCGGTCACCCTGACCTATCAGTTACCCTTCTGACCGATCAAGACACACCTCTGATCGATCCAGTCAGGATCTGATCGATCACACTGACCGATTAGAGATTGGGGATCGGTCACCAGACCGATCCACCAGCTCACTGGGATTTTCGTCAGCTCCCACAAGGTCTTCATTTGGATTAATTTTTTAATCCATGGACATGGAGAGGTCTCTCAAGGATGACCATGTATTCGCTTAGGAAACCCACCAAGCCATATTCCAACAAATTGGTATCAAAGATGAGATTTTCAGTTTTGTGTGTTTAGGATTCGGTTACTTTTTTGGCACATTATCATTTATTTTATTTTTGCAGGATAATATGTGGATGTGCGTAGGCTACTCCTTGTTGCAGGCACTAGATTCCAACTATTATGACTTAAATAATTTGTGTGTGATTGGATTGATATTTCTCTCTCGACTCTTGTTTTAAGTTCTATCATTTTATGTGGCATGTGATAATTAATTATCTTGTTTAATTATTGGTTAATTAATGATAATTAATTATTGGGCCCCGATAATAAACACAAAAACCAGCGATCCACTCATCGTCTTTTCCATGGTTGAACGGTTAGGCAAATTACAAGGCTCGATCTTTGAGATTGACCAAGTTGTAATTTGAACCGATCGATACGATGACGAGATGGTCGTTGGGAGACGGCTCTCCATTCAGGTTAATTTTTTTTAATCCATAGACATAGAGAGGTCTCTCAAGGATGACAAAGTATTCACTTAGGAAACCCGCCAAGCCATACCCATCGCATGATCAGTATATGCTATCTAATATGAGTATGATGATATAAGTATGATGATAGTATGATGATGAGTATGATGATGAGTATGATGATAGTATGATGATATGACATATGTTATATGAGTATGATGATATGAGTAGGATGATAATGAAGTAATGGAATGTCCTTATTGAAGTAAAGTCATTACCCTGTTTAAGATATAAAATAAGAGAATGCCAAGAGGACGTCCTAGAAAGGCCCAAAACGAGGAGCGAGCTTCTAGAGGGCATGAGGGTAATGCCATTATCCTTTTTATGATATATAGTAAGAGAATGGCAAGAGGACGTCCTAGAAATGCCCAAAACGAGGAGCGAGCTCCTAGAGGGCAAGAGGCAGAGTCAGTACCACCACCAAATCTCTTAGAGGTGGTGGCGCAGTTACAAAGACAATTAGCAGAACAATAGCAAATTATTGGCACCATGATGGCTAACTAGCAGACCGCTCCTATTACCTCGCTGGTGGCAAATGTAGTGGCACTAATTGTGACCGAAGACCCATCGGTTACATCTGTAGTCCTGGCAAGGGGGGTAAGACAAGAAGCATACCTCATCCAGTGGTAGAAACAGAAGCCAGGGAACTTCTCAGGCACAAGCGAGCCATGGGATGCTCAAGAATGATTCAAAACTTTGGAAAGCATAGTAGAGCTACTGGACTGGCCTGAGGTAGAAAAGATAAAGTTCGCCTCCTTCTGCCTTACTAGAGATGCTAGGATGTGGTGGGAGAGAGAGTCAAGGCCAAGAGAAGTGTCAGCCAGATGACATGGGCCGACTTCGAGACTGAGGTCTTCGAAGAATACTTTCATATGTGAGTAACCAATAAGAATTATGATGAATTCAAGGAGTTCAGACAAGGAGAAATATTCGTGGATGAAATAGTGAGGAAGTTCAATCGACTAGCTTGTCTGTACCTAGAGCTAGTTGGCACTGAAAGAGAAAGAGTCAGGCTAATGCTCAAGATGTTAAGGCCTGAAATAGCGTTAAATGTGGCCAACGGTGTTAATAGGCCGCAAACCTCAAAAGAACTGATAAGTAGTTCTTTAATCACTGAGCATTTCTTAAACAGTTACTTAAACAGTATAAAGGCCACCAGTATGTAATAGAAGCAAGTACCATTCTAGAGATCCTAGGGTAACCCACAGAACTGGAAAGGGAACCCCAAATAAAAGGAAGCAGTGGGACTAAAGGACTTCTAGGGGCTAAGAGTTGTACCAATCCGGATTTCCAATCGAAAACTCTATGGTGATTTGGTAGTCCTAGAGATGAAGGATTACGATATCATTTTAGATATGAATTTCTTGAGCAAGTACAGTGCCTCTATTGAATGACGTAAAAGAAGAGTAATGTTCACACCAGAAGCAGAACTTCCATTTGAGTTTGTCGGAGGCCCAAGGAGAAAGACAAAAAGGTTTCTTTCTAACCTACAAGCTCACAAGATGTTAGATAATGGATGTTCTGGTTATTTAGCACATATAGTAGATGCAAGACAAAGAGAAGAACTAAAGAAAGAAGAAGTACGGATAGTGTGACTATTCGGAGGTGTTTCCTGAAGAGTTACCAGGATTGCCTCCTAACCGAGAAATTGAATTTGAAATTGAGTTGGCTCCAGGTACTAACCCGATTTCAAAGGCACCTTATTGTATGGTGCCAGCAGAACTGAAGGAGCTGCAAGAACAATTACAGGAGTTGCTCGACGAGGATTTCATCCGCCCTAGTCATTCACCCTAGGGAGGTCCCGTATTGTTCATCAAGAAGAAAGAGGGATCTATGCCAATGTGCATAGATTATCGAGCCCTGAATAAGGTGACCATCAAGAACAGATATCCTTTGCTAAGGATAGATGATTTGTTTAATCAATTGAAAGGGGCAACCGTGTTTTCCAAAATAGATCTGCGGTCAGGTTACCATCAACTCAAAGTCAAGGAAAGTGATGTGCCGAGAACTGCTTCCGAACACGGTATGGGCACTATGAATCTGTAGTCATGCCCTTTGGAGTGACGAATGCCCCTGCAACATTCATGGATCTAATGAATCGAGTATTCAAGGAGTTCCTTAACAAGTTTGTCATAGTTGTTGGGGTTACAAGGTTGCAAACATAGTCCCACATCGAAAACACATGGGAAAGATCATAGGCTTATAAGGAAAAAAGATATCTCCATTGGCATGAGGCCTTTTGGGAGAGCCCAAGAGCAAAACCATGAGGGCTTAGGCCCAAAGTGGACAATATCATACCATTGTGGAGATATCTAAATTCCTTTCGGTCCTAACAATTGGTATCAGAGCTAGGTCGCTCTTCACCGGACTAACCGTTGGAAGAAGCATGAGTTAGAGCCATGATCCATATCTAACCATGTGGGTTAAGCCTTGAATAAAGGATGTGTGGGCTCCCGTGTCTTGATCAAGAGGACCAGATACCAGGCAGAGAAGTCCTAGTTGCGGCTAGGCGGTGAAGTCCTAGTAGGTCGGGTGGACCGAGGGGCAGAAAGTCCTGGTAGGTTGAGGATCAGACATCAAACGGAAAGGGTTTCCACTTGAGGGGGGCTTGTGGTCCTTTGTTTGAGGGGGGGATTGTTGGGGTTGCAAGGTTACAAATATAGTCCCACATCGAAAACACATGGGAAAGATCATAGGCTTATAAGGAAAAAAGATATCTCCATTGGCATGAGGCCTTTTGGGAGAGCCCAAGAGCAAAACCATGAGGGCTTGGCCCAAAGTGGACAATATCATACTATTGTGGAGATATCTAAATTTCTTTCGGTCCTAACAATAGTCTTCATTGATGATATCTTAGTTTATTCAATGTCTCAGGAGGAACATGACGAACAGTTGAGGGTAGTATTAAAGACCCTACAGCAGCAGAAGTTATATGCCAAGTTTTCAAAGTGTGAATTTTGGCTTGACCAAGTGGCTTTCCTAGGTCACATCATTTACAAGGAAGGTGTTATGGTAGACCCCGCCAAGATTGAAGCAGTTAGTAACTGGGGTCGACTAAAGAATGCTAGTGAGATCAAAAGTTTTCTGGGTTTAGCAGGGTATTACAGAAGATTCGTGGAGGACTTTTCAAAGATAATTTCTCCACTAACCGCCCTTACCAGAAAGAATAAGAAGTACGGATGGACTGAAGATTGTGAGCGAAGTTTTATTGAGCTAAAGAAAAGATTGACAAGTACTCCCATTCTTACAGTTCCAGAAAGTGATAGAATTTTTGACATATACAGTGATGCCTCAAAGCTGGGACTTGGAGTCGTACTCATGCAATAAGGCAAGGTCATTGCTTAAGCCTCCAGGCAACTCAAGGATTATAAAAAGAACTATCCTACTCATGACCTTGAGTTAGCAGCAGTAGTCTTCGCTCTTAAGATGTGGAGACATTACCTATACGGAGTCCAGTGCAGGATTTACACGGATCACTAGAGTCTAAGGTATTTCTTCACTCAGAAGAACCTGAATATGAGATAGCGACAGTGGTTGGAGTTAGTCAAAGATTATGACTGTGAAATCCTCTACCACCCAGGAAAAGCAAATAAAGTGGCTGACACATTACGTAGAAAGCCTTGTGCAACCTTGATGTCCCTGTCATCACCACTGCAAAAAGAGATAGTAGATTATGGAGTTGAGACCATAGATGGGCAGCTATCAGTATGTAGGGATCTATAGGTAAAAATATTTAAAATCGCAACGGAAATAAGATCCCTCGAGCGATCCATGCGAAATAAAACTCATACAAAGTGATCTACAATTCCTATCTTATAGGAATACCTTTGTCGCGTGCCCTTCACTTATCCCGCTAGTCCTTTGTTTCGCCGAATCTCTTGCACGTTCAAGTGTCCGTGCCTCTATGAGTATCCACACGAACACGATCTACGCCTCGAAGAGGAACCACCTTACTGTAGGACCGGTGCCGTCGATAGAGGGGGGGGGGTGAATATCGACCGTTAAAAACTTCGTAGAAAACTTCGTAAGACTTTCGTTCGTACTGGACTCAGAGTGTTAGTGCAGCGGAAAATAAAATAGAACGAATACAAGGACACAGCGGGATTTATTTACTTGGTTCCCAACCCCCCAGGGTTAGTACGTTCAAGGCCTATGTACTCGGCGTGAGTCCACTATTGGTCTCCTTTACGGTATTTCTGGAGGTGAAGAAACCCCGTCTTACAGTGTAGAAGTATAATCAAAAGTATAGCAAAGTAAGTACAGAATAATAAATGCAAATCGAACAAAACAAAGGCTGAAACTCGGTCGATCTGGACCTCCGAAGTGCCACGCACTTCCTCCTAGAGCCTCCCAGTCATAGAGCCTCATCTTTAGCGCGTTGTCATCGGTCAGAATGTTCAGAATGGATTTGGAAAGGTGTGGTTGAAGCAGAGGGGTCGAAGCCCCTTATATAGGCTTCATACGGGCGCCTGATACGTTGGGGGAGCCCCTACAGACTCGGTCAAACCTTATCCCCACGCCGACCTCGCCGTGGCTGATAAAACCTCTGACCAGGGTGCCCCGAACCTCACAGGCGCCTGAGTGAAGGCTTATCTGTGTTTTGACCTCGAAACAGCAAATACAGCTTTCACCATGGGTGTCCGTATCATCCCGGGCGCCTATATGGAAGCCTATTCTGCTTTCTTCACGAAACTGCACCTTTTACTCTTTGGCATGGGCGCCCCCATCATACTGGGCGCCTAGCTTCAAGGCTTTCAACCCAAGACTGGGTTTTGTGCTTTGATCTGGGCGCCCCCATCAATAGGGGTGCCTGGGTTGGCTGCTTTCCAGCCTCTCGCCTGCTTTATCTCCGGTTCTTGGTACCTGCAAGATACACAAACACAAAGCAAATATACATACAATATTAGCCATAAGGACTTGGTTCGGACTTTGGATTTCCACAAAACTCTAGGTCGAATCGACACAAGTTCCCACCCCTGAGAACGCGCCTTTCACCTACTCCTTTCAGGAGACGGTTGCCACCTAGTCCTTTGGGTGGACTTTTGCATAGCTTCCGATACTCTCGGATCTTGAGACGCCCGAACCCTGACTCATCTCTACTTCTATCCTTAGTCATCGCTCAACTAAGTTGCTCAGTCCCTCGGACCAAGACTTCGTGCCCAAACCCTAAGTCCAGGACTCGGTGCCCAACCCTCGGCCATGTCTTCTTGCCCAGTCCTCGACCAGGACTTCGGTGCCCAACCATCAGCAAGGTCTTCTTGCCCAATCCTCGACCAGGACTTCGTGCCCACCTTTCGAGCAGGTCTTCGTGCCTAGCCCTTTGTCAGGACTAAGTGCCCAATTCACGAAACCAGGACTTATTACCTAGATTCACTAGGACTTTGGTCCACTTTGTTACTTCTCTCTTAACTCCCCTTTGTCTGTTCAATGTATCACTGACTTAAGTAAATTGTCAAATATTAAAACACTTAGAGGAGAACATCATTGATGCAACTTGCACCAACAATCTCCCCCTTTTTGATGTTTGACAATAACTTAAGTTAGATTGGTTTAAAGTTTCTAAACTTTAACTCTTGGGATCAAATGAAAAAATTGATCTAAGTTTTGAAAGTCCATTTTTGATCCTCTAGGGAAAAATAGGAAAAAAATTCTAACTTTCACTCTCCCCCCTTTTTGAAAAGCATTTTGATTTTTTGATCCTTTGGGAAGAGAAAAGAAAAAATTTCTAACTTAAGCACACCTCTCCCCCTTTGTCATACATCAAAAATCACCAGAAATATTTGCGCCATCAATGAAAACATTTGGTTCTTTTTGAAAATACTTAGTATAAGTTTTTGAAAGCATAGCATAAAACTAAGTACTTAAGTATTTTGAATTCAGAAAACTTAAACAATATTGTTTTTGAAAATACCATATTTTTGAATAAATACCATGAGCTTTGAAACTTACAAATACATTGAAAAATGATCTTTGAAACATGCAAGTACTTTTGAAAAAAAATAGATTGAGAAAGTCTAAGTACTTTTGAAATATATTATGCAATTTTTGACAATCTAAGTACTTTTGAAAAAAAAAATAAATTTTGAGAAGTATAAGTATTTTTTAAAAAGGATTAGACTTTGAAAAATATAAGTACTTTTTAAAACAGTATTAAAATTTTTGAGAAGTATAAGTACTTGACACGGTTCCTTTTCCAGTCTGACACAATCTTAGGAAATCTTGTTGACTACAAGGATATTTTCCTATGTATCCTGGAAAATTCTCCAAATTCATGTATGTACTATTTCTAAACAGAATTTTGGAAACAAATGATAGTATTTTGAAAATATATGTAAGTATATTTTGAAAAATGTATTAATTTTTGAAGACATAATATTTTACTTGACTTGGTTTATCTTCCAGTCTGACACAATCATAGGAAACCTTGTCGACTACAAGGACATTTTCCTAAGTATCCTGGAAAATTTTCTAAACTCAAGAAAAACACTATTTCAAATTAATTAAAACCAGATGAATTTTTGAAAATAATAGTATTTTTAAAGAAAAATTACTAAAATGATAGTCTTTGAAAGGATACTTATGTTTTCAAAAGGATTTGAAAATATAGCGCATGAAAACATTTGACATATTTAATAATTCTTTTAATTTGACCCCCCCTAAACTTGACCCAGTCCTGGGAAGCTTGTTGACCACAAGTAGTCTTCCTCTGAGTCTTTAGGATTTGGTTCAGATTAAAAAGAATTATTTAATGATTAAAAAAATTAAATGATTACCAAAAAAAACTTTTATGAAATTCTGCTTTTGACTCAGACTCCCCCTAAATTTGACACATCCTAGGAGTCCTTAAAGATCATGAAGTGGACCTTCCTCTGTGTCTTTTAGGGTTTATCAAAGTCAAAGGAACAGGTAAATTTTTGAACATATAATTTTTAAACATAAGCCTTTTTTGAAAACACAAGTGATACTAATTTTAAGGCACAGTTTTCGAAAAGTATTTTCAAATGATGAAAACATTAAAGGAAAACTCCCCCTGTACCTAACACCGTTTGACTCTATCCAAGTGCCTTAAGGAACATTAGTGTTGTCCTAAGAGGCTTGTGTCTAATTGCTTGAGTTAAATAATTTTTGAAAATGATATAAATTTTTGAAGATATACAATATATTGGCAATCAGACAAGCATGAAATCCATAAAAATATTATTATGTTAAAGCACTATTTTGAAAATATATTTGTAGAAAAATATTCTAGCAATTTTGAAAAATAGTTTAGAAAAATATATTTCAATTTATTAGTCCTGAACATCTCACCCATTTTAGATGTCTCAATACAGCAAGCATGGTTGCCTTATAGGTGTATTGTGAGATGCTTGAATCATTTTTCTTAATTGATTATTAAATCTAAGATTTAATTGAAACTTGTGTTAGATTCGAATCTGACAATAGTAAAGTGAATTTGATTTTTAGTAATTGGCTTTCAGGTCTTGGCGAGGCACTAGGCCTTCTTTGGTCGTAGCCTTATTGGATCATCAACCTTTTCCTTGACAAAGACTTTTATAGAAAATTCATCTTCAAGTTACTTCTTGAAAGATTTTGGTCTAACTAGTTTGGGTCTTGGATCGGTAGCTTCGGCTAGTTCCGCCAAGATGGCTTCCCTAACGTACTATCATCTCACCTCCACCCAATACTAGGTTGATCAAGTTTCAATTATTCTTTTTCCTATAACCGTTCCAATTTATGCATAAAATTAGATATGAATGACATGACATGTATTAAAGAAAATAGCAGATGCATGTCTATGACATTGATGCATGATTCAAACAAGTCCAAAGCATTTTGATTACATTTCTAAAGATGTATCAAATTCCCGATTTGATACATGTCGTGTGAACCCGCGAATATGTCAACCCACTTTGACGTATTTAGTTTTATTAAATTTATTGTTGTACTTTAGGTAGGATTTTATTTAATTTGAGTTTAAGTTATTTATGAGTTAGAGTTAAAAAGATTACTTAAAGTTAAATTAATTACGGATTAATTAATCTAAGAATTAATTTGAATTAATTAATGATTAACTTGAATTTGAATTAAGATTTAATTAATTAAGATTTAATTGAATTAATTGAATTTGATCTAATTTGAATTTGATTTTGAATTTAATTGAATTTGATTTAATTTCAATTTAATTGAATTTGAATTAATTTGAATTTGATTTGAATTTAACTGAATTTGATTTAATTTGAATTTAATTGAATTAATTTAAGTTTGAGTTAATTACGATTTAATTAAATTAATTTGAATTAAGTAAGATTTTCATTTAATTAAGATTTGAATAATTAAGGTTGAAATGATTAATTAATAGTTGTGAGTTTAAGTTCATCATTTTTATTATTTCGAAAATTTCTGCTTCATCAACTATTTCTTCTTTATCTATCTTTTCAAATTTTTCTAGCAATTCGGATTTGTTTGAACCTTTGTGAACTTTATTAACTATGGCCTTTATCTTAGATAGTTTCATATCCTTCTCATCCTCAAAACTACATCTTTTAGTATCCTCAAAGTAGGAGGAGTAATTTGAGCCACTAGTTAAAGTTTTGTAAAAATTTTCAAGATTATCTATAATTAAGTTATTATCTAGGAGAATTATATTTTCAGAATTATCCTCAGAAATAATATTTTCAGAATTAACTTCTGGATTATCCTTAGGATTTTCAAATTCGAATTCAGAGTTATACAACGGATTTTCAAATTTGAATTCATAATTATCTAAAGGATTTTCAAATTTAGAATTATCCTTAGGATTTTTGAATTCAGATTTATCCTTAAGATTAAATTTATCTGAATTAAAATTATCAGAATTAAGTTTAAAATTATCTGAATTAAAATTATTAGAATTAAAGTTATGATAATTTATTTTAGAAATTATTGAATTGATGTTCTAAATTAAATAATTAATTTATGATATTTTAGTCATATCTGCATTTTCTAATTTGACATGCAAAATATTAATTTTACTATGTAGTAAATCTAATTTATCAGAAAAATTAACTAAATTATCATAAGACAGTACAGGAATTTGTAAAATTTTTGGAATGTAAATTTTTCATACCTTCGCCGGACACTTGTCTTTGTAGTGTCTGTACTTCTCGCATCTGAAGCATCTGATGTGGCCTTTATCTCTCCGAACTCCTGGCGCTGATGTCTCCTTTGCCGCCGGTGGTGTAGACCGAGTCTTACGAGTAGGGCACTGATTTTTATAGTGCCCTCTCTCCCTGCATGTAAAGCATATAACATGGAATTTAAAATTTGACATTTAAAATTAAAATGTACCTGATTCACCCCTAGGCTCCCCCTCAACTCCTGGCGTTGTTGATCCGTCGACGGTTAGTACGGTGAAGAGCGGCCTAACTCTGATACCACTTGTAGGACCGGTGTCGTCGATAGAGGGGGGGTGAATATCGACCGGTAAAAACTTCGTAGAAAACTTCGTAAGACTTTCGTTCGTACTGGACTCAGAGTGTTAGTGCAGCGGAAAATAAAATAGAACGAATACAAGGACACAGCGGGATTTATTTACTTGGTTCCCAACCCCCCAGGGTCAGTACATCCAAGGCCTATGTACTCGGCGTGAGTCCACTATTGGTCTCCTTTCTAGAATTTCCGAAGGCGGAGAAAACCCGTATTATAGTGCAGAAGTACAATCAAAAGTATAGCAAAGTGAGTACAAAATAATAAATGCAAATCGAACAAAATAAAGTCTGAAACTCGGCCGATCTGGACCTCTGAAGTGTCACGCACTTCCTCCTAGAGCCTCCCGGTCATAAAGCCTCGTCTTTAGCACGTTCTCTTCGGTCAGAACGTTCAGAATGGATTTGGAAAGGTGTGGTTGAAGCAGAGGGGTCGAAGCCCCTTATATAGGCTTCATACGGGCGCCTGATACGTTGGGGGCGCCCCTACAGACTCGGTCAAACCTTATCCCCGCGCCGACCTCGCCGCGGCTGATAAAACCTCTGACTAGGGTGCCCCGGACCTCCTAGGCGCCTGAATGAAGGTTTATCTATGTTTCGACCTTGAAACAGCAAAGAAAACTTTCATCTTGGGTGCCCGTATCATCCCGGGTGCCTATATGGAAGCCTATTCTGCTTTCTTCATGAAACTGCACCTTTTACTCTTTGGCATGGGCGCCCCCATCATACTGGGTGCCTGGCTTCAAGGCTTTCAACCCAAGACTAGGTTTTGTGCTTTGATCTGGGCACCCCCATCAATAGGGGCGCCTGGGTTGGCTGCTTTCCAGCCTCTCGCCTGCTTTATCTCCGGTTCTTGGTACCTGCAAGATACACAAACACAAAGTAAATATACATACAATATTAGCCTTAAGGACTTGGTTCAGACTTCAGATTTCCATGAAACCCTAGGTCGAACCGACGCAAGTTCTCACCCCCAAGAACTCACCTTTCACCTACTCCTTTCGGGAGACAGTTGCCACCCAGTCCTTCGGGTAGACTTTTGCTTAGCTTCCGATACTCTCGGATCTCGAGATGCTCGAACCCTGACCCGTCTCTACTTCTGTCCTTAGTCATCGCTCAGCTAAGTTGCTCAGTCCCTCGGACCAAGACATCATGCCCAAACCCTAAGTCCAGGACTTCGGTGCCCAACCCTCGGCCAGGTCTTCTTGCCCAGTCCTCGACCAGGACTTCGGTGCCCAACCCTCGGCCAGGTCTTCTTGCCCAATCCTCGACCAGGACTTCGTGCCCACCTTCCGAGCAGGTCTTCAGTGCCCAGCCCTTTGCCAGGACTTAGTGCCCAATTCTCCGAACCAGGACTTATTGCCTAGATTCACTAGGACTTTGGTCCACTTTGTTACTTCTCTCTTAACTCCCCTTTGTCTGTTTAATGTATCACTGACTTAAGTAAATTGTTAAACATTAAAACACTTAGTGGAGAACATCATTGATGCAGCTTGCACCAACACTTAATTGTGCTAGCAACTTGGGATGGTTCACAATGCACAAGAACCTCCACTAGGGAGTTATGGACAAGGAGGAAGAAAGAAGAGGAAGAGAGATGCACCCTCTAGCCTTTGACAAGGGGGGGGGGTATTTATACTCATCTAATGAATACCAAGGGTCTATGTCCCTTGAGCTCCTCTCATCTTAATGCTAATAAAACCCAATGAATACCAAGCCTTTTGGTATTCCTTGAGACTCTTAATATTCTATTCATTTAATGAATAGAATATCTCTTAGCCTTCCTCTTAAATAATATTTATTAAACCCTTTAATGAATATTATCCATAATTAAGTGGTTGAGTCTAATCTAGATTGTAACGCCCGCTTTTTTTTCCCTAAAGCGGCGTTACGCTAACATACTTAAGGCATGTAACATCATACTGCAGCGGAATAACTTAAACTTTACATGCCCCTACTACCATTTCTAACATAGTGACATGGACACTAGACATATAGACTTCATACTTAAACATCATGTCATAACAAGCTTAACATCATATCATGAGGTTCATTTCATATCATGCATAACATCATGTCATAAGTTTCCATAAGTCACTAATCGAGCATATACTTAACAAAAGTAAAGTTCTTAGCATAACGGCAAACGTTTGATTTCATGGGCCAAGTCACTATCACACACATATAATCTTGCCCTCCTGCTGCTTCCTCATGGTCCCCTTGCATGATCTGCGGTATAAGGAAAAAGACTATAAGCACACAGGCTTAGTAAGACTCTTTCCTACTCACTAAAATCATTCGTCATTCATTCATAATCATATGGAACATAAGCATCATAAACATTTCTATCATAGCATAAAGCATAAACATAGGCATAAATCTAATTAAACATTCTTATCATGGCATAAAGTATAAACATAGGCATAAACATAATTAAACATTCTAAGCATGACATCATATATGGCATGAACATAAGCATAAGATGTAAATCAACCATAGGCATACTTTCTAGCATATCAAGCATAGACATCGTAAACATTCTAAGCATGGCATGATACACGGCATAGCATCACTTAATAAACTTTCCTAGCATGGCATGAGACATGGCATAAATATAAACATAAGATATAAACCAACCTATATGGCATAAACATAGGCATACATTCTAGCATATCATAGGAGCATCTTCTTACCATAATCATAACATGGATCATTCATTCTCATACATATCTTTTAACATGGAGCATAAGCATAACACATCATTATCATAACATAATACATAACACATCATTATCATAACATAATGCATAACATGTATGAATGCATGGGTGGAATGCATATACATATAGATGCTTAACTTATAGAATCATACTTTCAAAATGCTTAAACATAATCATTATAACATTTGGGGTCCCCGGCTTGTACCACATACATACATCATAGCGCGCATCCCTAGTAAGTCCAAGGTAGCGAGCCCCGACCTACTAGGGTAAGGACAGCATAGTCGGTAGTCCCCGAACCGAGGCGTTCTCAAGGAGCCCATCCCTGTTGCACAGCTCCGGTAGTGCCAGAACCGTGGACAGCTCCGGTAGTCCAGAACCGGGGCGTTCTTAAGGTGCCCATCCCTTGGACCCATACTTGGGTCCGGTACAAGCCCATTCATAAAGTAAAATACTTTGCATGCTTCATCATTCATAAGACATTCATAGCATACTTATCATGGCATCATTCTTATCATGAACATGATCATAACATATTTATCATGGCATCCTTCTTATCATGAACATAGACATAACATACTTGTCGTGACATCATTCTTATCATGAACATAACGTAACATACTTATCATGGCATCATTCTTATCATGAACATAAACATAAGATACTTATCATGGCATCATTCTTATCATAACATACAAACATAAAGTATGGTGCTTAAGGTTAGGGTTATGGGTAACTTAATTTCCATCACATGCTTGAACCTTTACGTATACTTTATAATGAGCATAAACCATCATTCTTTGGGTCCTAACTCCATCCCAAACCCTAGATACCTGCCTTGGCCGAAATCCATAAGGCCCATGGGGGTATGGAAAAATTCCATTAAAATCCCCAATCAATCATAAGACACTAATCACATTTTACCATAGAGCCACTGAAGCCCTTACTTGAAATAAATCATAACTTTTTCCTTATTATTCCTTCTTGGCCGAAACTTATAGAGTCTCTAGACCGTGTGGAAATTTACATAATCACCCTCCATCACCCTTATATCATGACAACATATCAAATGTATACTTGAAGTTTAGAACTCACCCTAATCCTTGGGTCCTTGAGGTTGGCCGAAACATATAGGGTCTCTAGGGTACCCCAAAAATTCTCAAAAATTGTATTTAATCTCTAACATCATCAGAGAACATTTAAACAACATTATCAAGGTTTTTAGCATAGTTATAGACACATAAATCATGGTGGCCGAAACCCTCAAGCTTAGGGTTCTTGGTTTTGTTTCTTTCATGTTGGTCGAAACCCTAGAGTGTCCTAGGGTACTCCAAAAATTCCCAAAAATTATACTTAACCTTTACACATCATAAGGGAACATTAAATAACATTATAAAGATTTTTAACATATTTATAGACATTTAAATCATGGTGGCCGAAACCCATAAACTTAGGGACCTTGGTTTTTGTCCCTTTCATGTTGGCCGAAACCCTAGAGTGTCCTAGGGTACTCCAAAAATTCCCAAAAATTATAATTAACCTCTACACATCATAAGGGAACATTAAATAACATTATAAAGATTTTTAACATATTTATAGACATTTAAATCATGGTGGCCGAAACCCATAAACTTAGGGACCTTGGTTTTTGTCCCTTTCATGTTGGCCGAAACCCTAGAGTGTCCTAGGGTACTCCAAAAATTCCCAAAAATTATACTTAACCTATACACATCATAAGGGAACATTAAATAACATTATAAAGATTTTTAACATATTTATAGACATTCAAATCATGGTGGCCGAAACCCACAAACATAGGGACCTTGGTTTTGTTTCCTTTCAACATCAAATCCAAAAACTAACCCATATATCATGATAAAAATCATGGAAATCATAGAGAACTATTATACCACAGGTGAGGGAGTCTTACCTTAGATTCTCTTGATTTTTCAAACCTTGAAAGAGGAGGAAATGGTAAGATCTTTGGACCCTTGCACACCCTTGTCCTTGTATCCTTGAAAAACTCTTAGACCTTGGAGATAAGACCCCTTGTGGAGCTTTTCCAAGGGAGAACCTTTCCTTGGGTGTTCGGCTAGGATGAGGGGAGAATGAGTTTCGAAAATGCAAGGAATGAGAAGAAGAAGTAACTCCCAAACCCCCTTATTTATCACCCATTAAAGAGGTAAATGAAAAGTCTCTCCATGGCCCTTCATCTTCTTCTACTCCTTAACCACCATCCACTTCATTTCCTCATAAGAATTCCTTGCTAGGTGAGTTGGTTAAAGCATTCATGGTTGTACAAGAGGTCTAAGGTTCAATCCTTGGCCCATGCATTTTTATTTTTATTTTTTATTTAAACCCTTTTTCTTATTTTCGAAAATTCCCCTTTATTTCAAAAATTCTCCTAAAATCACCCATAATTATGCTAATATTCCTAAATAAAATCCATTTATATTAATTTTTACCTAATTAAGACCTATTTTTGGGACCCATTTAAGGCCCATTAATACCTAATGTCTCCATTTACATAGGAAAATTAAGCTAAGACTTACCCATAATCATGCTAATATGTCTAATTAAATCCTACTTATATTTATACTAATCTCTACCTAAAATCCTCCTATAGTTATGGTACTACAAAGCCCATATAAGACCCATTAGTGCTGAGTTTTCTCAATTTAAATGAGAAAACATGGGTTTTCTAGGTCAAAGTTGGTATTAATACCTCTAGGTCCTTCGGAAAATTATTTAAATATGCTCAATATTTTCATAAAATATTAAGAGAATTTTCTGGGTCGTTACATAGATGAGTCTAACTCAAATTAGACTCAATCCCATAATCTAATTGGATTCACTTGAGTCTAACTCAATTATTCCAATTCGAATCAAATCTTAGTCAAACCAAGATCAATTAATCTCCAAAGCATCATGTCCTTAGTGTGTGACCCAATAGGTTCTCGTAACGTTGGCAATGTGTCTAAACCACTTTAGACACATATGCAATGAGCGGCATCTAGCAATGCATCATTGCTACCCAAGTAACAAGAAAAGTCGAGATCCGACTAAATCTCCGTGACTATGATAATGTATGACCTTGTCCTTCTATCCTTGATATCTAGATTGACCAATGAGGCATAAACCGTGTCATCCTCAATCAATCTTGTGTTTATTGAGCCCCGAGTAGACTCGCTCAAACAAATGAGCTCAATATCTCATATTGACTCATTTGAGCATGGTCATGCATTTTAGTAGTTCTACTCGATCAAGGGGCCCACAGATATCACTCCCGTCATATGGGAGGGATAGATCATATCTACATCACTCACATCCCTCCTCATAATTCATTACATACCCAGTGATCGCCTTTATAGTCCACCCTGTTACGGGTGACGTTTGACGATACCAAAGTACATAACTCCTTATGTAGGGAACCGTAGTGACTTTAGGTCTAAGGACTATTCATACTGTTAGTAATATGAGAGAAGTGTCCTAAGGCAATCGCCTTATGATTGTAATCATTTACTTTAATAAATGAATATTCACTATTTGAGTATACATGTTCGTGTATTTGATTGAGATCTTAAACTCATTTACTGAATGTCCGTAATACAATTCACAGCATGAGAGAATTTGTGATGAATTCACAACTAGTGATTATCTCTACATGTGCAATTGTGAAGTATTGAAATTGTCCCTAGTCGATGAATTGATAAATACGGACACTATCAATTCTGTTGAGACTAGCATGGGTTATTCTCTAATCAGCTGATTCTCACTGGCTGGTGACATTGGGATGTCCGGAGATAAACATGAATGCTAGTTAAGGGAACTAGTTCATTGGAGTGATTGGCTGTAAAACTTCATATGGTAATCTACATATAGATATGTCAATGAAGTTCTTACTGTAGCTTAAGTGCGATGTTCCTTTGACTTGCGGTGTTCAAGTCATCTTGGTCATGAAGACTTATACTTTGACATCTTAAGCAAACATCTCCAAGGAGGTGTGGACCCAGGATGATTGGGTATAAGCCGAAGTGTCCGAAGATGTTTGAACAGCCTACAAAGGATTCACTACTCCTTGCGAGGAGATGTATACCCAAGGCCTATCATCGGATTGTTACTCGAAGCCTCTGGCCAGAGCATCACATGTTCCAAGTATGAATCTCTCAGAAACATGAGAGTAATTAGAATCCGTTGGACGAGAAAGATATTACTTGGGCTAGGTGTGACGTAGTCAGCCTAGTGGGGACTGACACACATAGACCGTGTCCTGAACCAAGTGGGTATAAGATGGTGAAGGGAATGAGGCACGATTCATTAAAGCTGCTGAAGGGTTTCAGAATTATTTCTGAGGTCAACCGTTGATCTTTCGATTAATTGGGGATCATGATGTACTACTAGGTGCCACTCATGATCGTTCTATAATTGGTTGATTATAGACGGCCAACATAAATCGAAAGCCTATTTAGTCACACGCACTACGAGTGATCCGAGGGATTTAAAACGAGTTAAAAATTGGATTTTTCGATCAAGAGAGATAAGTCGAATCTGAATTTTTCATAGACGCATCGGAAGCATAAAATGGCTAAGTCTTTTGAAGACTTATTGGATGAATTAAATGAGTTTAATTCGTATGGTTTTAGCTTGGGTTTGGCCGGCCAAAGAGGGTCCCCACCCTCTTTGTTTGGCCGGCCACAACAAAAGGGGAAAACCGAATTTTGGTTCAAATTATAAAGTAAACCGAGCGTGGTTTGTTTTATAAAATTATGGATAAAGAAATTTATATAAAGAAATTTATATAAAGAGATTTATTTTTCATGAAAATTAAAATGAACCATGGATTGGTTTATTTTATTTTATAAAATCAATAATGGATTGATTTATCATAATAAAGAAATTTATATAAAGAAATATATATAAAGAAATTTCTTTCCATAAGAAAAGGGAGACATGGTTGTTTTTATCATAAATTAAATTATGATAAAAACTTGGCATGATGAAATAATTCATAGAAAAATTTATATGATAAATTTCTTATGAAAATTTATTCCATAAAAAGGAGACTTGGCGATTGAGAGGCTACTATATAAAGGAACCAAGGCAAGGCTTGGAAATTAATCTAGGAGATCTAGAAATAAGCCCTCTCTCTCTCTCCTTCTCTCCCTCCTCTAGTGCCGCCGGCCCTAAAAGGAGGACCCCTTTGTTGCCGTGAGCTTCATCCACCAAGCAGCTGCCGAAGAAGAAGAAGAAGCGGGCGCAACTCCTTCCTTCCTCCCGGAATCTTGATTCCGTTCTCCGTTTGGTTGTTAGTCTTCCCATCTCTCTCTTGGTATTCTTGTCGTGCCTTTGGAGAATCTAGTAGTTCTTGTCGGCACGAAACTCGTGGCTTTACGAAGTCATCCCGAAGAAAACTCGACGTGGACGCGAATAGAGGCGGAGCTTCCAAGGGACGCTTACAGTTGGATCTCGTCCCTTCCTTCGAGTTACACGAGGTATTAAGTAAATTAGTTTACTTTCTGCAAAATTTTAATATATGATCATGTCTACACAATATAAGGTTGCATGCTTAGATGTGTGGTTAAATAATTTGGGAAATTATTTATGCTAAATCTTCCGCTGCATGTAATAAATTTTAAAATTACGAACCCGCATCCATGTCAACATGCACCCGGTCCCAACAGTGGTATCAGAGCCGGTTAGTGTTCGACATAATCATATAATTGTTTTGCGGAAAACTTTGTCATGATCTCAATTTTGGAAAATTTTCCAATTATGAAAACTTTCCAATTATGATAAATTTTAGATTTAGGAATCTCAAAGTTTCGAAATCCTCATGAAATTTCGCAAACTTTTGAAATATCCTAATTTCTGAAATTTTATGATAATTGTGAAAACTTTCCATTTTTGAAAACTTTCCAATTTTGGAAATTTGCTATTTTGGAAATATGTAAGTTTTCTTTATACCAGAAACTTACAATTATTCTGAAAACCTATTATGGAAATCTCGCAATTTTGGGCACTTTCTTTCAAGAAAGTCTAGACAAATTTATGGATCATTAATTGAAAATTAAATTTGAATTTGTTTTAAATTATTAACAAAATTCTTTACTTTGGGGAGTGCCTCGGGGAGCCACCCAAATTAAAGTTAGTTGTTGTAATTTAATTTCCTATTTTGAATAAAATTGTCATGTTTAATTTGGCTACGCCTCGGGGAGCGGGCCAAATTAGATTTACAACAAATTTCTTTTCTTTGGGTATCTGAGCCTCGGGCATTGAACTTGATGAAGTTCAAGAAAATCCAATAGACATTACAGAGACACCTAGTCTAGACCCACAACGAATAACTCATAATGATGAGCTATCAGTTGAACCTAAAACAACACCACCTCTTCGTAGGTCTGATAGGACACGCAATATTCCAGAGAGATACGAATTTCTCATAAGTGAATCGAACGACGTGTTACTCATAAGCGATGACGAACCTATCAGTTATGAAGATGTTCTAAAAAGTTCAGAAAGGGACAAATGGCTTGAAGCCATGAAGTCGGAAATGGATTCCATGTACGAAAATCAAGTATGGAACTTGGTTAACCCACCTGAAGGGATTAAGCCCATAGGGTGCAAGTGGGTTTTCAAGAAGAAAACTGACATGGAAGGTAATGTTGTTACCTTTAAGGCTAGATTAGTGGCAAAAGGATATCGTCAGAAACAAGGAATTGATTATGACGAAACCTATTTGCCAGTAGCTATGCTTAAATCCATTCGGATGCTCCTGGTCATAGCAGCTCATTATGATTATGAGATATGACAAATGGATGTGAAAACAGCTTTCCTTAATGGAAACCTGCTTGAGGATGTATACATGATACAACCTGAAGGTTTCACATCGGTTGATAAAACCAAAATATGCAAGCTTCGACGATCCATATATGGACTGAAGCAACCATCCAGGAGCTGGAACATCCGTTTTGATGA
>JAGFNQ010002432.1:289547-343204 GCA_024364735.1 Boesenbergia rotunda
AACTATCGGATGAACAAGCTGGAGACTACCATTCCTGAGTTGCTCAACCTGCTGAAGACTATAGAGCCTTCTGTGAAGCAGGATCAGAAGACGGTGCTGTTAGTTGGTTCCTCGAAGAAAGGTTCTAAGAGGAAGGCCAAAGAACAGAATAAAGAAAAGAAGAAAAAGGCCAAAAAGACTGAAAAGACACCAAAAGGCACTTGCCATCACTGTGGCAAGGAGGGTCACTGGCGAAGAAACTGCAAGGTTTATCTTGAGTCCTTGAAGAAGAAGGCATCTGATGCCCCATCCTCTTCAGGTATCTTCGTTATTGAATGTCACTCTATTTCCTCAACCACCTGGGTACATGATACTGGGTGTAGCTCACATATATGTAATGACATACAGGGGCTAAGGAATAGAAGAAGACTCGTCAAGGGAGAAGCGAATCTGCGAGTTGGAAATGGAGCAAAGATTGCTGCTGTTGCCATCGGAACATATTTGCTAAAGCTCCCTACTGGACGTGTCTTAGAATTGGATAATTGTTATTTTGTTCCTTCATTAATAAAGAACATTGTATCTATTTCATGCTTGAATGAAAAGAGTTATCATTTAACTTTTAGTAACAATTGTTGTTACATGACTTTAAATGGCGTTCTTTATGGAACCGGAACTTTGTGCAATGGTATCTACACGTTAGATTTATCCGGTGACGTTTTCAATATCGAAGTTAGCAACAAACGTGCTCGAATAGATAATCGAATAGACTCCTATACGTGGCATTGCCGTCTTGGCCATGTAAGTAAGAAACGCATGACCAAATTACACCGATGTGGAATTCTGCAATCATTTGAACCCGGTTCATTTGATACATGCGAATCATGCTTAAAAGGCAAGATGGCCAAATTACCCTTTTCCGGAAAAGGTAATCCAGTGGGAGAATTGCTTGGTCTAATACATACTGATGTATGTGGACCAATGTCAACTCTTGCACAAGGAGGCTATAGCTACTTCATTACCTTTATTGATGATCACTCACGATTCGGGTATGTGTTCTTGATGAAACACAAATCTGAAGCTTTTGAGAAATTCAAAGAGTTCAGAAATGAAGTAGAGAAACAGCTTGGCAAAAGTATTAAGATACTTCGATCCGATCGGGGTGGTGAATACTTAAGTCAAGAGTTTCAAGATTATCTTAGGGACAATGGGATATTGTCTTAATGGACTCCGCCATATACACCACAGCATAATGGTGTATCTGAGAGGCGTAACCGAACCTTGATGGACATGGTTAGATCTATGATGAACCATGCAACTCTTCCAAAATCCTTTTGGGGCTATGCACTTAAGACAGCTGTTTACTTGCTAAACAGAGTCCCGACCAAGGTAGTCTCTACTACACCATATGAAACGTGGAATAGTAAGAAACCTCACTTAACTCACCTTAAGATATGGGGTTGTCCTGCTTATGTGAAGAGGACTGTATCAGACAAATTGGATGCTAAGTCTGATAAATGTCTATTTATTAGATACCCTAAGGAAACGAAGGGTTACCAATTCTATCATCCCTTGGAACAAAAGGTGTTTATTTCAAGGCATGCTGTGTTTCTGGAAAAATAATTTCTTTTACAAGAAAACAGTGAGAGTGGCATTGAACTTGATGAAGTTCAAGAAACTACAATAGACATTACAGAGACACCTAGTCTAGACCCACAACCAACAACTCATAATGATGAGCTATCAGTTGAACCTAAAACAACACCACCTCTTCGTAGGTCTGATAGGACACGCAATATTCCAGAGAGATACGGATTTCTCATAAGTGAATCGAACGACGTGTTACTCATAAGCGATGACGAACCTATCAGTTATGAAGATGTTCTAAAAAGTTCAGAAAGGGACAAGTGACTTGAAGCCATGAAGTCGGAAATGGATTCCATGTACGAAAATCAAGTATGGGACTTGGTTAACCCACCTGAAGGGATTAAGCCCATAGGGTGCAAGTGGGTTTTCAAGAAGAAAACCGACATGGAAGGTAATGTTGTTACCTTTAAGGCTAGATTAGTGGCAAAAGGATATCGTCAGAAATAAGGAATTGATTATGACGAAACCTATTCGCCAGTAGCTATGCTTAAATCCATTCGGATGCTCCTGGCCATAGCAGCTCATTATGATTATGAGATATGGCAAATGGATGTAAA
Organism: Boesenbergia rotunda; assembly: GCA_024364735.1. Lineage (NCBI taxonomy): Eukaryota > Viridiplantae > Streptophyta > Magnoliopsida > Zingiberales > Zingiberaceae > Boesenbergia > Boesenbergia rotunda. Next base: position 291,728 of record JAGFNQ010002432.1, read on the forward strand.
AACAGCTTTCCTTAATGGAAGCCTGCTTGATGATGTATACATGATACAATCTGAAGGTTTCACATCGGTTGATAAAACCAAAATATGCAAGCTTCGACGATCCATATATGGACTAAAGCAAGCATCTAGGAGCTGGAACATCCGTTTTGATGAGACAATCAAAGAGTTTGATTTCTCACAAAATCCTGACGAACCTTGTGTGTACAAGAAGGTTAGTGGGAGTGCAGTCGTATTCCTAGTATTATATGTCGATGACATATTACTTATAGGAAACGATATATTAGTCTTACAGTCGGTTAAAATTTGGTTGTCCAAAACTTTCTCCATGAAAGACCTGGGAGAAGCAACCTATATCCTTGGGATTAGAATCTATAGAGATAGATCAAAAAGATTGTTTGGTCTTTCGCAGTCTACATATATAGACCGAGTGCTAAAAAGGTTTAGCATGTCAGAATCCAAGAAAGGTTATCTTCCCATCAGGCATGGGATCAACATTTCAAAGTCTATGTGTCCGCGCACAGAAGACGAGAGAATTTGCATAAATAAGATTCCTTATGCATCCGCGATAGGATCTATCATGTATGTTATGTTATGTACTAGGCCCGATGTATCGTATGCTCTGAGCGTCACAAGCAAATACCAATCTGATCCAGGAATGGATTATTGGGCGGCTGTCAAGACAATCCTTAAGTACTTAAGAAGAACTAAGGATGTGTTCCTAATATATGGAGAAGGTGATATGATAATACGTGGGTATACAGATGCCAGTTTCCAGACAGATAAGGATGACTCCAAATCTCAGTCCGGATACGTATTTATCTTGAATGGAGGCGCAATAAGTTGGAAAAGTTCCGAACAAGACACCGTAGCGGATTCTACCACGGAAGCGGAATGTATTGCAACTTCGGAAGTAGCAAAGGAAGCAGTCTGATCAAGAAGTTTGTCTCAGAACTTGGTGTGGTTCCAACCATTGATGAAGCAGTGCCGGTTTACTGCGACAACAATGGAGCTATTGCACAAGCAAAGGAACCAAGGTCTCATCAGCGATCCAAACATGTGCTTCGCCGCTATCATCTGATCAGAGAGATTATAAGTAGGAATGACATACAAATTGAGAAAGTTCCCACTGAAAGGAATTTAGCGGATCCTTTAACTAAGGCCTTGCCTCAAAACAAGTTTAAGGGTCATGTTAGAGCCTGTGGTATTGGATACCGTAGCGATTGACATTAGGCCAAGTGGGAGTTTGTTAGTATTGTGAGAGAAGTGTCCTAAGGCAATCACCTTATGATTGTAATCATTTATTTTAATAAATGAATATTCACTATTTGAGTATACATGTTTGTGTGTTTGATTGAGATCTTAAACTCATTTACTGAATGTCCGCAATACAATTCACAGCATGAGAGAATTTGTGATGAATTCACAGCTAGTGATTATCTCTACATGTGCAATTGTGATGTATTGAAATTGTCCCTAGTCGATGAATTGATAAAAACGGACACTATCAATTCTGTTGAGACTAGCATGGGTTATTCTCTAATCAGCTGATTCTCACTAGCTGGTGACATTGGGATGTCCGGAGATAAACATGAATGCTAGTTAAGGGAACTAGTTCATTGGAGTGACTAGCTATAAAACTTCATATGGTAATCTACATATAGATATGTCAATGAAGTTCTTACTACAGCTTAAGTGTGATGTTCCTTTGACTTGCGGTGTTCAAGTCATCTTGGTCATGAAGATTTATACTTTGACATCTTAAGCAAGCATCTCCAAGGAGGTGTGGACCCAGGATGATTGGGTATAAGCCGAAATGCCCAAAGATGTTTGAACAGCCTACAAAGGATTCACCACTCCTTGCGAGGAGACGTATACTCAAGGCCTATCGTCGGATTGTTACTCGAAGCCTCTGGCCAGAGCATCACATGTTCCGAGTATTAATCTCTTAGAAACATGAGAGTAATTAGAATCCGTTGGACGGGAAAGACATTACTTGGGCTAGGTGTGACGTAGTCAGCCTAGTGGGGACTGACACACATAAACCGTGTCCTGAACCAAGTGGGTATAAGATGGTGAAGGGAATGAGGCACGATTCATTAAAGTTGCTGAAGGGTTTCAGAAAAGTTTCTGAGGTCAACCGTTGATCTTTCGATTAATTGGGGATCATGATGTACTACTAGGTGCCACTCATGATCGTTCTATAATTGGTTAAGTATAGACGGCCAACATAAATCGAAAGCCTATTTAGTCACACGCACAACGAGTAATCCGAGGGATTTAAAACGAGTTAAAAATTGGATTTTCCGATCAAGAGAGATAAGTCGAATCTGAATTTTTCAAAGACGCATCGGAAGCATAAAATGACTAAGTCTTTTGAAGACTTATTGAACGAATTAAATGAGTTTAATTCGTGAGGTCGTGGCTTGGGTTTGGCCGGCCAAAGAGGGTCCCCACCCTCTTTGTTTGGCCGGCCAAATTAAAAGGAGAACCAAATTTTTGGTTCAAATTATAAAATAAACCGCGCGAGGTTTGTTTTATAAAATTATGGATAAAGAAATTTATATAAAGAAATTTATATAAAGAAATTTCTTTCTATAATAAAAGGGGAGACATGGTTGTTTTTATTATAAATTAAGTTATAATAAAAACTTAGCATAACGGAATAATTCATAGAAGAATTTATAATATAAATTTCTTATGAAAAATTTATTCCGTTAAGAGGAGACTTGGCGATTAAGAGGCTACTATATAAAGGTACCTAGGCAAGGCTTGGAAATTAATTCAAGAGATCAAGGATTCTTGCCTAGCCTCTCTCCTTCTCTCACTCTCCCTCTCCTAGTGCCGCCGGCCCTAGGGGCCTTCTTTTGCCGTGAGCCTCCACCACCAAGAAGAGGCCGAAGAAGAAGAAGAAGCGGGGCGCGACTCCTTCCTTCCTCCCGGAATATCGATTCCGTTTTTCGTTTGGTGGTTAGTTTTTCCATCTCTCTCTTGATATTCTTGTTGTGCCTTTGGAGAATCTAATAGTTCTTGTCGGCACGAAACTCGTGGCTTTGCAAAGTCATCCCGAAGAAAACTCGTCGTGGACGCGAATAGAGGCGGAGCTTCCAAGGGACGCTACGGTTGGATCTCGTCCCTTTCTACGAGTTACGCGAGGTATTAAGTAAATTAGTTTACTTTCTGTAAAATTTTAAATGTATGATCATGTCTCCACAACATAAGGTTGCATGCTAGATACGTGGTTAAAATAATTTGAGAAATTATTTATGCTAAACCTTCCGCTGCACGTAATTAAATTTTAAAATTACGAACCCATATCCATGTCAACATGCACCTGGTCCCAACACGCAGCCCCTAGACCGAGCCTACTCACCTCGGGCATCCGCAACACAACGAGGTAGCAGGGTTTTACAGCTCTTGGTCGGGCATCCGTAGCGCCCAGGCCAAGCCTACTCACCTCGGGCATCCGTAGCACCGCGAGGTAGTAGGGTTTTAATAGCTCTTGGTCAAGCATCCGCAGCACCCGGATCAAGCCTACTCTCCTCGGGCATCTTCAGCACCGCGAAGCAGTAGGATTTTAATAGCTCTTGGTCGGGCATCCGCAGCACCTCGAGGTAGCAGAGTTTTACAGCTCTTGGTCGGGCATCCGCAGCACCCAGACCAAGCCTACTCACCTCGGGCATCTGCAGCACCGCGAGGTAGCAGAGTTTTACAGCTCTTGGTTGGGCATCCGCAACACTCGGACCAAGCCTACTCACCTCGGGTATCCGCAGCACCACGAGGTAGCAGGGTTTTACAACTCTTGGTCGGGCATTCGCAGCACCCAGACCAAGCCTACTCACCTCGGGCATCCACAGCACCACGAGGTAGCAAGGTTTTACAGCTCTTGGTTGGGCATCCACACCACCCAGACCAATCCTACTCACCTCGGGCATCCGCAGCACCGCGAGGTAGCAGGGTTTTATAGCTCTTGGTCGGGCATCTGCATCACCCAGACCAAGCCTACTCACCTCAGGCATCCGTAGCACCGCGAGGTAGCAGGATTTTACAGTTCTTGGTCAGACATCCACAACACTCGTACCAAGCCTACTCACCACGGGCATCTGCAGCACTGCGAGGTAGCAGGATTTTACTGCTCTTGGTCGGGCATCCGCAGCACCCAGACCAAGCTTACTCACCTCGGGCATCCGCAGCACACGTGGTAGTAGAGTTTAGGTAGCTCTTGGTCGGGCATCCGCTCCTCCCGGACTAAGCCTACTCACCTCGGGCATCCACAACACCGCTAGGTCGTAGGGTTTTGGCAGCTCTTGGTCGGAATACACAGCACCCAGACCAAGCCTACTCACTTCGAGCATCCGCAGCACCGCGAGGTAGTAGGGTTTTAGCATGCAAGTATTCGGCGTTCTTCGAGTAATATTTCGTTTGCTTCTTTATTTATTGAACTACAAGGCAGTGCCAACAGAAATACAAATTTTATGCAAACAACTCAACATCTCACCGAGTACGATAAGAGCAGAGATGATTGGCGTGCCATGGCCTCTCCAGCCCCTTGCCTTTGTCATCCTCCATCCCACTGAGGCTCCAACTTCCTCGGGTCGCCGACCATTTTGATCCTCTTCCAAACCTTGTCTCTGACTTCAAAGCTGTCGGCGATTAATCGGCGATTGTAGGATTGTTGCATCCATCGTCAGTACGCCTCCAGCCGAGCTGCTACTTTATCTCAGACCTCTGAAACGAGATCTAAGTCGATCAGCCGCTCTTGATCATTATCCTCCTTGTTATAGTGCTGCTGCTGGACGGACTCTTCCCCTACCTCCACTGGGATCACAGCCTCAGCTCCATACACCAGCTGAAAAGGACTCTGGCCTGTTCCTTCTCGTGGAGTGGTATGGTAGGACCACAAGATACTGGGGAGTTCCTCGGCCCAGTTGCCTCTGATGTGATCTAGTTTTATCTTGAGTCCCCTGAGGATTTCACGGTTAATAATCTCAGCTTGTCCATTGCCCTGAGGGTATGCTACTGATGTGAAGGCTTGGTGAATGCCTAACCCCTCGCACCATTCTATGAGCTTGTGACCGGCAAACTACCTTCCATTATCCGACACCAACTTGTGGGGGATGTCGAATCTGCAGATGATATCCCTCCATAGGATCTTCATCACCGCAGCCTCCGTGATGTGTGCTAGAGGCTCAACATCCACCCATTTGGAAAAATAGTCCACGAGGACCAGCAGAAACTTCCTCTGCTGTGGCTCGATGGGAAAAGGGCCTACGATGTCCATTCCCCACTGATCGAATGGGCAGGACACTATGGAGACTCACAAGGGCTTGGTCGGTCGATGAGTCACATGTTGATGTCTTTGGCAAACTTCACATCCGGTCACGAACTTGAGAGTGTCGACTTGAGAGTGGGCCAAAAGTACCCTGCCAAAATAATCTTCCTAGATAGAGATCTTCCCCCAATGTGGATCCTGTAGATGCCTTCATGAACTTCCCGCATCACGTAGTCGACTTCTTCGGGTCCGACACATTTGAGGAGTGGTCGACAAAGACCCTTTTGTATAGTTGATCTCCGACTAGTGTGAATCTGGTAGCCCGACAGCGGAATAATCGGCTTCCTTGGTCCATGCTTGGAGTGTTCCCACTACGTAGGAACTCGACATATGAATCTCTCCAATCGGCTACGATGTCACCTTCTACCTCCTCTCCAATCTGTGCTACCGTCTCTTCCGGGGCACTAGGTTCATCTAGTTGCCATGTCGAGATTGAGCTAGCCAACTTGGCTAGTTCATCGGCCTTGACATTATCTGCCCTGGAGATCTTCTGCAGGATAACCTCCGTGAAGGAGACTCTCAGCTGATCATAGAGGGCTACATACTTCAGCAAGTGTTCACACCTGACTTCAAAGTTGCCCTTTATTTGCTGAGCCACAAGCTGAGAGTCCGAGTGTACAATGACCCGATTATCCCCCATATGCTTGGCTGCTTGCAAGCCCGCTAGGATTGCCTCATAGTCAGCTTCATTGTTGGTGGCTTTGAAGTGGAGCCGAATAGATAAATGTAACGTGTCCCCTCGGGGGGAGACTATTAACACCCTGACTCTGCTATGTCGGCTGTTGGATGATCCGTCTACATAGATCTTCCAGACTCCTTCGGCCTCGAGCTCTGGGACAGTCTCCAGTATGAAGTCTGAGAGAGCTTATGCCTTGATAGCGGTACGGGGTCGGTACTCAATACCGTATTCGCTTAGCTCTGTCGTCCATTTGATCAATCGGCCTGAAGCTTCGGGATTGGTGAGGACTCGTGCGAGCGGGTTGTTGGTGAGAACCACGATGGGATGTGCTAAGAAGTACGACCTTAACCTCCGGGCCATTAAGACCAGAGCATAGGCCAACTTCTCCATCGTCGTGTATCGCGTCTCGGCATCCTTCAGGAGATGTCCGATGAAGTATATGAGATATTGCACCATGCCTTCTTCTCGGACGAGCGCTGAGCCTACCGCTTGTTCTACTGCAGATAAAAAGACAAATAAGGTCTCCCCCTCCATTGGCTTGTAGAGGATGGGGAGCTAGCTCGGTGAGATAGGCCTTCAGGTCAGCGAGTGTCTTCTCGCACTGGTCATCCCAATCGAACTTAGCTGCTTTTCTCAGAATCTTGAAGAATGCTAAGGTCCTATCTGCAGACTTGGAGATGAACCTGGACAAAGTCGTGATTCAACCATTCAGTCGTTGCATTTCCTTGAAGTTGCGAGGGTATGACATATCCAGAATAGCTTTTAGTTTTTTTGAATTAGACTCGATTCCCCTCTCTGTCACCATGTACCCCAAGAACTGGCCGCTCTTTACCCCGAACAAATACTTGGCAGGATTCAACTTCAGCTTGTTGGCCCTCAGGGTGACAAACGTTTCTTCTAGGTCGGCTATCATATCCTTTCCCTTGTCAGTCTTGACCAGGATATCATCCACGTACACTTCGATGTTTCTCCTGATCTGATTCTTGAAGACCTTGTCCATCATCCATTGATGCCCCAGCGTTGCGCAATCTGAAAGGCATGATATTATAGTAATACGTGCCATCGGCTATCACAAAGTTGACTTTCTCCGGGTCTTCGAGAGCGAGAGGAACTTGATGGTAGCTTTGATAAGCATCCAACATCGAAATGAATTTACAACCGACCATAGAGTCTACTAACCGGTCGATTCGAGGCAAGGGGTAATAATCCTTAGGGCAGGCTTTATGCAAATTGCGAAAATTAATACAGACACGTCATTTATCCCCTAGCTTAGGGACAAGGACTACATTAGCTAACCAGGCCGGGAATTGAACTTTTCTTATGTGCCAGCTCTTAACAACTTGATGACTTTGTCTCTGATAGCCTTGTCCTGTTCTGGTGCAAAGTGTCTTCGCCTCTGCTTCATCGGCCGAGCTCCAGGGATGACATGCAGGTGATGCATAGCTAGACCTGGGGGAACCCCTTTGATTTCCTCAGTGGCCCAAGCAAAGACGTCCCAATGGCTCTGTAAGCAGTCTATAAGACGACTTCTCAGCTCCGGTGCAAGGTCGATAGAGATCCTCGTAACTCCCCCTGTCTGTTGAGGGTGAATCTAGACCTCCTCGCTCCTGACCTCCCTCCATTCTTCTCTGAGTCCTTCCTCTTCTCTTGGGTCAGCGAGATCGATTTGTAGGGCTTCGTGTGACTTTGGGTTCATCTGGGATTCCGATCTGACTTCCCAGCTGTAGCATCGCCGAGACACCAACTGGTCTCCCTTGACCTCGGCCATTTGATCGCCTACCGGAAACTTGATCTTCTGGTGGTAGACCTAGATCACGGCCTAGAATATACTGAGTGTCGTGCGTCCCAAGATGGAGTTGTAGGATGAGGGAGCATCTACGACCAGGAAGGGTGTCCTCCTCGTCCTCTCCAGAGTGTCACTGCCCAACTATAGTGACAGGGTAATTTGCCTTATCGGCTGTACCCGGTATCCGATGAAGCCGAAGAGTGGGGTCGAAACCGGAAACAGTTCATCTTCATCAATCTGCATCTGATCTAGAGCTGCCTTGTACAGGATATTCACGGAACTACCTGTATCCGCGAAGATATGCATGACCTCATAATTTGCGATACACGCAAGAATTACCAAGGCGTCCTCGTGGGGGGCTTCTATGTCCTCCAGGTCCTTTGGGCTGAAGGAGATTATTGGGTTGCGACTTTGACTACTACTCGTCCTAATGGTGTAGTTCTCCAATCGCTAAGTGTGTGCTTTCCTTGCATGGTTGGAGTCCCCTCTGATAGGACCCCCCGAGATCACCCCCATGTGTCCAGACGGCGGGCCACATGCAGGGGTCTTGCCCTTCTTGGGGTCTCTTTCTGATGAGGGAGACCTGCAGGGTGCATCCCCCCGACTCCTCCCTCTCGAACGCGATCAAGATCGATGCCGGGTCTCGTTCTCTACCGACTGCCATTGTCGGGGAGACAAGCTTCGCCAAGGCGACCTCCGGCGATACCCCGTCTTCTTCCACTTCCTCCAAGGTTTGATGTCTGCTTCCTCATTCAATCTTCTCTTCAAGGCATGACATTCCTCAGTGGAGTGTGTCGTACTGTCGTGGAATCAGCAGTACTTCATCAGCGGTTCTGGTTGCTCGGTGTTAACTGTCTCTACCAGCTTCCACTTACCAACCCACTGGTTCTTCCCCAGGCGAAGATCTTTTCCTCGGGCTGGAGCCGGAGGTTCCCTCCTTTCTGACCGTACAACGGCTTGAGGAGGGACCCCGGCTGGTTCCTTGCGGCGAGTGTGTTGTACTTCTTCCACGTTAAGGTGTTTGACAGAGCGCCCCAGCAAATCATCGAAGCTAGTGGGTGGCTTCTTCACCAAAGATCGGAAGAAATCCCCTTCCGAGAGTCGTTGGGTGCAGGCACTAACGAGGATGTCTGACGTCGCAGTTGGCACATCCTGAGCCACTCGGTTGAACCACTGGATGTAATCCTTGAGCGGTTCTTTTGGCTTTTGTTTGAGAGCGAATAAATTTAATGTCGTCTTTTGATAACGATGGCTACTGGCGAAATGATAGAGGAAGACAGTCCTAAACTCCATGAAGGAGTTGATAGAATCCTGGGGCAGTCTCTAGAACCATCGCTGGGCTGCTCCTGATAGGGTGTTCAAGAACACCCAGCACTTTACACCATCAGTGTACTGGTGTAGGAGTGTCGCGTTATCGAACTTGCAGATATTTGCAGATATGATCTTCAGGATCTATCTTCCCTTCGTAATCGGCAATCCCAGGCTCGCGAAACTACTTCGGCATGAGATCTTCTACAATCTCCAATGAGGAAGGGGTGGAGGGCGCCTTTGTGAAGGCCTTAGGTTCTTCCCTCTTCCTAGGTCCGTCCTCCTATCTCAGCGTGCTGGAGGCTACTGAGTTGGCCTTCTCCATATCTCCTAGAAAATCCCGCCGGTGGACCGGGACTGCTTCGGCGTGTCTCCCCAGTGGTGAGACAGATCTCCGTTGTTAGGGGTGCGAGGTGGAGATTCTGGGGATCTCTTCTTGCACGGAAGCTACTTGCCGTGAGACGGCCAGCTCAATTTGGTTCTGTTCGAGCGCCCCCTTGATAGCATTGGCCACTAAGCGATCTAACTCCTCTTTTGTCAGAACGATGGATCGCCCCTCCGGCTCTGCCATCGGTGCTCCTTCTGGTGCGTTAATAGTTTCCCACAGATGGCGCCAAACTTGTTCCGGAAGGAATCGGCGTCGACGACCAGTCATCAGGGTTCAGCTCACGAGGATGATGACGAGAGAGGAAGAGCTCCCATTCTGCGAGATTAACACGAACGTTCAGGGGGATACGCTGGAGGGTGTCCGACGGAGCCCTCTTCGACGCTCAAGTCAAAACGAGAGTCTTGCAGATGGAAGGAAATAAGGAGAAGTACGAATAAAAATGAGTGTAACCTCTATACCTGGGGGGTTGGAGTACCTTTTATAACTGAGGCGGTCGTCACACGTGGCTCCACATTCTTCTCCACGTCCACTCAATTATCGGTTACTAAATAATCCTTGTAACAGTCATCGCAGCCATTAAATCTGGATCGTTGTGATGATTAAGGCATTAATGGTCGCGTATTATGGGTCATGATTATCCCATAATTGTTGGTGATGATTATCCACAGATCCAAAGAAAAGGGACGGTTACTTGAGGTCGAGTGATTCTTGGGCTTCGCTGCCCCGAGGTGATCTCGGGGTCCTTTGGCCCGGGGGGGGGGGGTCCCAGGCATTCGCCTTCCTGAGATGATCTAGGGGACCTGATCTCCCGAGGTGATCTCGGGTGTGTGTCCTCCTAGAGCGATCTCAAGAGTATGTTTACCCGAGGTGGTCTCGGGAATCTAACTTCCCGAGGGGGTCTCAGGAGTAAGGAAAGAGAATCGTCCAACCTCTGTAGATCTTACCACATAGCTTCTTTAGTCCACGTGTCAACTATAGGGTTTTCAACCCCATCAACGTTGTTAGGCCTCCGGGCTATGACCCAAGTAGATGTTAACAAGGCTCCACCCTTAATGATATATTTGTGTTTTTTTAATTAGTTGAAATTGTCGAGATTGAATATAAAAAAATAAGTTGTTCTTTGTGATTATGATATATTTTTAAAATTTATAATAAAATTTTAGAGAATGACGATCTGCTATACCACGTGAAACAGACATGAAGTTGAATGTTAGTATGAAAGAAGAATACGAAGAAAAGATGAAAATCATGGAAATGAAAAAAATAAAATGGATGTGTAAATATAAAAAACAATAAATAGGATGAGCATTGAGAACATCAACATAATAAAAACATATTTAAGATAATAAAAATAATTACTTAGTTCAATAAATATTCTAATTAAATAAGTGATATCGTGATATAAATAATCATCATAAGAAGAAGAAAGATAAAAAATAATTAATTAAAAATTATAAAATAAAATTTATTTAAATATGAATAATAGAAAGAAGTAAGATAAATATTTAGTTGTTATTGTTACATTAGATGGTAATAAAGTTTTTTATTCAAAATATAATTTGTTATAATAAACTCTGCCTGCGACGATTTAGCCATGACCAGTCTTAAGTCCGGATAAAGAAGGAGAGTTGAATTAGGTTGCTAACCAGCGTAAAAAACTATGATAAATACTCAATGAATAGATTCATTAAACTATTATGCTAATGCTAGGATGTTCTCCGGAAGGAACGCGTTGTACGGTCCAACTGTAACATCTCGGCAAAGACCGCTACATCTCCAGAACTCGAGTGTAGTGCTAAATATGCAAGGGTGCGCGTTGCAGGATTCAACTGTAACATCTCGAGAAGGACCGATACATCTCCATGAAAACTTGAGTGTAGTGTTAAAAGTTGGTGCTTGGATGGCTATAGAGGGGGGGGGGGGGTGAATGTAGCCAGACACTCAAATCGCTCCCTCTTTGAAACTCTTCTGCGTGATCAGATTAGCAGCGGAAGAAATGTAGAAGAAAGAACAAAGCAGAGAAGGAAAAGTAAACCAAACAAAGGCTAACACCGCGATGTACAAGGTTCGGGGATAACTTGCCCCTACTCCTTGGCGTGCTCATAAGGTGGGTGATCCCTTGATCGTCGGCAGATCAAGCCTCGGTGACCGGGATAAAATAGTGCCTCCTTCTCGGTGGAGAAACCTCTCCACAAGCGTCTCAATAGGATACAAGATAAGCTCACGAGACTAAGAAGGAAACTCTTACAAGAATGTAGCAAGAAAGCTCAAGAGAGAAGCTACACGAGGAGCACAACAACAACAGCGAAACTCACAGCCACACTTGCTTGTTTTCCTGTTAGTTTTCTCTTCCGCTCCTCTGCTTCTCATCTTCCTCTTAAGCTCCTGCTTCATCGCCAGGCTCCATCAGCATCCCCTGAGCATAGCCTGAACCCACTGACCTCCCTGAGCACTCAATCCACTGAAGACCTCTTCAGCTGAGCCTCAGTCAGTCGCCAGCTGCGCCTCAGAAGCCGTTGAAACCTGAGAAGAGAAAACATCCAAACCTGCTCGATGGAAAGTCCCCATTTGACTCTCCTTCATTGTTTAAATCATCCCTGTAAAGTCTGCACACTCTAATAGAAGCTTAGCAAATGCATATCAAATAATATCACACAATATTAGTAGGTAGCAGAGAAAACGCAGACGCGATCAGAAGTCTGACAGCGATTTCAAATTAAAGTTACAGCTACTGATCGGTCACCAGACCGATCAGAGAGAACCATGATCGGTCACCAGACCGATCAGGGTAAGCCCTGAACGATCAGGCTCCAGCCTGATCGGTCCACAGTGAGAAACTGGGAATCGCGGATTCTTGTGATCAGTCACCGGACCGATCCACAGTGTTGCTGGGATTCCCAGCCTTCGCAGGCCAAATCTCCCTGATCGGTCACCAGACCGATCAAGTTGTGCCCTGATCGGTCTGGCGACCGATCAGGTCACTCCCTGACCGATCAGGAGCCATCCTCATCGGTCAAGGTGAGAAACCTCGCGACAATTCGATCGGTCATGAGGACCGATCAAGGGTTCTCTGATCGTTCACCAGAACGATCTGAACCCAAACAGAAGCCAAACCAAATGCTTCTGTTCTCTCCCTGATCGGTCACCAGACCAATCAGCCTTCCCTGGATCGGTCACCAGACCGATCCACAACAGGAGTTCGTACCAATCTCCCTGATCGGTCACCAGACCGATCCAGCGACTCCCAATTCAACTCTAAGTCAAGAGAACGGCTCCCTAGTCTTCTCTGACTCATGCTCAGTCCCCCGGACCAAGACTCCGTGCCCAGCTTCACTCACCGGGACTTCATTCAACCTAGCTTCACTCACTAGGACCTGGCTTCACTCACCAGGGTTTCGGTCACCCGACTTCACTCACCGGGACCCGGCTTCACTCACCGGGATTTCAACCTAGCTTCACTCACTAGGATTTCAATCACCTGGCTTCACTCACCAGGACCCGGCTTCACTCACCGGGATTTCAACCTAACTTCACTCACTAGGATTTCAATCACCTGGCTTCACTCACTAGGACCCGGCTTCACTCACCGAGATTTCAACCTAGCTTCAGTCACTAGGATTTCAACCACCTGGCTTCACTCACCAGGACCCGGCTTCACTCACCAGGACCCGGCTTCACTCACTGGGATTTCAACCTAGCTTCACTCACTAGCGTTTCGTGCCCAGTCCCCGACCAGGACTTAATCCGAATTCACTCAACCAAACTTAAATCGTTGTCAACACCAAAACAACAATCGGGCCAGACTGCATCAACAATCTCCCCCTTTTTGTTGTTTGACAACCCCGATTTAAGTTTAAGTATTAGATCAATTGAGGTCAATTATCGTAAGAGAATCAAAATCCTCCCCCTACAATAATTAACCCTAAGCTTAATCAACCATTCTCTCCCCCTTTGTCAAACATCGAAAAAGGGTATGGTTATTAAGTTTAAATACACCTCCCCCTTAACCGAGGGTCTCTCCCCAAACCCAAAATGATCAAAGGTAATTATGAATTGCACATGAAAACATATACAGAATAATATCATGGTCAAACATGTATATGTTTCATATGACAAGTAAGTAATGCAGCTCTATCAGACTGATGATCAATACAGAAAAGTTTCTGATTTATCTATGGACGATCAGTTTTCAGAAAAATTTCTGTTACTCTGATTCATTCAAGATCAGACTGCATTAACAATTGAAATTTCCAGGAACATGTTTATTCAATCCAAAACTCATCCGACCATACGGGTGTAGACAATAGGTATTTCAGAAAAATTTCCGAAACACGACATGAGTATACTCATCAAGGAACAAGAGTCATGATTCAGCCAACCCTTTCTTATGAATTTTAACAATTCCAACACGGGTTTGTATTGAATCAGTATTAAGTTTTGTTCCGAGTATGATTAGGATGTTCCAATTATAATTGGTTTGTATCAGATTTGTTTGTATCAATATGATCAGCAATCTGATTCAATTTGTTGAAAGGGGATCGGACTGAGGAGTTTTTGACCCAATCAGAGAATTTCCTGATCTGATCGGTCACCAGACCGATCAGGGTGAGTCCTGATCGGTCGGTGGACCGATCAGGTTCGACACATAAAGTTTCTTAGCTTGCAATTTCAGAAATCAGATTTCAGAAATTCTGAGAAGTTTCAGAAACTTGTTTGTTTCACCTCTTAACCATTCCTAAACCCTAACTCAATTAGTTTTAACTTATTTGATCCTAAGAAGAGTTCCCCTTAACTAAAAAGTATTTCCCACATCATCATGGAAAATCATTTCCGAGTGGCTTAAACATATTAAGGCAAACTTGTATTCACTTAGTATTACGCTTGTACCAGCACCAATGGATGATCAAGCATGTTCCAAGTATGTTCTTGGAATGATCAGATTTGAATCAAAATGTTCCATGTATGATCATGTTTATTCCAAACAACCTTGATAATCCAGATTACCCTTAGGTACTGATAACTTGATAATCCACTTAGTATTAGGCATATGAAAGTATCAAATTTGAACAACTAAGTCATATACCTTCAGTATTAAATCTTGAATCATCACAAACTATGTGTTAATACATCTTCTTTAGCATGCACTTGAGTATCAAAAACATGAACCGTGGGAAAACAAACAGGTCATGAAACTTGAGTTCTAAATTTTGAAACATCATAAACTATGTTAACATGCTGTTCTTAACCAAAATTGATACATTACATTAAAGTTGTAAAACTCATACAAGAAAATTTTGGCTTGCTTGAATCAAATTAGTATCAACATATGATCAACTTTCCAAATTTTGATCAGTTTGTATGTTTGATGTATGTTTATAACATGTTTCCAAATTTTGATCAATTTTGATAATTCATGGAGGAAATGGTAAGCACATCCCTAACTAGGATTGGCCATGTGTTTGGAGCACCAAATATCAACCACCCATGTTGATAGATGCTCCCCCTCAATCAGTGCTAAACAATGCTAAAGATAGGGGTTTTAGGTACCCAAATTTTGGGACCTAATGCATCAACAATGAAGGACTTAGGCACCCATGCCTTAGTCATTTTCTTTTTGACTTTTTGAACCCTAGAATCATTTGATAATCTAAAATGGGTTCTTAACATTAATGATACCAAGGTTGGTTCCTTAGGTCGGTAACTTATACCGGCCTTATTATAAACCGCTCATTGTAAATTTAGTATCATGTCTAATGTTTTAGAGCTAGTTGAAAACTTCTCATGAATATTCTTGAGGTTTTCAATTTCGCTCCTTAGGATCTTGTTCTCATCCTTAAGGGATTCATCATGAAAATCATTAATATCTTCTACCCTAGAAGATTTTAATTCTTCTACTTCCAATTTCAACAATTTAACTTTGTTTTTGGATTTTTTAAGCAACCTAGTTAGACATGCAATGATTCTATAGCACTTATCTAACTCGGGAGAGATTACCTCTTCATCATCCGAAGATGATGAAGGCGCGGTTGAGGAGCTACTCGCTTCGTCTTCACTCTCCTTGTTTGACTCTTCTAAGGCCACTAAAGTCACGTGACAGTGGGTCTTCTCCTCCTTCTTGTCCTTCTTCTTCTCCTTCTTCTTCTTTCTTTTGTCCCCTGCCACAAGAGCTACACCTTTCTCTTTTGGACTTTTGTTAGAAATCTCGTGTAGTTCCATTTCACAAAATAGATCTTCTAACTTAACAAAAGATAAAACCTTGGAAACCTTGTAAGCATCCACCATGGATGATCACAAGGCGTTCCTAGGGAAAGCTTTGAGAATATACCTCACTAAGTCTCGGTTTTCTACCTTCTCACTGATGGAGTGTAGACCATTGAGGATCTCTTTGAATCTTCCATGGAGTTCACTTATCTTTTCATTCTCTTCCATGGAAAGGTTTTGAAGTTGGCTGAGAAGGAGGTCCTTCTTGGCACTTCGGGTATCTTAAGTTCCCTCATGAAGCTCAATGAGCTTGCTCCATAGATCCTTAGCACTTGTAAAAGGACCCACCTTGATCAACTCTTCCTTGGTCATCCCGCATTGCAAGGTGACCACGGCTTTAGCATCGGCTTCTTCCTTCCGGATTTGTTCTGTCGACCACTTTGAGAAACTAAGCTCTTTTCCTTCAGTATCTTTAGGAGGGGAAAACCCCTCCTTGACAGCAAACCACATACTTATATTGGTCTTGAGATAAAACTCCATCCTTGACCTCCAATATGGAAAATCTGATCCATCCAAGAATGGAGGTCTGTTTGTGCTGAACCCTTCTCATCCCATGGCCATCGTTGTTAGCTCTCGGATGTTAAGCCGTTTGAATAGAGCCCCAAGATCTGACACCACTTGTTGGTGCTTGGATGGCTATAGAGGGGGGGTGAATGTAGCCAGACACTCAAATCGCCCCCTCTTTGAAACTCTTCTGCGTGATCAGATTAGCAGCGGAAGAAATGCAGAAGAAGGAACAATGAAGAGAAGGAAAAGCAAACCAAACAAACGCTAACACCGCGATGTACAAGGTGTTGGATCGAGAAAACACGATAGAGGGGGGGTGAATATCGTGAAACTCTTTCGGATTAGAAGAAAGAGAATGCGCAGCGGAAATTAAAAACAAATGCACAGAACTCAAGAATTTTACTTGGTTCGGAGTCGCGGTCGGCTCCTACTCCAATGCCCACGGTCCTTGACTGTTTACTGCGGGCAATTCTATAATGCGCAAAGTTTTACAAAGAATTGTACAATTATAGTGCAGTAAAAAAAACAAATTTACTCATCGTTACCGACGCCCGGTGTGGATCGTACTTCGGTGCGGAGGGTCATCGTCGGCGCTTAGAATTTAGAGATCGGAGGTTTCCGGAGCAGAGCGCTTGAGTCGAAGAGCATAGAGGCGTTAGAAAAATTGATGTCGAAGCCTTGGGGGTCGAGCCCCTTTTATAGCCCTCCTGGGGGCGCCCGGGACGCTGGCGGCGCCTGACACGTGCCTTCGGATCTGAGAATACTCATCCGAAGCTTGGTCAAGGCTTATCCCTCCAGAATCGGGCTCGGAGCTGACGGGGGCGCCCGGGACATTGGGGGCGCCCCGGTTGACTTGGTCCGCTGGCTTCTCGGCTGGATTAGCTTCCATCGCTTCGTTGGCTTGGACCCAGGGCGCCCGAGGCATCCAGGGCGCCCGGGAACTTGAGGGCGCCAGGCCCAGTGAGCTTCCGAAGCAATCTTTGCTCAACTGCTTGTTTGGCTTTGACCTTGGGCTCCCGGGACCTCCCGGGCGCCTAGCCCAGCTGCTGCCCCTCTCCTTTGGGGCATTCTGAGCTGCAGAAACACGTTCCTTTGGTCCCTGCATCCAAGGTTAGTTCCACAACAAACAAGGCAATAAAATATTAGGCTTATACAGCCTTAGCTGTCTTGGTTCTGACTTTGGGTTTCCCAAATAGAACCCTAGGTCGAACCGACGCCTAATGTTCCCTCGACGGGGAACGCGTCCTCACCTACTCCTCTCAGGAGAATTTACCTTTTGCCAACCGGCTCCTCCGGTTGGACTTTTGCACAGCAATCCTTCGCCAGGTGCCTAGCAGCCCTTCGCCAGGTCTTTGGTACCAAACAGTCCTTCGCCCGGTGCCTAGCAGTCCCACGCCAGGTCTTAGACTCCTAGTAGCCCTTCGCTAGGTGCCCAACAGCCCTTCGCCAGGTCCTAGGGTTTTGATGCCTAGCAGTCCTTCGCTAGGTGCCTAGCAGTCCTTTGCTAGGACTTCTTTCTACACACTCAAGTAACATATTAGATCAAAATAACATCTTAACTTTTGAACCCTTTGCCATTATCAAAACCCAGGTTCGACTTGGGTGCTGTCTGCACCAACAATCTCCCCCTTTTTGATTTATGGCAACCCGGTTCAAAAAGTTAAGTTAAAAAAAAACAGGTGAAATACCAGTTTAGTTTCCTCCCCCTGGAAAGAATCTCCCCCTAGGTTTTTCAAAGGTTCGCGGGGTTAAAAACGTTTCTAAGTCTAAAAATGGAATTGATTTTTCAACACTTAGAACATTTTCAAAAAAGGTTTAGAAAACAAAAAATTTGGTCGGTCACTTGGAAAATTTATATAGAGAATTTAGAAATATTTTCATGTAAATAACATAGTTTTCACTTTGGAAAATTTTCTAGACTTCTTCTGAAGTTTTTATTACAAAAAGAAATTTTTGAGTTAAAAAAATTTCCAAACTCTTTAGCACTCAAGAAAATTTTGAAATTAATATTTAGAACTTTTCTATTAGAGAAGTTAAAAATATGTACTTAGAGAAATTTTGAATTAGCTTAAGTACTTTTGAAAATTGACTTAAGTCAAGTAATTTAGAAGTAATTTTGAAAATAATTTAGAAACAGTTTTGAAAATAGCTAGGTCAAGTACTTAGAAACAATTTTGAAAACAGCTAGGTTAAGTACTTAGAAACAGTTTTGAAAATAGCTAGGTGATTTTACTTTTTGAAGAAAGGATAAGCAAAGTTTTGAAAATTTTGAATTTTTTTTTATCTTCTCTCCTTTCCAATCTCTCCCCCTTTGCCATATATCAAAAAACCTTATAGCAAAAGAATATAGCAAAAGACGTAAGAAAAACAATATAGCAAAAGAAGTAAGGTGCTGTACTGAACCAATTCAAGGTATAAACTGGACCAAATCAATTTTTATTATCTCTTTCGAGTCCTGTCTAACCCAATTAGCTACTTACTAGCTGTTATAGATAGTAGCTTTCACTAGGGCTAGTCAAGTTAAGTGTTTTGTTCAAGTTAGATTTTCTAAGCTTGACACTTAACCTGATTACTGTTGATTGGTATTTAGTGCCCCAATTACTGTAGATGCACAGACTTAAGCATCTTGAATCAAGGCAAAGACCTAAGCATCTCAACCCATTCTAGGTGATCAATCAAAAAGTACCCTAAGATGCTGGCTTCTAGATCTATAGGTGCATGTAGTTCTAGGGTTAGGGCCTAAGCTAAGTCCATTTGCGAAAAAGCCCTAGTTTTGAAGCGGGGTAAATTTTTTTTCAAAAAAAACTAAGTCGAAAAATTGATTTTAAAAATTAAAAAAAATTCAAATTAAGTAGAAACTGATAAGTAATAAAACAGTTTTATCAAAATAGAAGTGAAGTAAACCTATTCTACCAAGCATAACCCTAAGTGCCTTCTTAGTGAGCTGAACTCAGACTCAGGTAAGGGTTTGGTGAATATATCAGCTAGATTAGATTTTGAGTCTACATGCTTAAGGACTATCTCACCCCTGGCTACATGATCTCTTACAAAGTGGTGTTTAACTTCTATGTGTTTAGTTCTGGAATGTTGGATTGGGTTCTTAGTTAGATTAATTGAGCTTATATTGTCAATGTGGACTTGAGTTTGGTGAATTTCAATTTATCCCCAGTCATGTGTCTGGAGCACCCGCTATCCAACATCCATTGGTCCAAATCTTTATGTTCCTACACATAAAAAGTTTTGTTGATTTGGATCCAATTAGAATTAAGGATAGCCTAAATTGATTTTCACAGCCTAGTCTGTCTCACCCAATCTAGAGTTATCAATCACGTTAGCCTTATGGGTTTTTGTGAGACAGGTTTTAGTAGACAGAATTTGAAAAATCATGATTTATTTTGAAAAAGTTAAATTAATTTTGAAAACAATTGGTTTTGAATTTATTTTGAAAAATAGTGTTTGAATCTACAATTAACTGAAAATTTATGTTAGATTCGAATTTGACAAAGAAAAATTTGAATTTAAATTTCAAAAATTGGCTTCCAAGTCTTGGCGAGGCACTAGGCCTTCTTTGACCGTAGCCTTATTGGATCATCAACCCTTTCCTTGACAAAGCCTTTTAATGAAATTTCATTTTCAAAATTACTTTTTGAAAAATTCTGGTCTAACTAGTTTGGGTCTTGGATCGGTAGATTTGGCTAGTTCCACCAAAATGGCTTCCCTAACGTACTATCATCTCACCGCCACCCAATACTATGTTGTTCAAATTTCAATTAATTCGTTTGGTCCTTAATCTAACCAGTCCTAAGTCTAAGCATGGTAAATTGCCAAAAATAAATAGACAAGCAAATCATGCATTTTAAAACAAAAAAATTCATCTAACTATGAAAATTGTTTTCAATTTGGCTCCCCCTGGACTAAAGCCACGAAAATGGTTCGGCAAGATGTGAATCTTGTCCTTGGGGATCCAATACTGATTTGATCCAGTTTGTTTGTTCAGGCACAGTTTGGGTACCCATGCCTGAATTTTAGGTCTAGACTGATTCAGTACAGCATAGTATGACCTTTGTCTCGCCTTGGTTCGATAGCCTAACCCGGATCGATTTAAAACCGACTTCTGTTTTCCAAGGATCATGTCAAGACCCTTGGAACCAGAAGTGAACCGTTCTAAGGCTGCTCTAAGGTCCTTGACTTGAGTTTTCAAAGAGGAGTTCTCTTTCTCAAGTTTTTCAACTTGAGTAGAGGTTCCTTCTTGAACCTTCTCAGCTAAGGATCTAGAGTCAGCTCCCTCTTTGAGGAGTTTTACTTCCTGTCGGAGGGACTCGATTCGGATTTTGGCTTTCGCCAAGTCGCGAGAGAGGTAAGCAATCAATTCATTTAATTGAATTCTGGAAAATCCAATTACAGTTATTTCGCCGTCCTCTGAAACTGTAAGCTTTCCGTCGTCCGGCTCCGATTCTGACTCGGTCTCGATTTCTTCTGAGGCAGTCAGGGCGAGCAGGTTCGACTGTGGGGCCTCTTCTTCTTCTTCGGACGAGGATTTGTCCCACGTTGCCTGAAGGGCCTTCTTCTTTCTTGTCTTCTTCATTTCCTTCAGATTGGGGCATTCCGTCTTGTAGTGACCCTTCTTTTTGCATTCGTAACAGGTCACATTTGGTTTGGTCTTTTCATTTGAAGGTTCAGCTGGTTCTTCCTTTCTTCGGCTGGCTTTTCTTCTATTGGTCTGGTTTTTTAGTTCCTTGTAGTAATCCCGGGCTAGCCGAACCAGCTTAGGTCGATTTCCTTCGCTGTCTTCTGAGTCTGAGTCTGAATCATACTCTGGTGCAGGTTGAGGCTTCTTCTTGGTTATCTTTCCAGTTTTACCTACAACAAAAGCGATGCCTTTCTCGGCCAGGGTGCAGTTAGTCTGCTCATGCTATTCTAGTTCAGAAAACAACTCATCTAATTTAATTTTAGATAAATCCCTTGAAGCTTTGTACGCATCTACCATAGATGCCCACAAAGTGTTTCTTGTGAAAGCGTTAAGAGCATACCTGATCAGGTCACGGTTTTCTACCTTGTAACCGATTGTGTGTAGACCGTTCATTAGCTCCTGAATTCTGGCGTGGAGCTGAGCTACAGATTCACTGTCGTTCATCTTGATTGTATACAGCTTGTTCAGTAGTAGGTCCCTCTTGCTGATTCGGGTCGGAGGTTCCTTCGTGCAACTTAATTAGCTTACCCCAGAGTTCCTTTGCACTGTTGAATGGAGCCACCTGGTTCAACTCTTCTTTGGTTAGGCGTTTTTTTTTCTTTTCATAAAACGGCGTTACGTTAACATACTTAGGGCATGTAGACATCCTAATGCAGCGGAAACCTTTAAACTTACACCTACATGCACTTACTACCATTCCTAGCATTATAACATGGGACTTGGCATATTAACTTTATACTTAGCATCATATCATGTCATACTTAGCATCATGTCATACTTAGCATCATATCATGTCATACTTTAGCATCATGTCATAGAGTCACATTCAAGCACTTAATAGTAAAGGTAGAGTTCTATCATAAGACGAGCAACCATATTGCTCCTTAGCCAAGTCACTATCACACACATTCTTTGATGCCCTCCTGCTGCTTCCTTACTGTCCCCTTGCGTGATCTGCGGTATAAGAAAATAAGACTATAAGCACATAGGCTTAGTAAGACTCTTTCCTACTCACTAAAACCATTCATCAATTATCATGAGCATATGAAACATTAGCATACTTAGTGCTTTACTTAGAACATAAGCCTTATCATCACATAGCATACATTCATCATGTCATGGCCATAGCTTCATCACATTCATAGCATGGCATAAACATAACCATAAACATTCATAACATGGCATAATACTTGACATAGACATAAACATCGTAAACATTCATAGCATGGCATAATACTTGGCATAGACATAACATAATAAATATAACCTCCCAAACATTCTTAGCATGAACCTAAATTAAATCATGGCGTCCTAATTTAGCACCAACCTAATTAAATCATGGCTTCAAGAATTAGCATGGCATAAATAAAATCATGACATCCTAACTTAGCATAAACATAATTAAATCATGGCATCCTAAACTAGCATGAATATAAATAAAATCATGGCATTCTAACTTAGCATAAACATAATTAAATCATGGTATCCTAAACTAGCATAACATCATGGCATTCTAACTTAGTATCACATAATTAAATCATGGCATAAACATAAATAAATCATGGCATAAACATAATTACATCATGGCATAAACATAAATAAATCATGGCATAAACATAATTACATCATGGCATAAACATAAACAAATCATGGTATAAACATAATTACATCATGGCATAAACATAAATAAATCATGGCATAAACATAATTACATCATGGCATAAACATAAATAAAATCAATTGCATAAACATATCTTGCATAAACTTACTTTGCATAATATTCTTATCATAAATATAATGCATAACATGGAATGGATGCATGTGTGGAATGCATATACATAAGGATGCTTAACTTTTAAAACATACTTTTAAGTGCTTAAACATAATCATCATATCATTGGGGCCCTGGCTTGTACCACATACATACAGCATAAACGCGCATCCCTAAGTAAATACGAGGTAGCTAGCCTCGACTTACTAGGGTAAGGACAGCATAGTCGGTAGTCCCCGAACCGAGGCGTTCTTAAGGTGCCCATCCCTGTTGCACAGCTTCGGTAGTGCCAGAACCGTGGACAGCATAGTCGGTAGTCCAGAACCGGGGCGTTCTTAAGGTGCCCATCCCTTGGACCCATACTTCGGTCCGGTACAAGCCCATTCATAAAGTAAAATACTTTACATGCTTCATCATTCATAAGACATTCATGGCATCTTTAACATAACATAACTTGTTACGGCTCGGCCCGTCTACCGACCGTGTCGTTTAGCATATTTATGCCTTAAAGACATAAGCATCATCTTTCATTCATTCATCATACTTAACATCATCTTTATGCCTTAAAGACATCATCATTCATAGCATAATCATTCATTCATCATACTTAACATCATCATTATGCCTTAAAGGTATCATCATTCATAGCATATTCATTCATTCATCATACTTGACTTCATTCATCATTTTCATTCTTAGACATGGCATATGTACACATCATTCATGAAGCATGGCATACATACAAATTATTCATGGCATACATACATATCATTCATAAGACATGGCATACATACATATCATTCATAAATCATGGCATACATACATGTCATTCATAAATCATGGCACATGTCTAAACATTTCATGACCTAACATATACTTCATGTCATATAAACTAAGGGTTTGGTTAACATAGAATTCTTCCACCTTACTTAACATCCATCTTAGTAACCTACACCCAAGCATCTTGGTAGGTTTAACCCAACCCTAGCCCTAGGTTAGGTCCTTGGCCGAAAGTCCCCAAGGAACCCTAGGTCCATAAACCTTCACATAACTTCCCAAACAACATCTCATACCCATATACTAGGCCATAGGACCCCTTTGAGTCCATACTTAGGGCCTACCCTAATTCTTTAGCCCTAATCTTACTCTTGGCCGAAACTTCAAGGCCATGGGGCCATGGAGAAATTCCATTAAAACCCCAAATAAATTGCTTAAACACCAACCATACCTTACCATAGGGCCATTGGGGCCCTTACTTGAAATAAGTCCTAACTTTCTACCCTTTTAGGGTACTTGGCCGAAACCTATAGGGTCTCTAGGCCATGTGAAACATTCACATAAACACCCTCCATCTCCCTTATATCATGATAAAACATACAACATACACTTGAAGTTTGAGACCCAACCCTACACAAGGGTTCTTGATGTTGGCCGAAACCCTAGGGTATCCTAGGGTACCCCAAAAATTCCCAAAAATTATATTTAATCTCTAAACATCATGAGAGAGCATTAAACAACATTATCAATATTTTTGGCATAATTATTGACCTTTGAATCATGGTGGCCGAAACCCTCAAGCCTAGGGTTCTTGGTTTTGTCTCTTTCATGTTGGCCGAAACCCTAAGGTGTCCTAGGTTACTCCAAAAATTCCCAAAAATTATAATTAACCTCTAAACATCATAAGGGAACATTAAATAACATTATAAAGATTTTTGGCATAATTATAGACTTTAAAATCATGGTGGCCGAAACCTTCAAGCCTAAGGTTCTTGGTTTTGTCCCTTTCATGTTGGCCGAAACCCTAAGGTGTCCTAGGGTACTCCAAAAATTCCCAAAAATTATACTTAACCCCTAAACATCATGGGAGAACATTAAACAACATTATAAGAATTTTTGGCATAATTATAGACCTTAAAAACCTTGTGGCCGAAACCCATGACCCTAAGGTTCTTGATTTTTCTTTCCTTTCAACATTAATTCCAAAACCGACCAATATATCATGCTAAAAATCATGGAAATCATAAGGAACTATTACACCACAGGTGAGGGAGTCTTACCTTGGGTTTCTTGATTTTTCAAACCTTGAAAGAGAAGGAAATGGTAAAATCTTTGGACCCTTGAACCCTCTTGTCCTTGTATCCTTGGAAGACCCTTAGATCTTGGAGATGAAGCCTTGGTGGAATTTTTCCAATGGAGAACTCCTCCTTGGAGTTTCGGATGGAATGAGGAGGGAGGAGGGGAGCAAATGCAATTGATGGTAGGAAGAAAGAAACTCCCAAACCCCCCTCTTTATCACCCATTAAGGAGGTGAATGAAGAGTCTCTCCATGACCCTTCATCTTCTTCTAAGCTTTAACCAACATCCACTTCATTTCCTCATAGAAATACCTTGCTAGGTGAGTTGGTTAGAGCATGCATGGTTGTACAAGAGGTCCAAGGTTCAACCCCTTGGTCCATCCACTAATTTTCCTATTTTATTATTATTATTATTTTTTATTTATTTCCTATAAATTCCGAAAATCCTTTTAAAAATCCCCCATAATTATGTTAATATTTCTCATTAAATCTCCTTTATATTTCTATAAATTTTTACCTAAAATTCATCAAAAATTATGGTACTAGAAAGCCCATATAAGACCCATTAGTACTTAGTTTCTCAATTTAAATGAGAAAATCATGGATTCCTAGGCCAAATTTTGTGTTAATATTTCTAGACCCCTCGGAAAATTATCTAAACATGCTTAATATTTTAATAAAATATTAAGAGAATTTTTCGGGTCGTTACAGTTGGCTTGGACCCAGGGCGCCCGAGGCATCCAGGGCGCCCGGGACACTCAGGGCGCCTGGGAGCTTGAGGGCGCCTGGCCCAGTGAGCTTCCGAAGCAATCTTTGCTCAACTGCTTGTTTAGCTTTGACCTTGGGCCCCCGGGACCTCCCGGGCGCCTAGCCCAGCTCCCGGGGGCCTAGCCCAGCTGCTGCCCCTCTCCTTTGGGGCGTTCTGAGCTGCAGAAACACGTTCCTTTGGTCCCTGCATCCAAGGTTAGTTCCACAACAAACAAGGCAATAAAATATTAGGTTTATACAGCCTTAGCTGTCTTGGTTCTGACTTTGGGTCTCCCAAATGGAACCCTAGGTCGCACCGACGCCTAATGTTCCCTTGACGGGGAATGCACCCTCACCTACTCCTCTCAGGAGAATTTACCTTTTGGCAATGGGCTCATCCGGTTGGACTTTTGCCCAGCAATCGTTCGCCAGGTGCCTAGCAGCCCTTCGCCAGGTCTTTGGTACCAAGCAGTCCTTCGCCCGGTGCCTAGCAGTCCCACGCCAGGTCTTAGACTCCTAGCAGCCGTTCGCTAGGTGCCCAGCAGCCCTTCACCAGGTCTTAGGGTTGCGATGTCTAGCAGTCCTTCGCTAGGACTTCTTTCTGCACACTCAAGTAACATATTAGATCAAAATAACATCTTAACTTTTGAACCCTTTGCCATTATCAAAACCCAGGTTCGACTTGGGTGTTGTCTGCACCAACATAAGGTCCGGGGATAACTTGCCCCTACTCCTTGGCGTGCCCGTAAGGTGGGCGATCCCTTGATCGTCGGCAGATCAAGCCCCGATGACCCAGATAAAACAGCACCTCCTTCTCGGTGGAGAAACCTCTCCACAAGCATCTCGATAGGATACAAGATAAGCTCACGAGACTAAGAAGGAAACTCTCACATGAATGTAGCAAGAAAGCTCAAGAGAGAAGCTACACGAGGAGCACAACAACAACAGCGAAACCCACAGCCACACTTGCTTGTTTTCCTGTTAGTTTTCTCTTCCGCTCCTCTGCTTCTCATCTTCCTTTTAAGCTCCTGCTTCATCACCAGGCTCCATCAGCATCTCCTGAGCATAGCCTGAACCCACTGACCTCCCTGAGCACTCAATCCACTGAAGACCTCTTCAGCTGAGCCTCAGTCAGTCGCCAGCTGCGCCTCAGAAGCCGTTGAAACCTGAGAAGAGAAAACATCCAAACCTGCTCGATGGAAAGTCCCCATTTGACTCTCCTTCATTGTTTGAATCATCCTTGTAAAGTCTGCACACTCTAATAGAAGCTTAGCAAACGCATATCAAATAATATCACCAGGTCCCGGCTTCACTCACTAGGATTTCAATCACCTGACTTCACTCACTAGGACCCGGCTTCACTCACCGGGATTTCAACCTAGCTTCACTCACTAGGATTTCAACCACCTGGATTCACTCACCAGGACCCAACTTCACTCACCGGGATTTCAACCTAGCTTCACTCACTAGGGTTTCGTTCCCAGTCCCCGACCAGGACTTAATCTGAATTCACTCAACCAAACTTAAATCATTGTCAACACCAAAACAACAATCTGGTCAGACTGCATCAACATTAAATAGGCAAGAATTCTCACACTATAGGTGGGAAAAGAATAAACATTATAAGAAAAGTAATAGTTTGAGATTTGGAACATAGAATATAGGAACTTTCACTAGTAAAATAATGGAGGTAGTAAATGTTGGAGCAATTTAGGTACCTTGGGTTTTGATATTTGGGCAAAGGTTAAGTTAGGTTTATTGTTGTATTTGATGTTGCATTATGAGAATGCAGAATACAGGTACAAAGGAGAAAAGATCAAGTGACATCTTGGCAAAGGAAGACCCGACAACAAGAACCAAGGCTGAAGGAAGCTCCAGAAGGCAAGGCGTAAAGGATGGAGAGGCATCCGAGGGACACAAGGCTGATGGAGGAGGCTAGAAGGCTAGGTCTAGGTTGGTCGGGTAAGGACGAATGTTGAGTGACTATACTTGGGGTTGAAACCCTAGATTTAGAGTTTAGATAGTCGACTGCTGCATGGAGCAGTCAACTGGTTTGGGCACAAAAAGATCAGTCGACTGATCTTCTGTGTAGTCGATTGGTGTCGACTAGAATTTGAACGTTAGATTGTAACATTCGAATCTAGGTGAACCAGTCGACTGGTGTTGGCACTAGTCGACTGGTAACGATTGGAACAGTACCGAGCTCTATTTAAGAAAGCTTGATTTAGTTAGGCAAAGGTTGACGAAATAAGCTTGGTAAAGCTTATTAGTAGTCTACCAAGCTCAGATGTGTGTGCAAGTGTTGTGGTGTGATTTCTTCACCCACAAGGAGTGACACGAGCTAGCCAGAGGCTTTTCGGGGAGTCATCCACCGACGGATCGGGATCGTCCACCTTACGGGCAGCCGTGGAGTAGGAGCTTTATCTCCGAACCACGTTAAATTGGTTTGTCTTCCTTTGCGTTAGTTTTAGTTTATATTATTCTGCTTGCGCAAACTAACCGTGTAGAAAGAACGAGTGAAGAAGTGGGTGAACGACTATGCACCCCCTCTAGTCGTACATATCGATCCCCAACAAGTGGTATTAGAGCAAGGATGCTCTTCTACAGACAAACTGCAGGGAGAGCAAGAGGTTAGAGGAAGATGGATTCAGAAGGTCCGCTAGGATGGGATACTCTAAT
Source organism: Boesenbergia rotunda (assembly GCA_024364735.1). Taxonomy (NCBI): domain Eukaryota; kingdom Viridiplantae; phylum Streptophyta; class Magnoliopsida; order Zingiberales; family Zingiberaceae; genus Boesenbergia; species Boesenbergia rotunda. Next base: position 319,948 of record JAGFNQ010002432.1, read on the forward strand.
CCCACCTCCATATGATCAGAATGATTTCGATTATTGGAGGAAGCGGTTGGAGACTTGGTTCCAAATGGATTAGGACCATTGAACCGTTTTAGAGGTTCTATTCAAAGCTTCAACGGATAAGAAGGGGAAACGCCTCCAACCTCGGCATTGGACAAAGGAACAAATGGAGAAAGTGGAGTCGGATAAGGAGGTAACGAGAATTGTGTTAAATTTATTACCTTCTTATATTGTGTCCCGTGTAGGTGAGTACAAGAATGCTCATAAGCCATGGAGGAAGGTGATAGTTGTTCATGAGGATTCTACACAAGGATAAGGAGTAGAGGAACCCAAGAATAAGGGCTCGTTGGTCCAAAAGAAGGAGAAGGACCAATCGGAAGTTGAATCAAGTTCAACATCCGAAGAGATGGAGGAAGTGGAATCGTCCACATCCTCAAGTGTGGAAGAAGAAGAGCAATCTAAGGTGGAGGAGATCTTGGAAGCTCAGCCCTCAACCTCAATTATCGAGAAGAGTGGGAAATCCCACATCAAGTGTTTTGAGTGTGGGGAAATGGGACACTACAAGAGTAGGTGTCCTTCACTTAGGAAGGTAAAGGAGGTAAACTCTAAACCCGGCAAAGTTCTTTTAAAAACTAATATGGGTTGTAGGGATGGGGTCAAGGAGAAGAAGCATATAATTTGCTTCACGTGTGGTGAGCGTAGACACTACCACACAAAATTCCCAAGGAAAGGAGAGATCAAGAATCTAGGGCATTTGAAGAAATTGGAGAAGAGGAGCTCAAGTCAAGGGGGAGCTTCAAAGGTAAAAGGAAAGGTAATCCCTTATTTAAAATTCAATCCAATTTCTAATTCATGTATGCTTGTTAAAAATAATATAGATTATTTACCCAAGTATAATCATGGATTTAGGTATAATGATTGGAATATGATTAACAAGGTAGATAACCCTAGGAAATCATTACCCAAGGCTAAACTTAATAAGACCAAAACTACCATGCCTAAAGTGAGCAAGGTAGTTAATGATCAAGGCACTAATCCTAAGAAGGGAGACATATGCCTAGGAAGGTGGGTAGGTCTAGACATGTCTAAGATAGACATGTTGACTCTAGGGTCAGAACCCTAGAATTGAAAAATCAAGTCTTGAAGGCAAGACTTGAGGAAATGGAGAGAGTCCTAGATAGGTTCTTTATTGGACCTAGGGGTCTTGACATGTATTTGGGTGGTCAAAAATCCAAAAATGTCAAATTGGGTACATCTAAGGTAAATGAAAGGAAATATGCTAGGGTAGCATATAATTATGCCAAGGATGGAAAATCTAAAAATGGCAAGGATAAGTCATTTAAAGTTAAGGAAAAGAAGAATTTAACCAAGGATAAGGTCTCCAAGGTTAAGGAAGTTAAGCTTGTAGGTCAAGAATCACCGAAGGAACACCGGTGTGGTCTTGTATCTGTTGAGTCACCTAGGGAGGTGACTAAGGTTAAGAGCTCAAGGGGGAGCTCAAAGAGTCACCTGGCTTCCCATGGTAAATGGATGTTGGGAGAATTTCTTCCGGAAGTCTAGATGGACCATTGAGTGTGCCAAAGGGTTTGGAGACGAATTTGAGTCTCAATCCTTAGGTTTTGGCATATTGGGTTTATGTTATATGCATGAAAATATGACATTGGGGTCATATTACATGAAAATTGGTATTTGATGTATAGATGTCATATAAACCAATGCTAGGGATACATTGTGGTTTGGCATAGATAGATACATCAAGAGGAGGCCAAAACTAGAACTTTAGGTCAAGATTAAATTGAATCATTTAGATAGTTTTGGGTTTTGTGACAATCATTGGATCTAAGATATATATTTTTAAATGTATTTTTTCCAAGTAGACACAAGTACCACAAACCTCTCCACAAAATTTGAAAATTTTTGGAGACTTGTGAAATTTTTGGTGCATTTCTAAAATTGGGTCAAAATATAGAAATGGGCTGATATCAGGGTATCATCAACTTATGCATAGGGCAGTCGGCTGATACTTCTGTGAGGTTGGTTTTTGACTAGGTCAGTCGACTGGTAACTGTCCTAGTCGACTGATACAGGCTGAAATTCTTTTCAGCAATGTCGAAAAGTGTTTTGATGATGTTGGACTTGTGTATAACCTTATGGGGGGTTAATACACAATGTTTGTAGTCTTTTAAGGTTAAAGAATCCAATAATTGAGATATTGTTGGTGCTTTTTTTGATGTGTGACAAAGGGGGAGAATTGTTGGGTTTAAGCAGGAAACCAACACACCTTTGCAAGAAATCCAATCTCAATGGGGAGTTTAGGTGAAGGGGGAGCATTTGTTGGCAAAGGGGGAGAAGTATCTTTGCAAGGAAAACCTACTCAAGGGGGAGTTTAGGTAAAGGGGGGGCCTAAGTGTTGGTGCAGAAAGCACCCAAGTCGAACCTGTGTTTTGATAAATGGCAAAGGGTTCAAAAGTTAAGTCTTATTTGTTATCTAACATGATGCTTGAGTGTGCAGATTGAAGTCCTAGCAAGGGAATGCTAGGCACCTAGCAAAGGATTGCTAGGCACTGAAACCCTAAGTCCTGGTGAAGGACAGCTGGGCACCTGGCGAAGGGCTACTAGGATACGAAGACCTAGCGAAGGACGGCTAGGCACCTGGCGAAGGACTGCCAGGATCCAAAGACCTAGTGAAGGACTGCTAGGCACCTGGCGATGGACTGCCAGGATCCAAAGACCTAGCGAAGGACTGCTAGGCACCGGGAGAAGGATAGCTTGGTATCCAAGACCTGGCGAAGGACTGCTAGGCAAAAGTCCAACCGGAGGAGTCGGTTGGCATCAGGTAAATTCTCCTGAGAGGAGTAGGTGAGGACGCGTTCCCCGTCGAGGGAATAGTAGGCGTCGGTTCGACCTAGGGCTCAATTTCGGAGACCCAAAGTCAGAACCAAGACAGCTAAGGCTGTATAAACCTAATACTTTATTATTTTATATTGTTTTGGACTAACCCTGGATACAGGACCGAAGGAACGTGTGTCTGCAGCTCAGAATGCCCAAAGGAGAGAGGCAAGTAGCTGAGTAGGGCGCCCCCAGTGTCCCGGGCGCCCCCACGGCCAGTACAAAACAAGTTAAGCAAAGAAGTGCTTCGGGAGCTTATTGGGCGGGGCACCCCCGTGCTCCCGGGCGCCCCGCACTCAAGCCAACGAAGAGGATAAGACTTATCCAGCCGAGAAACTAGCAGATCGGGTCAACCAGGGCACCCCCAGCGTCCCGGGCGCCCCCAGAGTCAACCTCAGCCCTATTCGAGAGGGATAAGGGCTGACCGAGAGAATCTCGGATCGGCTGACACGTGGGGGGGGCACCCCCGACGTCCAGGGCGCCCCGTAGTGCTATAAATAGCACCCAACACCAAGGCTTCTCAACAATCAATTCTTCCAACGCACTCACGCTCTTCTACTCCCGCGCTCTGCTCCGGAAACCTCCCGACTCGAGATACAAGCGCCGACGATGTCTCTCTGCTCCGAAAATACAATCTACACCGGACGTCGGTAACGAAGAGCTGTTTGTTTTGTTTACTGTACTACAATTATCATATCTGTCTGTAAACTGTTTTGCGCACATATAGAATTGCCCGCAGTAAATGGTCAACGACCGTGGGCCTTGGAGTAGGAGCCGACCGCGACTCCGAACCAAGTAAAAGATCTTGTGTTCGCGTTTTGTGTTTATTTCTTCCGCTGCGTAATTTTTCTAACTCTAATCCGAACGATTTACGATATTCACCCCCCTCTATCGTTTCTCTCGATCCAACAAGTGGTATCAGAGCGGGGAAGCTCAAATTTGGTGCAACCACCAGTTTGAGAATTTTTCGGATTTTTTTAATTACTTTTGTTTTACTTTTTCAAAGTTTTCTCGTTAATCGAGGTTGGTGCAACACCCCTCGATAATTATTTCTCTTTATCCGGCACTACTAATCCAAGACCAAGTCTTGGGATATTTTCTTTCCTTTAGTTTACTTTTCAGATAAAATGGCCATGCAAGAAGGCTTCAGCACCGCAAGACCACCTCTCTTCAATAGGGAGGACTTCTCCTACTGGAAGAGCAGAATGGAGGTCTACCTGAAAACTCAGGTGGACATGTGGATAATCATCCAGTCCGGACTTGAGATTCCAAAGAACGCTGAAGGAGTACCTCAAACCTACATAGAGTGGGACACCGCTCTGAAACAGAAGATTGAGGCTAATGCAAAGGCGACCCAGACCCTCCAATGCGGCTTAACAAAAGAGGAGCTGAACCGGGTGGGTCCATTCAACAGTGCCAAGGAGCTGTGGGGGAAACTGATCGAGCTGCACGAAGGAACTTCAAACACTCGAATCAGCAAAAGAGATCTCCTTCTGAACAAGCTGTACACGATCAAGATGAACGACAATGAAACAGCAGCTCAACTCCACGCCCGAATTCAGGAACTAATGAACGGACTACACACCATCGGTCACAAGGTAGAAAACCGTGATCTAATAAGGTATGCTTTAAATGCTTTCCCGAGAAACACCTTGTGGGCATCTATGGTAGATGCATACAAGGTTTCAAGGGACTTGTCAAAAATTAAATTAGACGAACTATTTTCTGAACTCGAATTACATGAACAGATTAACTGCAATCTGGCCGAGAAAGGTATTACCTTTGTTGCAGGTAAAACTGGAAGGACAACCAAGAAGAAGCCTCAACCTGCACCCGAGTCTGATTCAGACTCAGACTCAGAAGACGAAGAAGGAGATCGACCTAAGCTGGTCCGACTGGCCCGGAACTGTTGGGACCGGGTGCATGTTGACATGGATACGAGTTCGTAATTTTAAAATTTAATTACGTGCAGTGGAATGTTTAGCATAAATAATTTCTCAAATTATTTTAACCACGTATCTAGCATGCAACCTTATGTTGTGGAGACATGATTATAGATTAAAGTTTTGCAGAAAAGTAAACTAATTTACTTAGTACCTCGCGTAATTCGAAGAAAGGGACGAGATCCAACCGTAGCGTCCCTTGGAAGCTCCGCCTCTATTCGCGTCCACGCCGAGTTCTCTTTGGGATGACTTCGCAAAGCCACGAATTTCGTGCCAACAAGAACTACTAGATTCTCCAAAGGCACGACAAGAATATCAAGAGAGAAAGATGGAAGACTAACCACCAAGTAACGGAATCAAGATTCCGGGGGAAGGAAGGAGTTGCGACCCGCTTCTTCTTCTTCTTTGGCACCTTCTTGGTGGAGGAGGCTCACGGCAACCCTAGGCGGTGCGCCGGCCCTAGGGGAGGAGAGAGGGCGCCAGCCCTAGAGAGAGAGAGAGGGCGCCGGCCCTAGAGAGAGAGAGGAAGAGAATAAGAGAGAGAGAGAGCTTGCTACTTAATCTCTTGATTGATTGGAATTCAAAGCCTTGCCTTGGTTCCTTTATATAGTAGCCTCTCCTTTGCCAAGTCTCCCCTTTAACGGAATAATTTTTCATAAGAAATTTATCTTATAAATTTTCTTTTGAATTATTCCGTTATGCCTTGTTTTATTATAACTAAATTTATAATAAAACAAACACATCTCCCTTTTTATTATGGAATAAATTTTCACAAGAAATTTATTATATAAATTTTTCTTATCATGGAAAAATCAATTCATAATTGATTTTATAAAATAAAATAAACCAATCCAAGGTTTATTTTAATTTCCATGAAAATAAATCTCTTTATATAAATTTCTTTATACAAATTTCTTTATATAAATTTATTTATCCATAATTTTATAAAACAAATCGCGCTTGATTTATTTTATAATTTAAACCAAATAAATTGGTTTCCCTCCTTGTGGTGGCCGGCCAAACCAAAGAGGGTGGGGACCCTCTTTGGCCAGCCAAACCAAGCCGCCTCCTCGCGAATTAAACTCATTTAATTCGTCCAATAAGCCTTCAAAAGACTTAGCCATTTTAAGCTTCCGGTGCGCCTCTGATAAATTCATATTCGACTTATTTCTCTTAATCGGAAAATCCAATTTTCAACTCGTTTTAAATCCCTCGGATTACTCGTAGTGCGTGTGACTAAATAGGCTTTCGATTTATGTTGGCCGTCTATAATCAACCAATTATAGAACGATCATGAGTGGCACCTAGTAGTACATCATGACCCCCAATTAATCGAAAGATCAATGGTTGACCTCAGAAATAATTCTGAAACCCTTCAGCAGCTATAATGAGTCATGCTTCATTCCTTTCACCATCTTATACCCACTTGGTTCAGGACACGGTCTATGTGTGTCAGTCCCCACTAGGCTGACTACGTCACACCTAGCCCAAGTAATGTCTTTCTCGTCCAACGGATTCTAATTACTCTCATGTTTCCTAGAGATTCATACTCGGAACATGTTGTGCTCTGGCCAGAGGCTTCGAGTAACAATCCGACGATAGGCCTTGGGTATACATCTCCTCGCAAGGAGTGGTGAATCCTTTGTAGGATGTTCAAACATCTTCGGGCACTTCGGCTTATACCCAACCATCCTGGGTCCACACCTCCTTAGAGATGCTTGCTTAAGATGTCAGTCATCTTGGTCATGGAGACTTATACTTTGACATCTTAAGCAAGCATCTCCAAGGAGGTGTGGACCCAGGATGATTGGGTATAAGCCGAAGTGCCCGAAGATGTTTGAACAGCCTACAAAGGATTCACCACTCCTTGCGAGGAGATGTATACCCGAGGCCTATCGTCGGATTGTTACTCGAAGCCTCTGGCCAGAGCATGACATGTTCAGAGTATGAATCTCTTAAATACATGAAAGTAATTAGAATCCATAGGACGAGGAAACGTTACTTGGGCTAGGTGTGACGTAGTCAGCCTAGTGGGGACTGACACACATAGACCATGTCCTGAACCAAGTGGGTATAAGATAGTGAAAAGAATGGGGCACGATTCATTATAGCTGCTAAAGGGTTTCAGAATCATTTCTGAGGTCAACCGTTGATCTGTCAATTAATTGGGGAGTATTATGTACTACTAGGTGCCACTCATGATCGTTCTATAATTGATTAGTTAATTATGGACAACCAACATAAATTGAAAGCTTATTTGGTCACACGCATAACGAGTAATTCGAAGGATTTAAAACGAGTTGAGAATTGGATTCTCCAATCGAGATAGACTATTTTTGGTAAGTCCAAACAATAGTCAAAACTGAATTTATTTCAGACGCATCGGAAGCATAGAATGGCTAAGTCTTTTAAAGACTTAATGGGTGAATTAAATAAGTTTAATTCATTAAGGGATTTGATCCAATTGGGGTTAGATGGGTCGGCCAAGGAAGGGGCCTCCTCTCTTCTTGTCATGGCCGGCCACCACCATAAGAGGATAAGGCTATTTTGGTTTGTTTTATAAAATAGAACAAAGGTTGGTTTATTTTATAAAAGGTTATATAAATTTTATAAATTTTTATAATGAACCAATGGTTGGTTTGTTTTATAAATTTTTATATAATGAACCAATGGTTGGTTTGTTTTATAAATTTTATATAATCATGCCAAAAGAAAGAGAGTCTTGATTATAGATTGATTGAGAAATTATTCCATAATCAAGAAGAAGAAGCTTGATCATGAGAGCCTTGATTATGGATTGATTGAGAAATTATTCCATAATCAAGGAGAGGTTTGCTTAGGAATTAAGAAACCTCTCCCTATATAAAGGACCCAAGGGGTGCCATGGAAAAGGATCCATCCAAGAATTGCTTGGGCTCTCTCCTCTTCTTCTCTCCCTCTCTCTTGGCCGGCCATAGGCCTTCCTTCTTTCTTCTTGCCGTGAGCACAAGGAGAAGCATCAAGGCGACGAAGTTCTTCCTTGCGACGATCTTCCTCTTCGGCCAACCTTGGTGGTGAGTCTTTCGATTTGATTACTCTCTCGGTTTTCGTCGTGTTCACGGAGAATCTAGTAGTTCTCGTGAACACGAAACTCGTGGCTTAGCGAAGTCATCCCGACGATACTCGGCGTGGATACGAATAGAGGCGGAGCTTTCAAGGGACGCTAACGGTTGGATCTCGTCCCTTCTTCCAAGTTACGCAAGGTAATTCGTAGAGTAATTTCCTTTTCTGCAAAAATTTTATATTACGATTATGTGAACACATTGCATGCTTAGGATATGTGTTAGAATAATTTAGAAAATTATTCATGCTTTTGTTTCCGCTGCATGTAATTATGTAACAATTACAATACGTGTCCGCGTCGGCATGCACCCGGTCCCAACATGTTACACTGTTGTTATTTACTATAAACGACAACGGTTTGTAACTGTTGATGTAGACCACCCCTTTTAACAACATGGCCTTTAACAACAGTGATTTTCGCCTTCAACAACGGTGAACATCCGTGGTTAATAAGCATTTTTCTTATAGTGTTTGGTGAAGGATAAATTTTCCCTTATTGTTTCCTTTTAATACAAAATACCCCTTATCTAATTATTATTTTTATGAGTATTTTTTTATATATAACGATCTAAAAGAAATGTAAAATGTGTTCACTTTGAAAATATATCATATCTAAATATATTGCTTTTTTAAAGAAAGTTCCGGAGATAACAGGAATGTACTAAATTTGAAATTAAGGAATCTAAATTTAGGCTGATCTGGTATGGTCTACAATCTCATGCGATCAAAGTGACTAGTTAGGTTGAGTGATTGGGTTGTCTGAGCTACCAAGAGTCTTCTAGGCCAACTTGTCGAGTGCTCTAGCTTCGGAGTGCTCGGGCAAGGCTTAGTTCCGTCTTGGCCGAGTGCCAAGTTGATCTGGTAATCATTTGCCAGACTACAATGTGGACTTCTTGAGGTCAAGTGGGATGTTATTGGATGCAACTGAGTGTTGCAACATTCGAGTGGCTCGAGTGCTGCCCGAGCGAGTTGCCAAGTACCGAGTTGGGACGCCGTGTGCTCCCGAGTGGGATGTCGAGAGTTGTCAGCCCGAGTCATTGAGTCCATCGAGTAGCAAGTTGACGACTATCAAATCTACTGATTATCGAGTTGGCCAAGTGTCGAACTGCTGATTCACTGAGTCAGAGACAAAGACCGATTGGGCATTGAGACTCGAGGCATGCGTTAGACATATACTTTCCTCAAAATAGATTTATCCCTTCCCTCTGTACTTCGTGTAAGTGCAATCTACCTTAGGTCAAGGTTGACCAAATTTACTAAGCTTGAGTAACTCGACCTTGACTTTTGATATTTGATGAATATGTGAGAGAGAGATTAAGTAGGTTAAGATTAACCAGATACTTGATGATGTTGGAAGTTCAACGGGAAGATTGGAAAGAGGAGAGTCCAAGTGATCGAATTAAAGGTTTGTTGGATACTTAGTAATCGGAAGTCCAATGAAAAAGGTTGGCAAGAAGAAAGTCCAAGTGGATCAATAGTTGACCAAACTATAAGTACCCAGGGATAGTTTTGATGTAGTCAACCGAGTCAAGTTAGGTCCTATTGGTTTTGATCCCAGTGTCTAAGTGTGTAGAAGCATAAGAGTATAGGAAGTCGAGTGGAAGATACAGCAGATGAGAAGGATGACACAGGAAGGAAGTTGACGGACTCGGTGCATCCGAGGGACGCAAAGTCTGCAGAAGAGTACACCAGTGGAGCGAGAATGGCGCGCGTGATGTTTGAGGGAGGAGAAGCCGAGGAGGAAGACTGCTTGAGGAGAAATCTGGAGACAGGTTCGGGTGAGCCCAACTTGGATGGCTAGAAAATCACCCAAAGCCCAAGCTGCCGATCAACCTGGGGTTGACCAGGTTCTGGGGCGCCCGACCTCAATATGGGCGCTTTATTGAATAGGGGTGCCCGTATTGAACACGATCGCCTGAATGAACATGGGTGCCCATGTCTGATACGGGTGCCCGTGTTCGACTGCCTTATCGCTAAACTAGCCATTTTCAATCGTTTGCAATGTGGATAGGCGTTCACCATTAATAGGTGCCCATATAACACTCAAGCCCCCGTTATGTGTCACATCAACACCTCAATAAAATTTTCCAAGGGCTATAAAAAGGCCCCTTAACTTACAGTATTTGATCATTATAGCTGTAATCACTTCTGTATTCATGTTCCTTAGTTTTCTCTGAGTTTTCAAGTATGTAAGAGGTTTCTCCGCTTACAAGGAATTAATCTGGAGATTGAACTATTCATTGTCTTGGATTAGCAATCACCCTGGTTGCAACCAAGTAAAATTTGGTTGCCTCTTTTTTTTTAGTAGTTGATCTTATTTATATTGTTGATTTGCCTTTAACTAACCTTATCTTTGTGAAAAAGACAAAATATCCAGTTTTTATTGCAGGTCTATTCACCCTCCCCCCCCCCTCTAGTTGTCTTGCACAAGACTGACAAGTGGTATCAGAGTCAAAACGCTTTAGAAGGACTAATCACCAACTAAAGCAACAAATATGGTCTGATCAAGCATCTACACACCTACGTTTGAGGGGGAGTTTGTGCATTGAATCCAACTTCGACATTTTATTAATAATTAAATTTGATTTTGTAGTACCAAAAGATCACGATGGAAAAGAAAAGGAAGAACTCCTATGGACCAAAAAGGAGCAAGCAAACTTTGTGGCCAACAGCAAAGCAGAATTCCATCTGCTAAATGTCTTGCTACCACAATAAGTCAATCGGATCGGCGCCTAGAAATTGATAAAAGAACTTTGGGAGAATTTCTTGGAACTGCACGAAGGGACGTCAGAAACAAAATTAGCACAATGAAATCTTCTTCGAAATCAACTGACAAATCTTTGGACGGACACTAGAGAAACAGTAGCACAACATGCATGAACCAAGGAGTTGATAATCACTCATCAACCTTGGAGAATCAATCTCAAATTGCGACGCAATCAGATATGCACCGAACTCATTCCCAAGGATGCAGGATTGGTCTTCGATTGTAGATTCATACTACATTTTGAAAGATCTCTAGGTAAGTACATTAGAAGAGCTACTTTCAACTTTTGAACTTTACGAGCCTAGATGCGGAGGACAAAGAAAAGAACGCTCAAGCAAGAACCTAGCGTTGAAGGCCCAAAAGGGCATGAAAGCCCAAAAAGATGGATCAGATTCAGAGACATCACTCGATGAGGATGGAAAAGCGTACATGGTAAGGAAATTTTCAAAGTTCTTTAAAACTAATAAGTTTAATTTGCAGACAACAAAATTACTGAGAAGAAAAAGGGATGTTTACTGCTACAACTGTCAAGAGAAAGGACACATCAAGGACAACTATCCGAGACTAAGAAACAAAGATAAGGAAAAGAAGCCTGGTCGAAGCAAGCAGAAGAATCTAAAGGTGACATGGAGTGAAACATCCTCTTTAGAATCCGAGATAGAGGAGTATGCTGGGCTAGCTTTAATGGCAAGCTATCAAGGAGAGGACAACAAAAGCTCATTCGAAATGAGCATTGAATGTATTGATCAAGGGAGAACGTCAGACTGTAAATCCGGCACGGTAAGTAAGGTACGTAAACTCTCTCCTGATCAACTATATCATGTCATTCAAATGCTAAGTAGGTCTTTATATAAGTTACGAAACAAATACATTAATGTGAAAAAGAAAAATATGGAATTGAAATTGAATTTAGCCTCTGCAACTCTAATAAACTAAAAGTTGAAATTTTAAAATTAAGGGAACAAATAGAAATATTAGAAAAGCAATCTGTATATTTTTAAAATTCAAATTATAGAAATTTTTATAGAAATCTAAATTGGTATATAAGAAATCATAAGGGCTAAATTGCTAAAATTCTAAGAAATTACATTCTTCCGAAATATTTGATAAATCCTGTTGATAGAAACTTATTTTGGATCTCCAAATTTATACTGAACTGTCATTTTTTTTGTTAATAATTAAAGTTTGTGTGTGAATTTTTAATTGATGTTTTGTTGGTCATTTTTGGAATTTTTTCTTTGTCGAATATTTAATTTTTGCAAAAATTTATTTTTAAAAAAAAAATTATTGTTTGCAGTAAATTTATTTTTGGATTGTTCTGAGATAGACTTCATTCATATGTATCTACAGATTGGTTTGTAGGTTTCTTCAACTGCTCCTCCAATCCGAGTTTCATAGAACTCCATGGTTGAGAAGAATTCCTCTAGAGGAATTTTTTCTAGATCCTTGAATATGTAGTATGAGTCCACCATTGAGCTCCAATTTGATGTTCTTGGAAATGCATTGATGGCTTTCATCAAGGTGTCTTGGTTTGAAAGTTGTTCTCCTACACTTGTTAGTCCATTAAGTATTTCTTTAAATCTAGCATGCAAATTCGATACCTTCTCCTCTTTGTCAAGCTTGATGTTATTGAGTTGAGATTGGAGAAGATCTCTCTTTGCCATTTTTGCCTCCGAAGTACCTTCATGAAGCTCTATTAGCTTGTCCCTTTAAGTCTTTGGCACTTGAGTAGCTCTCAATCCTTTTACTTCTTGTTGGGAGAGCACACTTAGTAGATGGTGCAAAGCTTTTGAATTCGCTAAGTAATCATCCCTTTGCTTCTTACCCCATCTTATTTTCTCAAGTAAATTGTTATCTTGATCGCTAGGCACTTCAAAACCGTTGTCCATTATTAGCATAATATCAAAATCGATATTGAAGAATACCTCCATCCTTTTCTTCCACCACGAGAAATCTCCCTCAACTTTTGGCGGTTGGATGTGCGAGCCGGCCATTTTGACGATTTTGCTCTTCTTGGTGGTTAGTTCGTTAAAGGTGACCTTGCGCTTTGATACCACTTGTTGGAGATCGTTGGCATGGCTAGAGGGGGGGTGAATAGCTCGATCACCCCAAGTCAATCTCTTCCTACAATTATTAGCACAAGAGAAAACTTAATCTATCAATTAAAACAATTCTAACACATTATCGGTTACGTGGTTCGGAGATTGCTTGCTCCTACTCCATGGCGTGCCCTTGAGGTGGACGAACCTTAACCATTCGGTGGATCACGCCCTGGTAATCTCCGGCTAAAGCTTTCTCCTTCTCGGTGGAGAACAACCTCTCACAAAACTTCTTCCTCCTTACAAGATTGAGCTAGGGTTTAGGAGGAAGATGAACACTTGAAGCTTGAGTACTTGAGCACTTGAGTAAGTATATGACAATGAATTGCTAACCTATCTCAAGTCTCAAGCTCCCATTTAAATAGTGGAGAGAGTTGTTAACCAAATTGTTGGTTTCGGGTGTGCATGGGAATCCTCTCCATGTCCCAGGATTAAAATTTTATTAATTAAAACATATCCGGATGGAGATGAATTCCCCAAGCAACCGACTCATCATCGTACTAACTGATTCGAGTGACCGCTTGAACAAACTTGTTGTTCAAGCAATCTAACTCGTCTAATCGGTTAGCCGCGGAATAGACAATGAATGGATCGCCGGTTTTTTTGTGTCTATCTTATAATAACAACATACAATAATTAACATGAAGTAAAAGGAACTAAAACAAGAAGTATACCTTTTGTTTACCTCGCGATCTTCTATTGTATGTCCTACCCTCTTCTTGGACGTTGTGTGGGTGATGATCTTCCAAGAAACGAAGTCACCAAGGCACCAACTCCTTCTTCTTCCTTGCACCGAAACCCTAGACTCCAAAGGAGTTGCCGCCGACCACCAAACTCTTGTTGCCGCCGGCCAACAAGAAGAAGTATCTTCCTCCAAGCTTGCGCCGGCCACAAGTGATGAAGAGGAGAAGGAAGAAGATGAAGAAGAAGAAGAAGAAGATCCTTGAAACCCTAGCCGCCGAACCCTCCTTGTCTCCTTTGCTTGTCGCCGGCCACCTTCAAGTCAAGGTGGTGTCGCCTCCCCCTATTTCTTCCTTGTTTGTTTCCGGCGCCGATCACCACCACAGGTGGAGAGAAGAGAGGATGAAGAGTAGAAGAAGAAGGGAAGGATACAATCTTTCCCTTGCTTCCAACCGGCCACCCCTTGCTTCTTTACTGCCGGTACCCACAAACCCTAGGAGAGAGAGAGAGGTGAGGAGATAATTAGGTTAAGGCTTAGGATTAATTGGATGGTATGCCTTGTCTCATGACACATGAGGTATTTATAGGCTACAATAGGAACCATGAGGAGGAGTTGGGTCTTGGCCACCTAATGGATCAAAGCCAGATCCATTAATGATAATCCAATCCATTAAAGGATTATCATTGAACTACCTCACCAACCCCCATAATTAAATATGGGTTCCACATATTATGTGTACAAATTCTCTCAGTGTTTAAGATATCGAATGCCCATTAATTAATTAAATTACTGAAAATTTAATTAATTAATATCTAACTCCATGAGTAGTACCACTCAACCTTATCATCATGTCGGACCAAGTCCACCTGCAGGATTTAACATGATGAGCTTCATGAGCTCCTCAAGGGGACATCATCAACCTGATCCATCAGGACACGGTTTCCTTCTATAATCAACGGCACACCATGTAAATAATATTATTTCCCAATTTACCGGGTCTATCGATTTAACAAATAAATCTCGCCCACTGGTAAATCAAAGAAATAGATATTAAGTACATGTGCCCATTATTATATTGGGATTAAGAGCATGTACACCATAATATCCGAGATTTGATTCAATTATATAGTCAGTATAAATTGAATTACCTCTATATCGGTCCTGCTCAATACACATAAAGTGTACTAGTGTAATTCTATGGTCAAGATTGACCAATACCAAATTACACTACAACCATGCCAATGGTTTGTCCAAAACCATCTATGTTGTGAGCCTCTACTTATACTCTACAAGGGACTGATAACATGATCTTCTGTGTGGCACCACACACCATGTTATCTACAATGTAAAGTATCAGACAATATACACACATATAATAAATATAAAATGCAAACAATGATCATGTGATTCTCATTCCAAAATATAGATGTTCATACAAAAGCTAGGCTTTTATCAACAATGTAAAGCTTTCTCCTTCTCAGTGGAAAACAACCTCTCACAAAGCTTCTTTCTCCTTACAAGATTGAGCTAGGGTTGAGGAGGAAGATGAACACTTGGAGCTTGAGTACTTGAGCACCTGAGTAAGTATATGACAATGAATTGCTAACCTTTCTCAAGTCTTAAGCTCCCATTTAAATAGTGGAGAGAGCTGTAAACCAAACAGCTCAGCCCCGACACCAGTCGATTGCCCCCAGAGTCAGTCGACTGATATCCAGCCAACGTCTAATCCAATGGCTGGATTTCAAACATACCAGTCGATTGCCCCCAGGGCCAGTCGACTACTTCCGATTGTTCGACTTTACAGAAAGATCAGTCGACTGGTGTCCATACCAGTCGACTGCTATAGTGCGCTCTTAGTAGTGTCAGTCGACTAGTTCCCTTGCCAGTCGACTGCCTTACTTACAATTGCACTCTCAACCTATCCGGAGTTCACCCTTCGCGTATGTCATGAAGTCCACTTCCTTGGCTTGCCCCTTGAAGTTCTCTTCCTTCGTCTCTCGTCCCTCGGATGCGCACACAAGCCCGCGACTTGTCTCTATGTCATCCTTCGCGTATGCCTTTGAAGTCTACTTCTTCGGCTCACCCTTTGAAGTCCTGTTCCTTGGCTCTCGTCCCTCAGATGCTTCACTCCATGTTCCTCATGTGTGGTTCACCAAGTCCTGCAAGACTCAAACACACACATCAAATAAACATGAAAATATAACTTAATCATATTGACACGCACATTAAATCCAATAATCTATTCGATCAAACTTGGGTTGATTGCACTAACAGTAAGTGGATAAGATATTTTTGGGGCTATTAATAGGCCTTTTAACTCAGAATAATTGATCATTCAAGTTGTAATCACCTCTGTATTCGTGTTCCTTAGCTTTCTTTGAGTTTCCAAGTGTGTAAGAGGTTTCTCCACCCTCAAGGAGTTAATCTGAGGATTGAACTATTCATTGTCTTGGATTGACAACCACCCTGGTTGCCACCAAGTAAACTTCAGTTGCCTCTTTCTATTTTTAGTAGTTAATCTTATTTATGTTGTTGATTTGCCTTTAGCTAACCTTATCTTTGTGAAGAAGATAAAAGATCCAATTTTTATTATAGGGCTATTCATCCCCCCCCCCCCTAGCCGGTCTGCACGGGACCGACACAAACACTTGGTGAAAAAGCTCTGGTAAGTCAAGGTTGACCAGATACTTGGCAACGTAAAGTCTCAACAAGTCACGAATAACTAGATGTTGAGCAGAGGAAATCCTAGTAGATTGGGGTCAATCAAATAATAGCAAGATGCAAATTCAACCTTGAAAATGTTGAATTTAAGGTTACCAATTGATTGGCTTGAGACAGTAATCGATTGGTAAACCCTAAATCATAATTCAGGGTTTAGGTTTGGGCAATCAATTAGGGTAATTGATTGGCCAAAAGCAATCTAATGAGCTTATTTCGGGAAGCACAGAAAGATTTGTAATCGATTGAAACAATTGATTGGTCTGAGTTAAATGATACAAATCGATTTAGCATTGTCAATTGATTGGCAGTGATTTCTTTATGAACAAAAAGCTTTGGAATTGATTGAGTTAATTGATTAGAATTTGGCAAACGATTGGTATGACTCACCAATTGATTGGTAGGGTGAAAAAGAGTTGTTCAATATGTTTGAATGGTCGAATCTGATGTAGCAATCGATTGGGGGTAAAACAATCAATTAAGAGACGTTTGTTGGCCCGAAAGCAACACTAGAAAAAGGGAGTTTCATGGAGATTTGAAGCCGCTTATTCTTGAGTGATTAGAGGTGAAGTACTATTGCATTTTCAACCATCAAGAGGCTACTCAAAGCAACAAGCGAGCATCCAAAGCAAAGATCTCATATGTAATGTTTGTTTACTTTCATTTGCTTGTGTATTTTATTTTTCTTGTTGTATTCTTATGCTTAACCTTGTAAGAGGCTTCTCCGTCATTGGAAGGTTTTCGAGGAGGAAGTTCTTAGTGGAAGTTGTGAGTGAGGAGAGGACTCTTGAATTAGTTACCTCAAGGAGGTGGATATCATGTAAAATCCAAGTGTAGTGCATGTAGAGTTAAGTTTGAATCAATTCCGTCGCATAATCAAACAATGACAACAATAAGATTAAGAGAAATAATTGAAGTTATAACCCCCCTCCCAGCTCATATGAGTCTTAACAAGTGGTATCAGAGTGAAATCACTCTTCATTAGACTAATTGCCAGAAGGAGTAAAAGCTAGAGAAAGAAGAAGAAGTTGGAAGTTTGAGCCTTAAATATCAACATGTCAAAAGACTAATCATCAAAGGATGTCAAGTTTGCAAATGAAACCCCAAGATGAATTCAAATATGAGATCTGAGTACCTCCATCATTCAGAATGGGAAGATTTGATATTTGAAAATCAAGAATGGAGAATTTCTTGATGATTGATATAGAGTAATGATTTGCTCTAATTGAAGGATTTGAATCTCTTAAAAATAAAAAGGGACAACCTCTTCGGAAGAGCAAATAGACCGAGGAACAAGTTCAAAAGTCTTATGGAAAATGAAAACGTAACTAGATTACTAGTTAGTATTTTGTCTAATGAGATTTTGGGTAAGATAGGTAATTACAAAGATGCAAGTGAGTTATGGAATAAGTTAGCCAAGCTCCTTGAAGATCCACCCTTAATCTAAAGTAAAGAAAAATTCAAAGAGGTAAACTCTATGAATCAAGAACAAGAGGAGTCTAAAGTTGAGAGGATCCCAATATCCGAGGATAAAATTGAAGAAGCATCCACTTCAAGGAGTGACAGGGATGTTAGTAGGAGCTCTAGAGCCAATTATGTGATGATTGACTAGGGATTTTTTGTATCATATTCTATCATTAATAAAGACATGTTTGATTATTATACTTTATATTTTGTCAAATAACTAAGTATAATAATGTCTTTGGGTAGTAGGTTCTTATCTACATCATATCAATTGGTTGAATCGATAGTGAGATGATATAGAGAACACTACACTAAATCATTCCTAATCAAGCATTAATATTCAAGGACAATATTAATGCATAGAGACTAGCATATAGGTCAATTGATGACTTGAGCTCTCAAGTCATGGATATATGGTATCAAGTTGACACATGGGTATACATTAGAGAATGTGTACTGAATTGACCCGCCATGAGAAAGTTTCATAGATTGTCATATCAGTGTCATAAACTTTCTCATGTGACTATTAGTATGAATTGTCCTTAGACATGAAGTCACTACGGTTCCCTACATAAGAAGTTATGTACTTTGGTATCGTCAAACGTCACCCGTAACAGGGTGGATTATAAAGGCGATCACTAGGTATATAATGAATATATGGAGGGATGTGAGTGATGTAGATGGGATCTATCTCTCCCATATGATGAGACTGATATCTGTGGGCCACTTGATCGAGTAGGACTACTAAAACGCATGGTCATGCTCAAATGAGTCAATATGAGATATTGAGCTCATTTGTTTGAGTGAGTCTACTCGGGGATCAAGGAACACAAAGATTGATCGAGGATGACACGGTCTATGCCTCATTGGTCAATCTAGATATGAGGATAGAAGGACAAGGTCATATATTGTCATAGTCACGGAGGTTAAGTCGAATCTCGATTTTCTCGTCACTTGGGTAGCAATGATGCATTGCTAGATGCCACTCATTGCTTATGTGTCTAAAGTGGTTTAGACACATTGCCAACGTTACGAGAACCTATTGGGTCACACACTAAGGACACGATGCTTCGGAGATTAATTGATCTTAGTTTGACTAATATTTGATCCGAATTGGATTAATTGAGTTAGACTCAAGTGAATCCAATTGGATTATGAGATTGAGATCTAATTTGAGTTAGACTCATTTAGATTAGACTCAACCACATTTGAATGAGATATTAATTCATTAAAATATTTAATAAATTAATAATAGAGGAAGATGTAAAGTTCCTCTTCATTGGATGAAGAAAAGTTGAAGAGTCACATGAGAAAATGTGCTCTAATTGGGTTTTTATTGGCACTAATGGAGGGAAGCTAAAGGGACAAAAACTTTTCATATTCATGGAATGAGTATAAAAGAGTTTTTCTTGTCATTTGGATGAGGAACTTATCATTCTTCCTTCCCTTCCTTCTCTTGGCCAAAATCCCTCTTCTCCCTCTCCTTCTTGCTTCTTGTGGCTAGCACCACAAAGGTGATTCTTCTCCGAAGCTTGAGAGATCGTATTCGTGTGGATACGCATAGAGGCATGAACAATTGAATGTGCAAGAGATCCGACATACCTTGGACAAGCGGGATAAGCGAAGGGCACGCGTCAAAGGTATACCTATACGATAGGAATTTATAAATTAACTTTGTATGAGTTTTCTTTCGCATAGATTGCTCATGGGATCTATTATTTCCACTGTAATTTTTAAATATTTTTTACTATAGATCCCTACAGGGGAGAGTTCATTGACGCTGAAATGAGAAGTAGTCTCTACATCCAAATCCAATTAAGAGGAATGTGCCACCTTGACAAGCAAAGGTGTAATAATTTTGATTGTTAAAAAAACATATCATTTGCTTCAAATGTAGGGGAAAAGTATATTATAAGAACAAGTATCTCAAATTGGTAAAGAAGAAACTTCAAACAACACCCAAGGTGAAGTTGAAATCAAAAGAAGATGAAACATTGATATGAAAGGACAAAAACATATTTTGTGCTTCTTGTGTAATAAAAAAGGATATTATTAAAATCAATGTCTAAAGAAGAGACTTTCAAGTAAGAGTAAGGGAGGAAGCTCAAATCAACAGGGAGCTTCTAAAAGCAAATCTAAGTTACCATTAGTTAATGATATTTTTTATATCATGATAACAAACATGCTAGAAATAAGTTGTATGATTTTAGTACTTATTATCATGAAAACAGAAGGTATGATAATTCTAAAAATAATTATAAATCATATCATACAAGAACAACCTTACCTAAGGATAGAAAAGTAGAAAATGTTTTAGGCAAGAACCCTAAGGAAATTAGACACATGCCTAGAAATAGAAATGTCAAAGACAATAATAAAACATCAAATTTTGAGGATTTGAGAATTGAAAATCAAATCTCGAAGTCAAAACTTAATAAGCTAGAGAAGACCCTTAGCAAGATGGAAAATATGTTTAAAGGGAAACAAGATCTATGCTTAAATAGACAAGAGTCATCTAAGGGCAAGAAATGTTTGGGATACAAACTTAAGTCCAAGGAAAATATGGTCTCATATCATAAAGTTCCATATATCTATGGAACTAATTTTAAGACTAAGAGTCAAGTTAAGTTCACAAGGGAGGTTATCTCTAGAGTTGACTTTAAAGAGACATGTATGACTAAGGCTTCTAAGAAGTCTAGTAAAGTCATTAGTAAAGTATCTAGGAAAGTTATTCCTAGTGAGTACCTAGTACATCCAAGGAGTACTAATAGGTATTGGGTCCCTAAGAGTATGATTTCTATACACCGAATGGGTATAATGTATGTCAACCCTAATTGGAAGGGTAGTTATGTTAAGACACGTCGAGAGCAAGAGGGGGTGGATGGCTTCGATCACTTCGTTGATGATTTGTTGTAACAGAAACTTAAAGCAATCACTAACACCCTTAACATTACTTGGTATCCACCTCCTTGAGGTGACTAATCCAAGGGTACACTCTTCCTCACACTCACATTCACTCTTCATTGTTGGAGCAATCTATGATCCGGAGTGACCATGTATTTTGATGTTTGGGCAAAGGGTTTAAGTTAGGTTTACCCTTGTATTTGATATGTGTATGTGAGTGTGCAGGTTTATAGTATACACATAAGCTTAGCTGGACGGCTTCGAGTCCAGTGAAGGATGGCATGAGGAGACAAGTTGTGGGCTTGTATGCATCCGAGGGACCGTGGACAAGGCAGGAACGATGAGTCGAGAGAAGTGCACTTCGAGGCATACGTGAAGGATGGCATGAGGACGAGCTGCGGGCTCGTATGCATCCGAGGGATGAGAGCCAAAGTCTAAGAAGGCTAGAAGGCTAGAAGGCAACAGGTCGAGGCTGCCAAGTGAAGAGTCAACTGAGTCGTGAGGGTCCGAGTGCTGAGAGAATTGTACTCGAAAAGCAAAACCCTAAGTTTAGGGTTTGGGCAGTCGACTGGTATAGGGTATAGAAAGATCAGTCGACTGATCTTCTGTGCAGTTGACTGGTATCGGCTGGAATTCGAATGTTAGGATGTAACATTCGAATCCGAGTGGACCAGTCGACTGGAGTTGGCACCAGTCGACTGGTAATGGCTAGTTTAGCCATGAGCTCTATTTAAGGGAGTTTGGTTTGGCTGGCTAGGGTTGACGAAATTGGCTTTAGTTAAAGGCCAATTAGTAGTCTAAGCTCTCAGAGGTCTTGTGTGAGTTGTGGTGAGGTTTCTCCACCCACAAGGGGCTACGCGAGCTACTGGAGGTCTTCTGGGGACTCATCTACCGACGGATCGGGATCGTCCATCTTACGGACAGCCGTGGAGTAGGAGTATCATCTCCGAACCTTGTAAAGGTTTGGTGTTAGCATTATTTTAATTTGTAGTTGATATTTCCTCTTGTGCATGCTAACACTTGTAGGAAGAAATTGATGCATTAAGGGCAACAGACTATTCACCCCCCCCCTCTAGCCAGTACACCAATCTCCAACAAGTGGTATCAAAGCTGGGGTTGCTCGTCTATGAACTTACCGCCGAGAGAGCAAAAGACTAGAGGAAATGACATTTGAAGAATGCTTAGGGGACGACATCAACGTTCCACCTCCCTACGATCACGAGAGCTTCGACTATTAGAGGTTGCAGGCAAAAACTTGGTTCCACATAGATTGGGATCTCATGATTGCACTTGAAGAACCATTTGAAGCCCCAAGTGATAAAAATGGGAAGAAGCTCAGACCACTCTATTGGACTAAGGAACAACAAACACAATCAAAGGCAAATAATAAGGTAATATAAATTTTACTTAATGTTTCGCCTTATGATATAATTAGTCATGTAGGTGAGTACAAGTGTGCTCATGAACTATGAAGCAAAGTGATTTCTCTTAATTAAAAACCTGATAAAGAGCTCAAGGAAATGAGCTTAATGATCCAAGAAGAGGAGAAGGTCCAATCGGATGAGGAGGTGAGCTCAACATTCAAGGAGGAGAAGAAAGAAGATAAGGAATTATCCACCTCCTCAAATGAAGTGGCACAAGATGAAGAAGAACCATCCACTTCATCAAAGGGTGAAGAAGAAATCTCCACTTCAAGGATTGAGGGGGAGGAGAGACCAACTTCAATACCAGAGCAAGAAGAAGCCTTCACCTCCACCAAAGCTAAGTCAAAGGATCACATCATTTACTTTGGATGCAATAACAAGGGACACTACAAGGACAAGTGTCCGTTAAGTAAAAAGGAGATAAATCCTAAACTCAATTCAATTAATTTGAAAACTAACATGAGTTGTAGGGATGGGGCAAAGAAGAAGCATATAAGGTGCTTTACGTGTGGTGAACTAGGACACTACCATACCAAATGTTCAAAGAAAGGAGAATTCAAGAAATTGGAGCATTTGAGGAAGTGGGAAAAGAAGGAGAAGAAGAGAAGCTTACATCAAGGGGGAGCTACAAGGGTAAGGGAGGTAATCCCTAACTTTAGGTATAATTCAAATTTAAACACCTCTATGCATGTTAGAAATAATAAAAATTATTTGTCCATACATAATTTTGGTTTCAGATATCATGATAAAAATATGGTTAATGTTGCATATCAAAACCCTAAGAATATCATGCATCATGATAAAACCATTAGACCTAAGGATCAAGGCATTAATCCTAAGAAGGAGAGACATATGCCTAGACAAATGACTAGGTCTATGAATGTCCAAGGTGGACATGTTGATTCTAGGTTTAAAACTCCAGAAAGGGAAAATCAAGATTTGAGGGCAAAGCTTGATAAATTAGAGAAAACTCTAGATAGATTCACTATTAGATCTAAGGGTTTAGGTATGGTGTTGGGTGGATAAAAACCCAACAATGATAGATCGGGTCTAGGATATCGATCTAAAATCTCCAATGCAATGGAGAAGTCATATGCAAGGGTGTCATATGACTATAGCAAGGGGAAGTCCAAAAATGGCAAGGGAATTTCATTTAAGGGAAAAAAGACCTTGACCAAGGACAAAATGTTCAAGGTTAAAGAGAATAAAATCTTAACTAAGGACAAGATGCCCAAAGTTAAGAATGTTCGGTTTGTAGGCCAAGAATC